>CM053587.1:266613872-266634823 GCA_028646515.1 Pseudochirops corinnae
GGATTTGATACATTATTAGAAATAAGAGGAGAGCAGAGTCAAAGGTAACTCGAAGGCTTCAAAAGTGGGACTATGTGAATGGTGGTGTCATAGACTGAAACAAGGAAAAGCGTATTTAAGGGGAACAAAAAAGAATCTTAGAGAAAATCTAGGATATGGTATTAATAGTATAGGATTTTACTTTTAGGGAACACAGCATAAGATACAAAAATGACCAGGAATTGTATATATCTAACAAGGACCTGGAGACTGGATAATCTGATGAAGTTTTTAAACTAAAAGGGAGATTTAGGAAAAGGAGGGGAAAATCATGCTCAGATATGTTACTAATAAACGAGATACCAGATAGCAATAAGTACAAAATAGAAATACCAAAGGCACACATGATCAGTAATCTATGGGAAATGATGATGTCAATCAAACAATGATACCTCAGATGTCAACATACCAATGTACTACATATCTCTATTCACATAAAAAACAGATTTGAATGTGAAGAGGTAAGTATAACCTCATTAGGTATGCTTGAAACTATACAGGCTTTGGCTGATTACTACAATATGGCTTATTACTAGAAAGAGTATACCTCATCCAAAGGAAAAATGTAGAAGTGTAGGTGACATGACATTGTACATCAAAATCATAGGATAAAAGTTTTACAGTTGAGAGCTTGGAGCTTATTAGTCCAAATCATACCCCCAAAATGAAATCTCTTGATTATATACCTTACAATGGTTATTCATCCTCTTGTTTCAAGTCTTTTAAGGAAGAATCACCTACCATTTGTCAAGATAACTCATTCCTTTTTTGGATCACTTTCTAACTGTTAAGAAATTTTCTCTGAAATCAAGTCTAATTTTGCCTACTGTAACATTTAACCCTCTGTTCTTGGTTCTGCCCTCGGGGACCAAACATAACAAGTCTAATCCTTCCTTTATGTAACAGTCCTTCACGTGTGGTTCTTAACCGTTACGTTCCTCCTAAGTTTTCTCTTCTCCAAGATAAATATCCTCTATTCCTTCAATCCCTCCTTCCTCATATAACAAAGACTAGGGGCTGATATTTTAGATGAGATCAGATCAAGGCAAATAATAAGACCACCACCTCCTTATTCCTAGAATCTAAATCTTTCTTAATGCATCTCAAGATCAAATTAGTTTTTTAGATGTCATATAACACTTTACATTTGGTGAGCTTGCAGTCAACTAAAACTTACAGCTCCTTCTTTGTACTGCTATCCAGCCACACCTTTCCCATCCTGCATTAGTGAAACTGATTTTTTTTATATCCAAAAGCAAAACTTTACATTTATTCCAACAATGTTTTAGCTAGTCACGATCTTTTTGAATCTTCTCTGTCATCTGGTTTGCTAACTATACCTCAGCTTGGGGCTATCTGCTTAATGAGTATGCCATCCAGGCCTTTATCCAAGTCACTGATAAAACCATGTAAGAGCACAAAGGTTTTAACAGCACTAAAGGACTATAGAAGATAAAATGTACAATTATGATTCCCCCCCCAAAAAAATTCAATGCCATTAAAATCAGAAGGTAAACAGTTAATTGGGAAAAATCTTTGAAGAAAGTTTCTCTGATAAAGGTCTAATATCTAGGACACTTACAAAACTGATTCATATATATAAGAACAAGAGCCATTCCTCAATAGGTAAAAGGTCAAATAATAAAAAGAGACAGTTTTCAGAGAAGGAAGTTTGAGTTATCAACAGTCATTTGAAAAAATATGTTCCAAATCACTAATAACTTGAGAAAAGTACATTAAAACAACTGTAGGTTTTTGTCTGACAACTATCAGATTGGCAAAGAAGACAAAAAAAGAAAATGATAGCTGCTGGAAAGGCTTCAGGAGGACGAACACATCAATACAACTGTTGGTGGAGTTGTGAACTGGCCCAGTCATTCTGGAAAGTAATTTTGGCATCGGCCCCTAAAATCACTAAACTGTAGATACTCTTTAACCTAGCAATACTACTATGAGGCCCATATGTCAAAGAGACTAAAAAAAAAAGACAACCAACCAAATAAAACATTATTAAAACAACAACAACAACAACAAAGTATAGGACTTGGAGTCAGAAGACCTGAATTTGAATACCTCTCTGCCACTTATTGCGTAACCCAGAACTAGACACCATACTCCAAAGTGTCTAACCAGTATGGAGTAGAAGGGTACTATCATTTCTCTTGTTCTGAAAATTATGTCTCTATTAATATATAACCTGCAATCATTTTAATTTTTTGGCTGTCATTTGACACTGATAATACATTGAGTAGAGTCTACTAACAGATCTTTTTCATATTAACTGTTATCCAGTTTGTACCTCCCCCATTTTATATTTAATGTAGTCATTTTCCTAATCCAAGTCTAGACTTTACATTTATCCCTATTAAATTCAAGTCATTAGATTGAGCCCACCATTTTAGTTTGTGAAGATCTTTGTGGATCTAGTATGCTACCCCTGTCCCAGAAAATTTTAGAGGCATGCCATTTCTACTCCTGTAACCTAAGAAAAAAGAACTAGAACAAAATGTGTATTTGTCCTGAAGACTAGAAGACTTGGACAGGGAGCAAGAGAAGGGATATCTGAAGGGTGTTCATGTTGACTTGACAGGTTTAGATACATTCTCTTTAGCCTCGGAGCACTGGGTAGAAACTGTAGAAATTAGGTATCATGCTTGAAAAAAGGATGAAACTGCTTAACATTTAAAGTTATCTGGAAATGGAATTGAAATGCTCTCCACTTCCTCACCCCTACTTTGTAGTTTCCATGTCTACCTTCACAACAAACTTCAAATCCTTTGGGAGGACTTTTCTAGGCTATCTACTGCTACTGCCTTCCCCTGAGGCCACTTTCTATCTATTCTATATCAAATTTGTATGTATATAAATGTTTACATGTTGTGTCTCTCTTTAGAATGGAAGCTCCTTGAAGGCAGAAACTGTTTTTTGCCTTTCTTTATATTCCCAGTGCTTAGCATAATGCCCAGCACACAGTAAGTGCTTAATGCTTGTTAAAAAAAAAAAAGTTGAACATTACAAAGCCAAAGACAAATCCTCAAGGCACCCTATGAAAGATATCCCTCTAGGTTCACATTGATCTATTAATCACTACTTTCTTTGCACAATCATTCAAGCAGTTCCAAGTCTACCTTTTAACCATAATCTATACTTAAGCACCTTGAATTCAGTTCAAAAATTCAATCATCAACTAATCCTATAGGTCTATTTTTCTCCCAAGAGTTATAACTCAGGGCAACAGATTTCTTAAGCTAATATCTTGTCACAAAAACCCATGTTTGGGGGCCCTTAAGTAAAAGCTCCTAACCCAGACAATCCAAAGGACCAGGAACACTGTACTTATCCCACCACACTAAGAGTCAGTAGTATTATACTACAATAACAGGGTTATTTCATCCAGATTCACCTGACCTCATTAGGTAAAGACCTGACTCCCTCCTCAGAAAGGGAATCCATCTGAGATCACAGAATTGGGAATGATCTCAGAGTCTCTTGCATCACCACTGTATTAGGACCACAATTTGAAACCAGGTCATTAGACTCCCAATTGAGCTCTCTTTCCCTCCACATCAAACTGCCTCCTTTTCCTGCAAGTGCATCCCACTTGTACGTGCCTCACAGGGCGGTGAGGTGATTCTGTTGTGCAAAGCAGTCAGTCACATGGTAAAATGTAGGACAGATTTTTGGTGGTTCTGGGTCTAGTATCATGTAAATCACTAAAATCAGTTTTGTGCAACCTATACCCAGGTCAAGGGCTGCTTTGGAAAGCCTAAAGGAGTGCTGCCATCCCTCAGTATAATACTTTGACCTTAGCCCTTTGTAGCCCCTTCCTTCATTACAAACCTGGACTCATCCCAGGGACAGGGCATCACTACATGTAGCAGTGAATATTTTGACAAAAATGATCTATTTCCTTCCCTGTGCCATATGCCCACTCCTACTTGCCTACCTGGAGACAGTACAAAAGTTTCTCTCAGAGCCTAGCTTCTTCCTGGCCTACCCATTTACTTTATGTTTAGATGCAACTAACTTCCCATTTTTGGTCAAAACTCTTCTCCATATTGCACGCCCACAGCCATTTTTTTCTCCTGTTTATCATGCCTAGAGCAATGGCCAAATGGAAGAGAAAACCAGACTTCCATTACATTAGTTACCATCAAGGTAATTGGCATGTCTTAAGAATTAATAAAAAAAATCTGCTTTAACAACACCTTTACCACTTCCATTCAGAATACATCAACTCAGAATTCTATCCTTGGCTTTTCTAACCCTTTCCATCACTATACTGACAGTCTGAAAGAGTTAAAAGCTGCTTACCCAGACATGCAACCTATCCTAGAAGCTGTATTCACCATCAGCCATCATCCAATTCCAAGCAAATTCCTGCAATATGGTAATCAAGCCTGGCTATTGACCTGGAACCTCTGTGCTTATTAACCCTCCCCTAAGAGAGATGTCAGGCACGCTTGGTTCTTCAATACAAAGAAAGTAGTGAATTTGATGGGTGTTTTGACTAAAGCTCCCTAACAACGTCTCAGACAACAATCTGTTACCTATGTGCCAGGAACTACAATAACTTCTAGTGATATAAAAAAAGGCAAAAGCAAAAACAAAACCTACATAGCACCTACTTTCAAGAAGCATATAGTCTAATGGAAACAATATGTAAATATTTAGGTACATACAAGATATACAGAGAGAATATATGAAGGTAATCTTAAAAGGGAAGGCATGAACAGCAAGAGAAACCAGGAAAGCATCCCACCCCCACCCCCTAGCAGAAAATGAGATGTGAACTAAGTCATGAAGGAAAGCAGGGAAACTAAGAAGCTTAATGAGAAGGCAGAACATTTCAGGCATAAAGCACAACCAGTGCAAAGACAGAGATAGAGATGTGTATCTACCTAGTTTTCTCCCAATCACTGCTTTGGATCTAGGTCTCTAACAACCCCCTCCCAATGCCATGATGTCCTCTCCAGTTAATGACTGATGGTTATGGAAGGGTTGGCCTCCCAGCACTAACTCAGCCACCTCTAGTACTTAGAAAGGCTATGCACTAGACAAGCATAAATGGGAGCCCACTAAGAGCCTTGACCAAACCTAATAAATGTCTTCTATTTTCAGTATCTGCATAAACTGTGACATCCAGTAGAGACCCACAGAAACTAGAGGATGATGTCCAGGCTTCACTGCTAACACAGCTATGGAGTCTTAACAGAAGCATAGATGATTAAAGGCCATGAATGTGCCTCAGAATGGCCTATGGGTCCCCTGAGTTCTCAGTATGTAAATTTAGCTTATCAGCTATGATAACTCAAAGTTCCTGTAAAACTGATCTTGCCTTGTCTGACCCTGATCATTCTTTGTTGAAATGAAGCAATCATATCCCTATCTGATGGATTTCTGTCCCTAGTGAAACCACTGCTTCAGCAAAAACTGCTGGTGCCTACTATACTGCCCAATGCTGCACAAGTATTGTCCCTAATCCCACAATACTGGGAAGCTCACCTTAATAATTTTATTAAATGAGAATGGGAAAGAAGAAGAAAGGCAGAACTACCCCTGGACTCTCTGAACTCTTCCTTTAGGGGAACTATTATTTTACATCTCTTAACACAATTTTTCTAACACATGATAGAGTTGATATATATGTGTGAATATTTACATATATGTATATGTATTTAGATAAACATGTAGTTAGAAATATGTAGTTATGAACATATATTTCTAACTATACATATAACCAACATTACTACAATAATAGTAAATATATTGAAATAGTAGTCCTAGAGTAAAAATTCTTGCCATTATTAAAAACTATGGATAACTATGGAATGTCTGAGTGTGACTCCAAAATTTGTGATAAAAATAAAATTTCCTTGCTTCTTTCAAGAAAGGGTGCTAGGTCTACCACAAAAAATATGACACAAAAGTCCTATTCCAGGTCTGACCCAGATTATCTGCACAAGGTCTAAGAAACTACTTGTCTGTGCATTAGTCCTCCCCAAATTCCAAAGCATAACATTTACATACTTCACCAGGGGTCATGAGGATTAAAGTTTAATTACTTTCAAGTTAAAAGTTATCAGTATTAATAAAGTCAAACAAGGTGAACTCTTTCATTTTAGGGAAAAGGTGAAAGTGGATCTTTCATATACCACTAAACAAATCCTGTCTAGTACACTGTAGGAACTCAAAAAATGTTTGCTAAATTATTGTAGTTTTAGTAGCTGGATTAAAATATTTTGTAAATATACTGAACAACATTATTCATAATGGCTGATTAACCAATACCTCCTAAAAAGTCAGAGAATTAACAGATTAAGTAAAATTCTGATATATAATACAAGAAAAACTATTTCAAAATTTATTTTTAAAAAAAGTTTATACACTATTATTTTGATTTAGGGAACTATAAGAGAAATAAAACAACAAGTTTCAGTTTAAATCTCTTGCTATCAGGGTATATATTTTGAGGTACCAAAGAATTTTTCTCTCCAGCTGTTTACTTTTAAAGTATTCTTTCTTTTTTGAGGGGGGGAAGGCACAGCAATTGGGGTTAAGTGGTCAAGGTCACACAGCTAGAAAGTGGTAAATGTCTGAGATTGGATTTGAACTCAGGACCTGTGCCGACTCCAGAACCAGTGCTCTCTATTCACTGCGCCACCTAGTTGCCGCTAAAAGTGTTGATGTGTAAGCACAAGCACAATAAAATTTGATTGAATCAATTTATATTTGCATCAAGATCTTAACAGTATAAGATAAATTTTAAGTGTATTTTAAAATCAAGTAGCCAGCACCTTCATTGCTTTTAAAGTTGTGAAAATAAATTTTAAATACAATTTTAATTACATACCAGCTTTCTGAACTTTGAAAGATTTGATCACCTACAGTATTAATCTCCATAAAGTATAAGTATATAAATATCTAACATTTCCATTCCAAAACCAAGGGACACATACTTGCCATATTTTCTCCAGTATTCTATCCTTTGAAGAAGTAGGGAATGCCTTCCAGTTAGAGGAGTTTAGCTCAAGCCATTACTAACTACAAACGCCAAATTAGCCATGCACCTTTTCCTACAAAGAGAATAAAGACAGTTAGGTCCTGAAATATTTTAAGTGTGCTTTTCATTTGTGTAAGGTTATATATAGGAGTGAGCAAAACTTTACAGGAGAGGTCCAAGCTTTTGTTAAAAAAGAAACAGACCTTTAAAATTTCCTCATGAAAAGTCAGAACAATCATCTACAAGGCCAAAATTAACATTAGAATAAAGGATACACATTGTTTACAAATGTATTTATGAAATTATACAATAAATTGATACAAAGCCACCAAATAAAATTTCTATTATAATGAAATTTTCCATAATGTGAATATTCTTGTAGGTAAGCAGTCATTTTCAAACTTTCAACGTTGTTTGTTACATGTTATTTGTGTAGTATAATTTTGGAAATTAAGATGCAAAGATGGACTTTTTAAAAATCTGGGTAGAATTTTAAAATTGAATAATAAATTTGGTGTAATGGGAAAACACTGGATTTGGAATCACTGGACCTAGGTTCAAATCCTAATCCTGCTTCTTCCTAACTGTTTGGCCTTAGCTTCTCTGAGTCTGTCTCCCCATAAGTAAAGAACTAGATTATCTCCAAAGTTTCTAAAAGCTATGATCCCACTAATCTTTGCTAAAACTGGATATAGCATGTTTAAACTATGATTTTGGAAGTGTGTATATTTAAACGTGCCAATATTTTTACCCTAACACACCAATGTGTATTACTTTAAAGTAAAGTTGTTGTTGTTGTTTTTATTAATGCTACATCACATAAACAACAGTCCAAGTTAAACAGGAAACCAGTGGTACCCAATGATATCTAGTACAATGGCAGATGGTGACAGTCTGTTTTAAGGAAACCACCTATCTATTTCTGCTAGAAAACTAGTAGCAAATGGCTTTACGATGATCATATCTTAAAATGTAGCATCCAAACATTTGTTGGATGAGCATTATCATCATTCCAGCCAATAAATTGGAAATTCTTTCTTAGAAAAGTAAAAGATTTGTTTCCAAAAATATGGTGTATAACCAGAGTATTTAAGATTTCAGGGGAATATAATGAATATTTCAAGTTATTTTCTCACTCTCACAATAATTAAAAAATCATGTAGAATATTTATATAAAATTGGATTTGTTTTTCATATATAAGTCAGAGCTCTATCATATAAAGCAAGATAATTTTCCAAGATACATAATTTGTGCTTGTCAGGGAGCTTCATCAGATATAGCAAACAAGTCTACCCAAGGCTTTTTTTCAAGTTATATAATGATAATTCTATTCATAGTTCTTTCTATATATCTTTCTAAACAGTACTTAATACTGATACTTAAGAATTGTATTGCACTCAGGAGAAAATAAGTAGTATTTCCTGGTAGGGCCAGTAGATTATATTTTGTTTATGACTGGAATTCTACAGATTCCATTTGGTACCTTCTTGTTGTTATTCTTTAGCCTTCAACAGGATATGAACTAGAGATATCGATGGAAAGAGTTGCCAAATTTTAAATGTGTTCCAAAATGAATAATTGATGTTGCTGAAAATCTGTGGCCTATTAGATTATGTTTTCAAATTGCACAGCATTCACAAAATGCTCCACAGAACAAGAGAATGATTAAAAAATGGGGGAGATGCTGCGGTAAATTTATGTGGATAAGTTTCCACTGGTTCAAAATTTAGATTTTGTTTAGGTTTTTAAAAAATACTTTAACACCTTGGATGATAAAAATGATCAGACCTATCTGATATTTCACTGATTCCTAAAATTAGTATCAGTAATACATTTTAGAACATCCCGTTCTAACAAATTACCAAAGCAAATTTTTAAAACATCTGAGAAAGTTTTTTTTAAAACCCTAAAAAATGGAGTGTTTTTGATGTCTAATAGATGGATTTTAAGCACAGGAATTAACTGCACTGTTCCCATTTACATGAGCAGCATTTTAGAACTATAAATGGATATTAGATATGTTAATTGAGGTTACAATGACTATGGAAGTCTGAGATTTCCTGAGTGTTGATATAAGTCTAAAAGTTCTCTGAATAACCCAAAAAAGAGACTTCTTAAGTTTGCTGAAAATATGTACCATACATAAACGAATAAGTGGTCAAGCAAATCTTGTTTTCCATTTCATGTTATTACCATATAAAACAATGTTATACCCAGTCAGTTTTAGCAATTAGATACTAACGGATAATTATTTCCTCAGTGAAAGGCAGAAGAGTTATTCTGTACTCCCTTCTTCATGCTTTTTCTTAAAATGCACATTTTCTCTACAACTCTTTAAGGGTCATCTTACAAAACTAAAGAGGAATTTCTTATGAATATTTTAACAATAATAAGGAGTAAATGTTCTTCTGAATTAAAAAAAAATTATTATTGTTTTTGTTTAGGTATGGGTCACATTTTCCGCAAACTTTTAAAAGGGTTTGTTGGGTTATACAAGGAACTTCAAAGGAGTACATCTGGCATGGGGCAAAATACACAGAGACAAGGAAAGTAATTAGAGACAACAGTACCATCCCATAAATCCCTTGTCCCAATAACCAAAAGTTGAGGGGGAAAACCACAGGAGAAAAAAAAGAAAGAGAACCAAAATGCCACAATAGGAAACACTCTGATGCCAGACTTTAATACGCATGTTAAAACATTAATGATTTTCAAGACAAGTGCAAATATATCATAGTACAGGAACATAAACTGTAGCATTTCCCCCAAATAATACTTTTTCTTTGATTTTGAAAGGCTTAGAATTATTTACCATGTCATCCATAACCAATCTGAAATTAAATATTCAAAATTATGAACATCACTAATTCTGTGTAAGATAACTTTCAATAATATTTGAGTGCCTAGGATAAAATTCAGTGTCAACTGGCTTATATAGTTCTTTTCCAAGTCACATTAGTCCAGAGGCACGGAATAGTTGGATAAAAAACAAGTTTGTCTTTTTTTAACAGAGACTGATTTAGGATATTTGAGTTTTACAAAACTGATTTTATTCCCTCAATCACACTGTAAAATAGACAAAATGCTACTAAGATTACATTTCCCTAAAAAATGAAAAAACAATCACATACAAATTGATATCTATTTATTTTTCAAATAATTAGCTGTAAAATATGGAGATTTCCAGAAAAAATTCTATTTCTGTTCTATTGCTTTAGTTATGCAAACGTAAGTATTCATGACTGCATAAATAAATATAACTAAACCAACAATCAGAAGAAAACATCTATTAGTAGTCTTAGAAATATCTACCCTTATTTGAAGTCTCATAGCATACTCTTGACAATGAAATGCAATTTACAAAAATTCTGACATAAAATTGTATACTGACTTTTATGATTTTAAGGAAAACCAGAAGCTCAACAGTAAATGTGAAGCACTCTTAACTACAAACAGTGCTGAAGAGGACACTTCTAATACTGAAATGAAGCTTGTGCTAATCATAAAATACTAGCATTTAAAAGACTAACCACTTTTAACCTAAAATTTTCAGCACTTCTAAGTTCAAGTAAAGTATTTTATTCCAAATCTCCAATAAATCCTGAAACATTCATTGAGGTTTCAACAATATGTTTAGTGATTAGTTTACTGATAACCATAGAAAAAGAATGTACCAACACTACTGTTTGAGTAAAGCATTTGTTGCAAACTTTACTTATAATAAAAGTTATTCCTCTATATTTCTCCTTTTTACACTAATACAATAAAGTATAAAAACATGTAACTTTAAAACACCTTGCTTTCACACGTTAAAATAAAGTATGTCATAATGGGAGAAAATACCTGATATAATCCATCACTTGTGAACTATTGTTACCAAAACTTAAAATCTCTCTATGTTGAATGAATATAATATCTTTTAGACTTTTCAATGAAAACATTAAATATAAAATAATTGTTCCATTATTAATAAATCAGAATAGTGGTCCCCAAATCTAATGAAATGAAAAACTTCAGCTACAACAGGAAGAAGTCTACTAATGAGTGTTCCACACCACAATCACATTTGCATTTTCTGCATTAGCATATTTTCATACCATCTGGCAGTGGTGCTGCTCTTGGTCTGCCCATCTTAATCCATTAAGAACCGAATGTTAAACTAGAGCTATATGAACCTTTCCAAAATTCAGGAAAAGAAGACACACACAATGTTTTTGAAAACTCTGCAATTACGAATTGTTCTATAACATCTGAAATTTATAAAGGTATTTTTCATGTAAGAAATTAAAAGCTCTTGTAAATGGAGAACAGCTTAAGAAATCTGCATGAATCACAGCTGGCATGAGCTACTGATTCCTCAGTTTCATTCCCTCCTTGTTTTCTTTTTTCATTTTAATTATATTTAAAGCATTTGGTGAGAGACTGCTTACATAGAAAAGAAACTGGTGAATGAAATAGTATTTTATATTTAAAGAATTTATAAAATTTAATTCTTGTTTTATAGACACATTTACTTAACTCTGAAAAGGGAGGGAGAAAGAGAAGTACAGAACATGGAGTGAAGAAATCAGTTGAATGCCCTTTCCTTTCCATATCATTAACTCATAATTGCCTTTGACAGTTCATATTCAATTCTTTAGTTTAACATCAGTGACATAATTACTATATAAGAAATCAAATGTCTGGGGTGGCTAGGTGGCCCAGTGAATAGAATACTGGCCCTGGAGTTAGGAGGACTTGAGTTTAAATTCAGTCTCAGACATTTAACACTTACTAGCCATGTGACCTTGGGCAAGTCACTTAACTCCAACTGCCCTGCCTTCTCCCCCTCCAAAAAAAAAAAAAAGAAAGAAAAGAAATCAGATGTCTGGATTAATATATTAGCACTATCATTCAAGATCTGCTCATCCTCACCTCCAGCCAAACAGTTTGAAAAAAGGCATCTCATCCTTCCGGAAATAATATAACACTATCAGTAGATTTGAGAAGGAAGTGAGAAGGAGAAAAAACACAAAAACATACCAAACATCTACAAACACCAAATAAAACAGAAAATAGATAACCATTCCTGAGGCTGCCTGCAGGAAGCTTCTTTCTCCACAAAGAAATAGGCTACCTACTTCTTGTCTCATTCTCCTTTTTGGCCTCAAATGAGACTTTCTTCCAGTGAATTTCAGAGTTCCTAATCCTGATAATTTACACAAACATATATATGCTAACTCAATGACTACTGAATTTTACTCTTGCTAAGTGGTTCTTTCACAGGAAGCATTTCTACACTTCAAGTTGCTTCTTTGTATTTTCCCCCATCTTAAATGTTCCCATTCTCATCTCATAAAATTCCCCTCTTCAAAAATCTTCCCGCACTACTCCACCACAAGACTTAAGCTATTCCAATTCTTCTTTCATTGTCACCCACCTTCCCAAGGAGCTTGATTTCTCTTTCTCCTCTATTCCTGAGAAACCTGGTATCTCTGTTGGGCATAAAAGGGTAGTTTACAGTCCTATTATCACCTGCCCTTCTCCCCAACAATTTTTCCCTTCCTATCAGCCCAGTCCTGTCACTGTACATCCTTCTGACAACTTCTGCATCTTCAACTACTCCCTCACTAAATATATATTCCTAAAGAACAATCTGTCTTCTAAAGAACAAACTTGATAAGCGGTGTCCCCATGACTCCCTTTAAGGAGGGCTGAATTACTTTCACCAGTGCCCTTCATTCCAGTCTTTCCTTCACTAAGACCCCAAGTCTCAATATAGGTCGAGCTAACACAGGTCCTGAGATTCAGAAGTCAAGGATTAGCACCTCAATGCCATCTTTTCAAGACTATCCGTCTGTGTGACACCACCCCAACCCCAAGAGAAGAAAAACAAACATTGCCCTCCAAAGCCCAAACACTACAGGGGAGGGAAGGGAGCCCTGCCCTTTTCTAACTCTTCTGTCACCCCAGGAGGATGGAGGCTCTGCCGTCCCCTCACTCTTCCTGCCCTGCCCCCCCCCCCGGGAAGGAGGTTCTGCCCTCCTATCAGTCTTCATTCCCTTCCCAAAAGGATATATCCCCTCTCCATTCTCCCAATGCCACCCAGAAAATCTGGAGGGAGGTTCTGTCGTTCCTCACCTTCTACCCTGGCCCCAACATCCCCAGTGGAAGGGAGAGAAGAGGCTGTATACTTTCCTCACACTCCCCCTCTTCAGTATCTCAGGGTAAGGAAGGATAGAGGCTCTGTCCTCTCCTTCACACTCCCCCAACAGCCCCGGGGAGGGAAGAAGACCGTGTCCTACTCTTACCCTCCTCCCTAACATCCCAAAGAAGGGAAGGAGGCCCTCTCCCCTCATCTCACTCCTCATCACCCCGGGGAGGGCAGGAATCTCCGTCCTCTCCTCACCTTCCTCCCCGTCACCCCTGGTGAGAAAAAGAGGCTCTGTCCTCCCCATCACCCCCAAGAAGAGAAGGCTCTGCTCTCCCCGCCCCGGGCTGCCCGGCCTCGAGCCTCCTCCCGCTAGTTCCTAGGACTGTGATTTTCTCTCCTCTTCCAGGAGTCCACCGCAGCCCCAAGGGGGGAGTAATAAGAAGAATGGCTATTGCCCTGGATCTGGGTGGGCAGACGGCCCGTGCCCTCTGCCCGAAAGCCGATACCTGGAGGGGCCGCCGCCGCCTCGGTGCCCGCGTCCCCCGCCGTAGCCGCCACCACCGCCGCCGCCGCCGCGGGCTCGGGCTCTCCTCACGGCCCCACCGCCGCCGCCATCTTGCATTTCAAACCAGCTGCACTTTTCAGGGAGTCAACTCTGACCTGTGAACTCTAAACCCGGAACCATTCTGCGGGTCAAAGCGGGACCTCACATACTCCCGGGGCCCCGCCAGCCCCGGTGCCCGGCGGCCCCGAGGGGAGGGGGCACGGGAAAAGAGGGGGGCACTGAGTTCGTGGTCCTGTGGCTCGAGACGCGGCACGCAGGCGCGCACAGGGATGCCGGCTGGCGACCCGAGGGAGGACCCGCGCGCCCCGCGCGCTGCGCGCGCCCCCCACACCGCACTGTACACCCAGCCGGCCTGGGGGCTCTGCTGGGGAGCTCTGCGCTCGACTGTTTGACACACCGCAGGAGGGGGCAGGAGGAGGAGCAAGTCCCGCCCCCCTGTCAATGGAAGTCCTGCCTCCTCTTGCGTCACTGCGTCAACGAGCCCATCGGTCACGCCCCCATACCCACATGTTCCATTCAATTTTCTCCCTCTTTCACGCACATTTTTGCCACTTCTCGGGGCCTCCAAACTCCCCTCTTCCCGCCAGGTAGTACAGAGGTGCAAAGCCGTTACCCGATTTCGTAACCAATAATCTTCCATCCCATAAACAACAACAACAAAAGTCAATTAGTTTCTTCAATTGCTTCTTCAAAGGAGGAAAGAGAAATCTGGATTGCAATAATTAAAAATCTGATCTCTGCTCCTCAGAAGTGTATGAAGCAAGGGGTGGACTCCAGACACAACCAGTGCGAGACACCCACACTTGCAACACACATACTCATCACATCCCGGACAGTTCTTCCATTCACTTTGGTTGAAGGGAGATGGTAGTAATAGCTTGCATTTGGTTTCAAGATGTGCGTTCACAGTTACTGCAGGTGCTTTCCTCTACTGTGGTTGGGTACTTGTTTTGTCCCTTTAACTCTAGGCTGCTAAACCTCTCATCATCATTACCTGCTCATCTCATTCTCCCTGAGCCCTCTGGAGTTCGCTTAGAAGCTGACAGACAAGCTCACTCTGAGCCTTTACTCCACCCCACCAAAGGGTGGCAGGACTACAGTAAAGTTGTTTATATTTGTTTTCCAAGTTACTTGATGCTTTCCATTCCAGAAGGGTTTTTAATGATCATTTTTTTCCTCTTAAACACTTATTGACCCTCCAGTTAGCAACACGTGTTAAACTTTACCAAGGTCTTCTGCTCAGAGGTCATAGCTCCTACTAAATTGTGTCTTTGTGACCTTTGGCAAATCCTCTCATTCTCAACTTCCAATATCTGTAGAATGATGTTGTTAGTAATTAGGGGTAGTAAAGTGGTGAGATTATGAAGCTCTAGAGCTGAAAGGGACCTCAGAAGTCATTTATGTCAGTCCTCTCACATTACAGATAAGGAAACTGAGGCCAGGGTGATTAAGAAGTTTTCCTTCATCACACAGTTAGTTACCACTAGAAGCAGGTTTAAATCAAAGTCCTATGAAGCCAAAGCCTATGCTCATTCCACTCTACCAAGGCAGGTTAGATTCCTTTTCTTATTTGAAAACTGAAGTTGCATACATTTACAGATAAAAAGCCAGCTTTACTGTGGTCCCAAGACCAAATCATACCCTTCACACAAGTACTTTCTTCAAGGTTTTTTCAGTGCCACTTCCAATCTGAAGCCTTTGCTAATCCCACTTCCCCCTTTCCCAGGAATTATATTGTATTTACTGATGATATTATATTGTATTTACTTCATATATATTTTGTATTTATTTGTGTGAACATTGTTAGGTTGGAGAAAATGGATGACAGTCAGAAAGGATAAGCAAGCATGAAGGTATTGAAAGTCTGCATCATTGGAAGAATTCCTCAATCTGTGTGATCATAGATCATAGATATGGTATCGCAGTATCAGAGAGCATACAACGTTTCTAGTACTTAACACAGCTCTTGGTCCATAATTAAGTATTTAATAAGTACTTGTTGACTTGACTTTCTTCCAACAGATTGTATGCTCCATGAAGGCAAGGGCCAGTTTCATTTGTTTTTATATCTCTACAGCCTGTTATAGTACCTGGCACATAGTAGACACTTAAATGCTTGATAAGTGGATGAAAAGGGCAGCCTTGAAGATGTAAAGAAATAACAAAGAAGCAACCTAAAGGTAGAAGGAAGTGAAGAAAATTTTCCTTAGTGATAATAATATACTTAGAATGATGGAATGACTAAGTCTCATATTTTTTTGTTTTTTTGTTTTTTTTGTTTTAGCCTCAGCTGTCAGCCTTCATAAGTCCAGTGCCAAACCTCAGGGACTGGAGTGATAACTCTGGTTCTCCTTGCTTAGGGACTGTCCATAAAAGTCACATTGAGACTAGCATCTTATATCAATTGCCAATTTTTTTTGGTATGTTGGCATGAGTCAAGACTGTCATAACCACTACTCAAAAAAAACTGGCTGTTACAGACCCAAGCAATATGAATATATGTTTAGCATAGCAGATTGTGCCAGCCCACATAAATCTGGTTTCAGATCATGCTTCAGAGTAACTTGTTTTTATTAAAATCAACTCATTTGTAAAAATTGTAAATATGTCTGAATTCAACAGCTGCGTGGCTACAAAAGTAAGGAATTTTAATCAGTAGATTGGCACATTGGAAGAGTCTAGAAATGTTTACATATATCTACTGGTTAAAACCATACTCCTCCTTGGTTGGTTTTGTCCTTCATGCTCAAAAAGGACCAAAGTGACATCGCTATGTCCAGATTAAGGCACAATGTGTCCTACTGTGGTTGATCAGATCAATACAAGTTTGAAAGGTTCTACCACAGATCAGACACACATAGTCCATATTTAGTTGGACTAACAACGTTTTACAGATATAAGAAACTGAGGCCCGAGAGATAAAAATGACTTAACCCAAGGTCATAGAGACACATTATAGAAGAGATATCTGATCAGATGACTTTAGTAAACTTTAATATAGAAAACAAGTTTTCAGAGACGACAAAGCCAGAACTAAATACTGTGCCTGATGCTAATTGGTGATAAGAGGTAATTCAATAGGTTTTTGAAAGCAGTATCTTTGCTGTTCATAGCCTGTTCCTCTTCTTTAGTGATGAAGGTGATTATAAGGAAGATTTGCTTTAGTGCAGAGGTTCCCTAACTTATTTGGCATACCACCCCCTTTTCAAAAAAAAAATAACTTATCAGCATCCCACCCTCAGCCCCCCAGAAATCTACTTGCTTTAACTCTTTAACTTTTTTTTTTTTGGAGAGAGGGAAGGCAAGGCAATTGGGGTTAAGTGACTTGCATAAGGCCATATGGCTGATAAGTATAAAGTGTCTGAGGCTGGATTTGAACTCAAGTCATTCTGATTCTAGAGCCAGTGCCCTATTCACTAGGCCACCTAGCTGCCCCTCCTTTAACTTTAAAAAAAAATTTGTATCATTTCAAAAAATATAAAATTTTTTTAATGACATCTTAAATTTAATAATGTATTATAAAGCTGTGAGTTTTCCCTGCTCTAAAATTTTGATGACACAATATTGTGTCATGTGACCATACAGTATTATATTGTAAAACAAGTCATTACATGAACATATTCCTGGCTATGTGTTCTGGACTTCCCAACAATGCTCAATGTGCTTGCCTGCCAACACTTGCTTGTTAAGACCTGTCATCAGACTTGATCACTGATCAGTTATAGCTTGCATTTTGTGTGGCTTTTTTGGAAAATAATGTAATCACCATGACTTTAACTCTATTACACAACAAATGAAACATGTACAAATGGTTTTTAAAATTTTCTTATTTTCTCTTCTTTCCTTATGCTTCTTACCCCTCCCACCCAGTTGCACTCAAGGCTACTACCAGCCCTTCCATTGTTCCAGCACCCCCAAGGAGCCAGTATAGGGCACTTTGGGAACATATGCTTTAGCGTTACTAAAGACTGTCTGACATCTTTATGGACTGAAGGGCAATAGTATATATGTTGCTTGCTGATATAGACACCCCAAATAACCAACTCCAAGTACTTAATTCCTTTTTGGGAATCTACTAACTCTATAAGACTTTTCTCAATTAATTTTCCTTTTAAGTTACCCTTCTTGTCCTAGTGAGAGTTTAGTTTGGACTTAGATTTGTGTTGTTCTATGTTGGAAGGGTTCATTGGGAAAATTTGAGATGCTGTATGTGTTATGAGGGCCATTTAAAATTTTTTGGTCTAGATCGACACTTGGATCATCCTATGTGTCGCAGAGATCATTAATGATATTCCAGACACTCTATGTGCTTTAGGAACCCAGATGAATGTGTAACTTCCGGAATAGACCTAGTTTATGTGCTTGGGTCAAAAGCAGAGAGCCTCCCCTTAGTGCAGTGGTCCTCAACCTCCTAATGCCATGACCCTTTAATACTCATATGTGGGCATATCTGCATGTAAGCAGACTCGCCTGGAGACCAATAGAGGAGCTGTATCTCAGTTCCTAAGACCATTGGAAATATGTGTTTTCTGATGGCCTTAAGCAACTCCTGTGAAAGGGTCATTCAATCCCCCAAAGGGGCTGCAACCCACAGGTTGAGAACCGCTGCCTTAGTGGGAGAAGAAGAGAGCAAGTTACAATAGCCAAATTCTTCCTGAAATGCTTTCCTCCAACAAGGTATCTCCCATGCACATGTCAAAATCATATAAGATTCTTTGAAAGTAGAAGGGGAGGAGAGGGAAAAGGAGGGGTGGGAAGGAAAGAGAAATAGCATTTATATAGTGACTACTATTTATCAGGCACTGTACTAAGCATTTTTTTTTTTTTACAAATATCTCATTGATCATCACAGGAGATGAAGAGGTATTATTATTATGTACCTATGAAGTAGATAGGTAGTATTATTACCTGCTTGTGAAGTTGGTGTTATTATTATCCCCATTTTACAGTTGAATAGCCTCATTTTACAGCTGAGGAAGCTGGAACAAACAAAGATAAAGTGATTTACCCAGAGTCACACAAATAGTGACTGTGCGAGATCAGATTTGAACTCAGGTCTTTGACTCCAGAACCAGAGCCCTATCCATCATGTCACCAGCTGCTGTTGAAAGAACAGTAGAGATAACTTCGTTCCATGATCTTTTGATTTTTTAGTCATAAAATAATGAGAAATGTTTTTCAAAAACAATCACAACTGTCATGGAAGATAGCTAATGCAGAGTCAAAATTGCAGAGAGAGTCTCTATAGATAATGAAATTCTCCAGATGATTTATAGATGACATTATGCCAATTGCGTTAGGTCCAGAACACTGCATAAATCCCTTAATGAGATTCTCTTTCCAAAGAGTTTGGCCTAACCATCCATACCGGAAAAACCAAGTGGCTTGAGATGACCAATTTTCCATATTATGATATACAGATGTATGGACAATTCATGGAGTTCATCAATCAATAACTACATCTTTGTACAAACACTGAAAATAGACAGTGAGCTAGGCCCAGAAAAAGGAGAGAAGGATGAATTGCCTTTGAGCAATCCACACAGCTATTTTAAGGGATCCAAGTTTCTCTCTGAATTAAAGGCACCTCTTTCTGATATTAGTATCCTTCTAGTTGTGACATTGCATGGCTGTAAATCATGGAATACCATAACTTCCACACTGATGAAGTTGAGGATTACCCAAACAAGAAAGAGAAGTACATAGGGAGACTGTAATACTTTACTAATGAGGAACTAATTACATAGGAAACGTAGTCTAATTAATGCCAGCACTGAAATATACGATCACAAAGATGGATGGCCTGCTCTCATGGTGAAACAATGACATCATCAGTAGATAGCTTATCTGCTCCAGGTCAAGAGAATGTGAATAAAGTTCTTAGCACATTAGGCAAACCCTAATGGTTGATTTTTTTAACTTACTATCATCATTTTCATTATATTGTCAAGGTCCACACATGTATAATTAGAATTTCTCTGATTTCTTAAGTCTATATTTTGTTAATAGTATTTTATAGTTGCCTTTGTAACAGAGGTTTGCTCTGGTACAAGTGTTTTTGAAGGCCAAGTCTATTACATCCTCTCATGCCCAAAGGTTTCTGGCATGTTGAAAGAATTGTAGGAATCCTTGGTTTTCTACTGTACACTCTAGTCTTCTTTGATTGTACTAGCTACTTTTTTTCTTTTTGCTTCAAACTGTATTCAGACACCATCAGTTATTTCTCTGGATTATGGATAGCATTTTTCATCATATGTCCTTCAGAGTTGTTTTAGGTCATTGTATTACTGAGAATAGCTAAGCTATTCACAGCTGATCATCTTATGATATTGCTATTACTTTGTACACAATATATTTTACTTTGCATCAGCCCATGCAAGTCTTCCCAGGTTTTACTGATAGTATCCTGCTCATCATTTCTTTTAGTACAGTAGTATTCCATCATAACCACATACCACAACTTGTTCAGCCATTCCCCAACTGATGGGCATCCCCTCAATTTCTAATTCTTTACCCCCAGAAAAGAGCTGCTATAAATATTTTTGTATATACAGGTGCTTTTCCTTTTTGTTTTTTTTATCTCCTTTGGCATACAGACCTAGTAGAGGTATTGCTAGATCAAAGGGTATGTATGATTTTATAGCCCTTTTGGCATAGTTCCAAATTGCTCTACAGAATGATTGAATCAGTTCACAAATCCACCAACAACGCATCAATGTCTCATTTTCCCTATATATCCTCCAACATTTGTCATTTACCATTGTTGTCCTATTAGCCAATCTAATAAGTATGAGATAGTTCCTCAGAATTGTTTTAATTTGCATTTCTCCAATCAATAGTACATTAGAGTATTTTTTCATATGGCTATAGATAGCTTTGATTGCTTCATCTGAAAACTGTTCATATCTTTTTATCACTTACCAGTTGCAGAATGGCTCTTATTTTTATAAATTTGACTCAGTTCTATATATGTTTGAGAAATGAGGTCTTTATCAGAGAAACTTGCTCCAAATGTTTTTCCACAGTTACTAATTACATTTCCCTCTATCCTATTCCCCCTTCCCATTTATTCTATTCTTTCTCTCCTTTCACCCTGTCTCTCCTCAAGTGTTTTGCTTCTGACTATCCCCTCCCCTAATCTGCCCTCCCTTCTATCCCCCTTCCCTTCTCTTATCCCTTTCTCCTTCTACTGTCCTGTAGGATAAGATTG
>CM053587.1:266635323-266658349 GCA_028646515.1 Pseudochirops corinnae
TGGGCAAAGCCACAGAATCCTGCCTCAGCGCTAGCAAATAGACCCCTGTAATCTTCTGATCATTTGTTTGACCTCCTTACCATCTGTGTTCTGAGAGTTCCAGAAGCTGTTGCTGCCACTGCTGCTTCTGCGGCTAATTCAGTTACTCCCAAGATCTGCTCCTGGTTTGCTGTGGCTGTGACTGTGTTGACATAGCCTGCCTTAACTATGCACTACTATCACCCAGGTGCAACAGACCTTTCCTGCTGACCTTCCAAGTCAGCCTGGGCTGGAAATTTCTTTCACTCCATGTTTTTGTGGGTTCTGCTGCTCTAGAATTTGTTTAGAATCATTTTTAAAAGGACTTGGAGGAGTTTGGGGGAGAGCTCAGGCAAACCCCTGCCTTTACTCCACCATCTTAACTCTGCCTGCCCAGTGGTTGATTTTATAGGAAGATATGGATAATAGTTGCATCTGATGAGCAGGCATGGATGGGTATCATATGCATTGTTAGTGAGGATATTCATATCAATTGGCTCATTAGTTATCATAGGATTATGTTATTACATAGATTTAGAGCTGAAAGGGACCATTTCATGTTGCAGATGAGTAAACTGAGGGCCAGAGGGTTTAAATGACAATGAAAATCACACAGGAAAAAAGTGGCAGACCTGGAGGTCTGCCAAACTCTAAAGTCAGGTGTTCTCTTTCCATTATACACCATTTCTTTTTGAGGCATTTAAAAAATTAGTAGCCTATATAAATAGTGGACCAATGTTTTAACTCAATATATATTGCATTAAAAAAATTGTACAAATTTATAGTTTTACCATCACTGTAGCAGAATGCCTGTTTCTCCACATCACCTCACTATTAAATATTATATGTACATATATACATATGTATACATATGAATAAATAAATAAATATATATACACACACATACACGCATATAATACAGTGACCACAATGTACCAGGCACTGTGCTAAGCACTTTTGACAAATATTATCTTATTTCATCCTCACACTATACTAGTGCTCCTCAGAAGTGCACACACACACACACACACACACACACACATCACTATTTCTTCATGAATTGTCAACTCCTTTTTCAAATCTGGCTTACCTATCTGATGAAAATCAGGACAGTACCATTAATGACCACTCTATACTTGAATATTCACAGTTCTTAATTCAGATAGCTCATAAATGGAGATCCCACTCTTGTTTCTTTGTGCCCCATTTTAATCAATCTCAGTGCTTCTGGCACTATTTATGGTAGCAGCAGTTTTCTAGAACTAAATTCAACAAATATATATTGAATGTCTACCATATATAAGGTTTGTATTAGTCACTAAGATAAAGATGCATAAGATATGGCACCTGCCTATGAGGAGCTAACATTCTAATGGGGGAAATAGGGTATGTATACAATAGCTATACTGCTAATATTGCCAAAACCAGAATACTGCTAAAATCCAATACATTCTTCAAGTTTGGGGACAAATTCCACATTCTTCTGGAAACCCTAATGGTTGATTTTTTAAATTTACTATCATCATTTTCTGTGGTACTGTCTTATGCCCATCAGATTAGCTAAATTGGTAAAAAAAAAAAAAAAAAAAAAGAAAATAACAAATGTTAGGGGAGCTTTGGGGGAACAGGGACTTTAATGCACTGTTGGTAGAGCTGTGGACTGGAAAGCAATTTGAAACCATGCCCCCAAAGCCATTAAACTGTGTATACCCTTTGATCCAGTGGTACTGCTACTAGGTCTATATCCCAAAGAGATCAAATAAAGAGGAAAAGAACCATATGTACAAAAATATTTAACAGCAATTTTTGTGGGGGCAAAGAATTGATGACTAAGGGGTTGCTCATTGGACATGACTAAACAACTGAACAACAATAAAATGTTCTAGGCACTGCTATAAGCACTAGGGATACAAATACAAAAAAAGAAAGGCAGTCCCTGCCCTCAAGGATCTTATAATCTTTTTGGGGGGAAGGAATATTTTATTTTTTCCCAAGCACGTGAAAAATAATTTTAACATCCTTTTTTAAAATTTTGAGTTCTAAGTTTCCTTCCTCTCTCTCTTCCCCCCACCCAAGACTGTAAGCAATTTGATATAGGTTATATATTTGCAATCATGCAAAACATATTTCCATATTAGTCATGTTGTGAAAGAAGAAACAGACTCCCCCAAACCACAAAAAAGTGAAAAATAGCATGCTTTGATCTGCACTCAGACTCCATCAGTTTTTTTTCTGGAGGTAATATTTTTTCATCATGAGTCCTTTGGAATTGTCTTGGATCATTGTATTGGTTACAGTAGCTAAGTCTTTCACAGATAGTCATCCTTATAAAATTACTGTTACTTTGTACAATGTTCTCCTGGTTCTGCTCACTTCACTCAGCATCAGTTCATGTAATTCTTTCCAGGTTTTTCTGAAATCATCCTGCTCACTATTTCTTGTAGTACAATAGTATTAGATTACAATCATATACCCCAACTTGTTCAGCCATTCTCCAATTGATGGGCATCCCTTTAATTTCCAATCTTTGGCCACCGCAAAAAGAGCTGCTATAAATATTTTTGTAAAAATAGGTCCTTTTCTCTTTAAAAAAAAAAAAAATCTTTGGGCTACAGACCTAGTAGTGGTATTGCTAGATCAAAGGGTATGCACAGTTTCATATCCCTTTCAGTTAGTTCCAAATTTTTCTCTAGAATCATTGGATCAGTTCACAACTCCACCAACATTGCATCAGTGTCCCATTTTTCCTACATCCCCTCCAATATTTATCATTTTCTTTTTTTGTCATACTAGCCAATCTATGACATAGTATCCTGTAGTTGTTTTATTTGTATTTCACTGATCAATAGTGGTTTAGAGCTTTTTTTTCATATGACTATAAATAGCTTTGATTTTTTTTCTTCTGAAAACTGTTCAATTTCTTTGACCATTTATCAGCTGGGGAATGATTTGCATTCTTATAAATTTGACTCAGTTCTCTGTATGTTTGAGAGATAAGATCTTTATCAGAGACACTTGCTGTAAAATATTCCCCCCGCCCCTCGCTTTCTGGTTTTTTCCTAATCTTGGTTGCATTTGTTTGTGCAAAAACCCCTTTTAATTTAATACAATCAAAATAATTCATTTTACATCCTATAATGCTCTCTATCTTTTGTTTGGTCATAAATTCTTACCAAAGTCTGAGAGGTAAACTATTCCATGCTCCCCTAATTTGCTTATATCTAAAATCAATTACCCATTTTGACCTTATCTTGGAATACAGTATAAGATACTGATCTATACCTAATTTCTGCCATACGATTTTCTGGTTTTCCCAGCAGTTTTCATCAAATAGTGAGTTCTTGAAGGATTTTACAATCTAAGGAGGAAAGATAATACATGAAAGAAGGCTAAAAAAGGGAGTGGGGGGAGGAAAGGTAGCCAGTATAGTAGTGAAGCCAAAGAAGTACAGAATGAGTGTAGCCCGCTGGGAAATGAGATATCCAAGAAGTCAGTCCTGTTCACTGCTTAAATGGAGGAGTTTATAACTACTCTCCAATCAGAAGGAGAAAGGGTACCAATGAGGTGAGAGTAACAAGGCTAACGGATCTTGCAAGATGATGAGATTTCCCAATGATGAGTTTGGGGAACTGGTGTAGAAGCCAAAGAAATTCAAAACAAGTGTCCTATTGTCCGACGACTGATAACGATCTCTTCACATCCTGACAGAGAAGTGATGGATTCAAGATGTAGAAGGAGACATAGAATTTTGGCTAACATGGGAATTTGTTTTGCTTGATCATGCAATTTGCTACAAGGGTTTTGTTTTTCTTTTATTTTCTCTTTCAAATCAGGGGTAGGTGGGAGAGAAAAAAATCAGTCCTTATTAACTGAAAAATAATTTTTTTAAAAGTTGAAAGAAATCACATTCCTATGTGCCCCATTTACCTTTTCTCTCTTCTCTTTCTGCAAGGTTATTCTGTTTAAAAATTACAGGAAGCTTCTTACTGGGCAGCCATTTTCATTTAGGCAGGATCTGAGTGATTATCCTTCATGTGACATCTGTGGGGGGAAAATGAAGAAGGAACCTGAGAATTAGCAAGCAGTAGCTAATTTACATTTTTCCCCTGAACGGGGTGGAAAAATAGGCTTAAGAGAAATGGCATTAAAAGGAAGACACCAGGCAGGCAAAACAGAGTCCTCCACCTAAAATATGTAACTGAAATTGCAGAGTAATTACAGAATATTTACATAGGGTGGTACTTATTTTCCCTCCTAAATAGCTGGAGTGAAAGCGTGAGCCTTGTCATTTTTAAACTCCATGATTTTCCTAAATGTTCACCACAGTAAACAGCCATAATTAAGATTCATCACCCGTAATCAGATTCCAAATTATTTTGTGAATACATTATCTATGCCAATGAACCTTCCCCCACCCTCCAGTCAGTCTTCAAACCAGTGGAAGTTTCACAATAGGCCTTTAAACAAATACTTGCTCTCTCACAATGCCCACATGTTCAGGATATCAATTTGGACTTTTCTTTGATCCATTAACTGTTTTAATCACGTACATTCAAAACACTTAAACAAATGTGCTGTCTGAAGGTAGAAGTACTCCAAGCGCCCTCATGCTGCATGCTAAGTGCTTTTCTCTGAATCAGAGCCAGAGAGCAGTCATTGGCACAGTAACTGTTTTCATGTAGGGATTTCATCTCCCAACCTTTGCTCACTCAAAATGCAAAACCTAAAGAATTCAGCTTTCTCGTTTTCCCCCCCTTAAGAAAATGTAACGAAAATAGAATGCAGCAATCTACCAGGAATTAAGAAACAAAAGAGGTTAACCATGGCAAGAAGCTATAAAATGAATTTGGTGAAAGGGACTGAGATGCCCCATTATGGTATTAAAGAAGTGAGTGTTGGGTCAGTGTGAGATTAAAGCTGATATACTTAAAAGTAGCCCAGTGCCTTTCCATTTCAGAGGCTTCATTCAGAGAAGCAGCCTGTCATGGTGAAGAGAGGGCTGGCTTCAAGGCAGGAAGCCTTGGGTTCATGTCCTGCCCCTGACACATATTTTCAGTGTGACCATAGGCAAGTTACAACCTCTTGGTGCCCAAGGCAACCCTCTAAAATTATAAATTATGGAAGAAGTGCCAGTTTCTACCCCTATACAGATGAAACAATAAAACAAAACACATTTTGTTTAATAAATGCTTGTTGATTGATGGTTTTGTCCAAATGTAATGAGGGTATCTCATACTTTTCAAATTTTGCTTTTTTTTTTTTTTTTTGCAGATTCTCAAAACATGCACTCACCATCTGTCAGGCTAAAGTGAAAAACTGTCTAATACACATGGATGCTTAGTAAATTGGTAGACTGTATCTGGGTTGCCCCTCCTGTTTTCTAACTAAATAATTTTAACTCTCTTTGTTCAGGGCATTTAACATTGAAAAATACAATTTGTTTAGCTTGTCCAAGTGATAAACTATGCTTGTATTTAATCTTCTCAGGTCTAGCTTTTTTAATTTTTGTACAAAGCAATTCAACAGGTATTTATTAATCTCCTACTTTGTGCCCAGAACTGTGATAAGATACCAACACAAATATTCATAATGTACAACATCACTTGATTTGTTTCTATTTCTCCATTTCTGTTTTATACCCTTTTATGAGTGGGAATTGGAGCCACCATTTAATTTAGTACCTTTCTAGATGTGACTCAGTTAATCCATTTTGGGTAGACTTTAGGCATATGCCAAATTTACGCTTTGTTTAAGAGACTGTTCCTGGAGCTCTATTATAATGTCGTGAGTATGAACAGAGCTGGATTCCCCTTTTTCAAAGGCAGGATCCTCCAAGACCTGAACCAGGTTAAGGTGAATGAGCCCAGAGCTAGGGATCCTTAGTGAGAGAGGGACTCCTTGCTGTCTATGCCAGGAGATTTTTGCACTGTTTTTTCTAAACTGTTTAAAAATCTTCCACATAAAAGATCTGGTACCCATTTGTTAAAGCTATGAAAATGGAACACCTTCCGAGAAGATGGAAAATCACTAGCCAAATTTAAACAAAAACCTTTGCATAATTGATGGATGGCACAGAAAAATGAGAGACATAATTTAGTATAACTAGTGCTACACTTCTTGCTATTAGAACTATGTATCTTTGTAAGGAATAATTTTTAGTTATGAAAGGCATTAAAACCAACCAAAATAAAATTGATTGTCACATCAGACCTTCAAATTACTATATCACAAAATGTTAAGTCAAGACTTTCAAAAAATAATGAACACATTCAACTGCATTGCTCTCATTATAAATAGAATTACTAATAATTTTAGTGAGGGTGGGGAAAGGTTTTTTTTTTTCCATTAATAAATAAAAGTAAGAGCTTCCTCATCAGAGTTGCCTATAGAAATGAAATCGCTCTAGTACCATACACTAATAAATACAAATTATTTTGAAAGTGTTCATTTCATCCTTTTAAAAGTTTTATGTTTTGTGAATGTTTTACATAAAAGATGATTATAGTAGTGCATGTATATAATTTATATGTGAGAGGGGAGAGATGTGACCTTCCTTCTGCTCCCAGATCAAGTCTTTTATTTAGTATTTTATTTTTTCCCAGTTACATGCAAAAACAATTTTTAACATTCGTTTTTTAAAACTTTGAGCTCCAAATTCTCTTCTTTCTTTCCTTCCCACCCCACTTTGAAACGGCAAGCAATTTGATATAGGTTATACATGTGTAGTCATGCAAAACATATCGCTGATAGCATGATCAAGTTTTAAGGAATCAACAATATAGACTTATGCTCTAATTCCTCTATGAAGTACAAACCCTTGTCTAATAGTCAAGAAGGGTACAATATGATTGGCCAAGAAAAATTAGTCATGCCTCTTGGGACTTTGAATTGCTAAACTGTCAAGAGCTCAAGGAAATCAGGTCTCTGTGGAGGTGGAATGAGACCTCCCTCCTCCCCCAGCCACCCCAAGAATAGGACATTTCTCTCTCCTCCCTGCCCCCAACAGTAGAGATATCAAGCAGATGTCTCTACTAGCAGCAGAGAGGAAGATTGCAAATCGTGGGAGAGATTGCAGGTTGGAAGCTACCTGCGGAAGAGACTCCTGCAAGGGAGGTGAGAGACGGGATTTCTCTTCCATCCCCTCCCTATATATGTTATCTTCTGTAGTTTTTAAAGGGACCTACTAGATCACTAGGAGACACTGGATCCAGTGAGGAGCACAGGCACATGATCCTGGCTGGTGACAGGCATAGACAGTCACTAGAGGGAAGGGCAGCTTTAAGGATTGTGACCCCTGACAACTGAGAGGGACACACCCTGGGGTTTAGCCTGAGCAAAACCCTGGATAGAAATGCTACAGTCAAAGGAAGTTGCATAAAGATTCTACAAGGGAGAGAGCACTTCCAAATTCGGCATTATCAGGATGCCTCACTACATGGTATTTTATGTTTGAGTCCACTCTTCCCATAGATGATGCGTATTTGTGGGAGCATGTACTAGATTTATGGGGAAAATGTCTTTTAACTACTCTTCTTGACATGCCATTTTAGTAAATAATGTTGTTAAGAACTAATTGATTCTACTGGATTGACTGTTAGTGGAAGGTTTATTGTTGGGAGCTCTGGTGCCCCACAGGGAGCCAACCCATGGAGAGAGCTATTCATTCATTTATAAGTAAAGAAATATGTATTTATGTATGCATATATATATATATATAGATAGATGGTACATACTCACAATTTTTTACTGATATGAGTGACAAAGTTGCAAAATACTCGTTTTATCCTATTCCCTTGGACTTAAGAAGAAGAATTTGTGATGTGAATCTTCTTACTATCCAGGACCATTTTAAGGTGAATACTCACTCTTTCCCCCACTCAGTTTTTTATACTTTTATGTTTGTTGTTGTTATTTTTATGGTTCAGTTGTGTCTAACCCTTCATGACCCTATTCGGGTTAGGTTTGTTTTTTTGAGGGGAGGAACAAAGATATTATAATAGTTTGCCATTTCCTTCTCTAGCTCATTTTTAAGATGAGGAAACTGAGTTAATTGACTTGCCCAGGGTAACACAGTAAGACAGCTAACACAGTCTGAGGTAAGATTTGAACGCAGGAAGATGTGTCTTTTTGACTCTGGGTCCAGAGCCAATTAGTGCATTTTAAGGTATAACAAATCAACTCTAAGGAGAAGGGGAATCAGCTCACAATCAAACCCCAGACCTACTCCGCCCTAGAGTTTTTCTTTATTTAGTCTCTGTTAGGCCATACTTTTAGGTTGGTGGCTTACAGAAGGCTAATTGTCCTTCTGTACTCTGACATAGGCCACATCTGCACTAATGTTTGCAGTTCTGGACATTAGATTTTGGGAAGGAAATAGAAAAGATGGAACATGTCAGAAGAAGGCCACCAGGATGATGAGAAGACTAGGAACCCTACATGAGTCAGTTGAAGGAAATAAGAATGCTTGACCCAGAGAGAGGAAACAAGCATTTATTAAGCACTTATGTATGTGCCAGGTGCTTTACAAATTTCTTGTCATTTGATCTTCATGACAACCCTGTGAGGCAGGTGCTATTATTACTCCCGATTTACAGTTGAAGAGACTAAAGAAAATAGAGGTTAAATGACTTGCCCAGAGTCATACAATAGTAATTGTCTGAGGCTTATTTGAATTGAGGTCTTCCTGATTCCAGGCCCAGTGCTCTATCCATTACATCACCTTGCTGCCTAATCACACTTTGAAAACAACTTATTAAATGAAGGTTTGTAAAAGATCTAAGAGCTGTTGATTTCTTAGAACTTTTTGTCTCTCTGGCAGCATAGGAGAAAAAGTGAGTTGCCTGTGGGATTGAGGACCATTTTTGTTCATTTCATGGTTAAAGCAAATCATTACTTCATCCCTAACCTTGTAGTAATGAGCCTTTCCATAACTTTGATATGCTCGTCTATGGACAGCAGATGAAATCTGTCATTAGGTTAGTACTGGAAGCATTTGCAGCCTAGCAAAACCCATTGGAGTTTGCACTAAGCCCATATATAGCCTTTGAAAACACAGGGTCACTTCCATGCCAGAATGTGGGAATCTCTTATATTTTAAACTAAGGAAGACATTGACAGCCTTGAGTGTAGCTAGAGAAATGGTGGTCTGGTTGAAAGAACTGGGGATCTTTATTTAGCATGGAAGGAAGACTTAGTGGGTCAGAGAAAGGACACGTGATAGCTGTCTTCAAGTATTTTCATGGCTATCATATGGAGAAGAGGGATTAGAATTTATCCTGCTTTACTTTAGAGGGTAGAACTCGGGTAAAGGCTGTAGAGTCAACCTTTAGTTGAGTGTAAGAGAAACACTTCCTGACAATTGGAACTCTCTGAAAGTGGAATGGTTTATGTGTTGAGCTGATGGATTTCTAGCCTTGGCTTCTGAAGTCCTATCTAACCCTGAGGAACATAATTCTGCATCTATTATATTTTATATGTGACCTATGCCAGAGGAGTGCTGAAGCCAACAATAATGAGAGCTGATGGTTGAATTTGCAGTGTGAGCATTTACACCTCAGGAATTGGTTATAAACTTGGGCTTAATTTACTGTTTGATTGTTGATTGTCTAAACTTAAGAAAGCATAGAAAAATGTTAACAATGCAGATTAAACCTAAAGGTGTGTCTCATGCATATTTTTTTCAGAGTTATTTATTTTACATTTACCAGCACACCTGAGCAAATGACAATTGAAATCTAGAAACATTTCTCTAAACTCAGTTTTCAGTTCCTTCTTTCATATCCAGTGTTCTATCAGGACTGTAGTTGTGAAATCAATGAAATCCAATTTCTATCTCTGTCCCGGTACACCCTCTAGTGGAAGTGCTAACAAGCAACAAAATGAAGAGAGAGAGAGAGAGGAGGAGAAAGAAAGAGAGAGAGAGAGAAAGAGAGAGAGAGAGAGAGAGAGAGAGAGAGAGGAAGAGAAAGAAATGTTAAGACTTTTGAATGATCTGTTAAACTTTAATGGTTAAAGGCTGGTGGAATTTTAAGAAGGTGTGGTGATAAGTATCTACAGAAATACTGTGATGAAAAAGTTGTGAGATAGAGCAGAGAACTTTGAAAGGCAACGTACAAAACAAGCTAGAATTCCAAAGACTCTTCTTTCATCTGAATTCATAGAATCACACACTGTTAGAACTCTAGAGCACCTACTATCCTTCACTTCTTTGATAGATGAGGAAACTGAAGTCCAGACAGAAAAGTCTTACCTAAGATCGCATAGTTATCAAATAGGAGAGCAAGGATGTAAAATTAGGTGACAGTTAGGTGGCACAATGGCTCGAATATTGGACTTTGAGTCTGGTAAACCTGTTTAAATTCTGCCTCAGGCACATTTAGCTGTGTGACTCTGGGCAAGTCACTCACCTTTATTAGATTTTGTGTCTTTTTGTATCCTAGCTCTTAGTACAGTGTTTGGAACATAGTAGGTGCTTAATAAATGTTTAGTGGCAACTAGTTGGAACAGTGGATAGAATATTGGTCCTGAAGTCAAGGAAGACTCATCGTTCTTGACTTACTTGGCTTCAGACACTTACTAGCTGTGCGACTGACTCCATTTCCCCATTTCCCCATCTGCAAAATGAGCTGGAGAAGGAAATGGCAAACCCCTCCACTGTCTTTGTCAAGAAAACCCCAAATGGGGTCACAAAGAGTTGGAAATGACAGAAAAATGACTGAACAGAATGAATATTTACTGACTGAATGATCTCTTTGCTGCTCTGTTTCTCTATTTAGACATTCAGTCCAGTCATTTTGCAGTCTGACAAGAGTCTTCCCCCTTTGACAGATGAGGAAACCGAGAAGTTCGGTCACTAGACATAGCCCTCATTTTAGAGATAAGAAAACTGAGATTCTTTTAGGAACCTATAACTTGTCCCAGAATCACACAAGTAGTGTCAGAGGTGGGATTTGAACTCAGGTGCCCTGACTGTGAAGCCAGTTCTCCTTCCATTATGCCATTCAGAACTGATGACTAGGGGGCAGCTAGGTAGTGCAGCTGATAGAGGACCAGTCCTGGAGGCAAGAGAGTCTGAGTTCACATTTAGCCTCAGACACTTACTAGCTGTGTGATCCGGGGCAAAGTCACTTAATGTTCAATTGCCTCAAAAAATCCAGAACTAACCACTACCTTTGTACCACACCAGGTTCCCCCCCACCAAAACTAATTAGTAAAGAAAACCTAGGATTGCCATTTTAGTACAACTATTATATGAAAGACAACACAGCAGCATAGATAGCTCTATAATAATAATTAAGATCTGTCGGTCCATTATGCAAAGGGTAGCAACTCATTAATTAGTCTTTAAAGTTATGGCCATGAACACTGTCACTGTCCATTTTCAAACACATTGAACAACACATGCACATCTAAGTTTTCTAACTCATTCTATAGTGCCATATTGCTTTCAACAAACATCATAACAATTCATAACTCTTTTTTAAAATTCAAATTGATTTGTTTATTTAGTTTTAGTTTACAAGATTCAGTTCCAGAGTCCCTTGAGTTTCAAGTTTTCTCCCCTCCCTCCCTTCCCTCCCCATGGCAGCATGCAGTCAAGTATAGAATCTGCAAATATTTTCACATTGGACATTAGTCTGGTTGTATAGAAGGGTTGTAACCAATGGAGCGGACAATGGGAAACAGGAAACAAAACCAAACATGGAAAAGAGCAATAGCATGTAGGTTGCTTCAGTCTTCATTTAAACTCTGTTCTTTCTAGATCTTTCTCTGAATGTAGGTATCTCCTTCCATCCTGAGACTTGTAGAGTTGTCTTATAGCTGCACGTTGCTGAGAAGAGTCCAGTTCATCAAGGTTGGTCGTCGCACATACATTGTGTCTGTCATTGTGTACAAGTTTTTCCTGGTTCTGCTCTTCTCACTTAGCATCAGTTTGTATAAGCCTCTCCAGGTAATTATGAAGTCCATTTCCTCCCCATTTCTTATAGCACAATAGTATTCCATTACATTCATATGCCACAACTTGTTCAGCCATTCCCCAATTGATGGGCATCCCCTTAATTTCCAGTTTTTTGCCACCACAATTCGTAACTCTTGAGGTAGCTTGGTGATGCGGTGGATAGAGCTCTGGGCCTGGAGTCAGCAAGATCTGAATTCAAATTTGGCCTCAGATATTTACTAGCTGTGTGACCCTGGGCAAGTCACTTAATATTAGTGCAATGTCCCCCCACATAGTAGGCACTTAATAAATGCTTGTTTTCTTCCTTCCTTCCTTCCTTCCCTCCTTCCTTCCTTCCTTCCTTCCTTCCTTCCTTCCTTCCTTCCTTCCTTTCCCTTACTCCTTCCTTCATTTTTTTCCTACAGCATTATGTGTGCCTGTCTTTCTACAACCCTATTAACACTGAATTTTGTTATTTTTAGTTCTTTGTGGACTTACTGTAAGGCACTATCTCACAGTTGTTTTAATTAACATTTCTTTGATTAGAGAGTTTAAACAGTTTTTCAGGTTGTTATTGGTAACATGTCTTTTCTTTCAAGATCTCCCTATTCAGATTCTTTAAACCACTTACCTGTTAAGGAACAGAACTCGCTCTTCTATTTTTCTTTCAATTCTTTATAGATTTTTGATGTCAGATCTTAATGAGAAATAACTATGGCAAACATTTTCCCCCTCTGGTTTCTTTCCTTTTTATTCTGGATGCATTGCTTTTTTGTCATATGAAAACTAATAATAAAGACCATCTATTTTACAAATTCTATAGATTCTTCTATCTGTTGAATAGATGTTTTTTTCCTCTCCTCTTCCTAAATGCAATAGAATATCATTCTATTTTTGAAAAATTATTTAAAATATATTTGGAATCTATTAGAACCTATTATGTGGAATTAAGATCTAATTTCATTATTATTTCTTTTGCCATAGTGCTTGCTATTCAATTTGCCAAACAATTTAAATTGAATAATAATTGCTTTCCCCAATTTTGTTTTGTGATTGAGATGCATCAAACACTAAACTAATGTATATCTTTGGTCCTAGTTCTTTATGATCTACTTTATTCTAGTCATCCATTTTTCTGTTGAAAAAAGAATAGCACTAACTAATTTGGACAATTATTCTTCATTGTATAATTTTATCGCTTGAAGTGAAAATTGTTTTTCATTTTTTCTTATTTTCTAAATCCCTCTTCTTATTTTCACCTATTTGTTCCTCTGTAGAAAAATTTGAAATTCAATTCAATTTAACAAACATTTATTTATTAAGCTCCTACTTGACAAGCAGCACCATGCAAGAGCCTGGGAATCCAAAATAGACAGCTAAACCATTTGTGCCCTCAGGGAGTTTATATTCTACTAGAGAAATATAGTAAGAACACTTTAAAAAAAAAAGTAAATCAAGGGTCATTGGAGAGAGCTGAGTCTTGACAATGACAAATCTGGGAAAGCCTCACAAAGACAGTAGCACCTGAGCTGAGTCTTGAAGGAAGATAAGGATAGTGAGAGGGAGATTTGAGGAGGGAATTGTTACATATTCAGTATGCCTTTTCATTTTCTCAGAAACTGAAGATTCTATGTACTGTCTCTCCCAGTATGAAGTCCTTGAAAGCAGGGACTGGTTTTTTTTTTTTCTATATGAATCTCTAGCACTCCAAAAATGAAAGGAATTTTAGCTATAATATTGTTGTTCTCCTTTGTTTTCAAAGAGGACCAATAACTTCGCAGGGTGATGTCTTGGGTGTGAATTGGATTTGAGTGAGTCAAAAGCTGCATAAAGCTGTCAGCCTCACTCTCTCTGCCAGTCATGGAAGTATAGTGGCAAGACAAAAGTTAGGATGCTGGCCCTGGATGCAATGGATGACCTTGACAGCTTCCATGCCTAACCAAGCTCTAAGCACTCTACAATACCTGCTTCAGAGGGCCTTTGTGATGTTTGCAACAAATTATTCTCATCAGCTTATTCTGCCTGGAAGTCTTCACATATTTGTAGTAGACATCCCCCTAACTCACAGATGGGTTTGAAGCCTATCAGTTACCCTCAACCTGGTTTAGCCCTCTGTCAAGATGGTTTTACCAGGGTGTGGCTGCTGTGCATGCTACAGCTTCTTGGAGCCATAGGTAGAGAATTGCTTGATAGGTGAACACCAAAGGTGGATGAGTAGCCCTGAAAAGGGCTCAGCAAGCTCTCACACAAGAGGTGTGAGTCCTCCCTGAACACCCCATTATAATACACCCGACAAGTGGTCATCCATCCTCTGTTTGAAGACCTCCAAGGATGGGGGAACCCCCTCCATCATTCAAGACAGCCCATTCCACTTTTGATCGTCTCTATGATCGAAGTTTTTCCCTTAAATTGACCTCTTTGCAACTTTAATCTATTGTTCTTGGTTCTTTTTGAGGTCAAACAGAACAAGTCTAATCTTTCATGTATTGGAAATGATCTCCCATCTCCTGCCATATTCCCCAAATCTTCTCTTCTCCAGGCTAGCCCCAGTGCCTTCAATTATTTTTTTGTGGCATAAACTCAGGGCCGTTTACCACCCTGCCTTACCTCCTCTGGACCTCCAGCTTATCAATGTCCTTCTTAAAACGCGGTACCCAGAATTGAACAAAGTACTTCAGATGAGATTTGAGTGGAATTACAGTGAAACTGTCACCTCTCTATTCCAGGAAGCTATGCCTCACTTTATACTGCCCAAGACCACATTAGATTCTTGGCTGCCACATTATACCGCTGACTTCCATATTGATTTTTCAGTCCACTAAAATTCCCAGGTCTTAAAAAAATACATATTTATTGTGACCTTAACAATAAATCATCAACAAACACAAAAATTTCAATATACAAAGAATAAGAGAGACTTGCACAGGAAACTGAACCTTGGTTAAATTGTTTTTTAAAGAATTATATATTGAGGGAGTGGCTAAGTGACGCACTGAATAGAGCACTGGCCCTGGAGTCAGGAGGACCTGAGTTCAAATTTGGCCTCAGACGCTTAACACTTATTAGCATGTGACCTTGGGCAAGTCACTTAACCCTAACTGCCCTCATTTCCCCCTCTAAAAAGCAAAAAAACCAAGAAGTATATATCATTAAAGGAACCAGCATAATTTTTGTTTTCTCTCTGCACTTGTTTTCCTTTGTGCATTAAAAAAAGTTTTACTGTCAGACTCTTTGTACTGTCCTTTAGCAGCAGTCTTTATTCTTTTTCTAGGGCAGGTAAGTGGGACAGTGGATAGAGTGCCAGACCTGGAATCAGGAAGACTCCTCTTCCTGAGTTCAAATCTGGCCTCAGGTACTTACTGGCTGCGTGACCCTGGACAAGTCACTTAATCCTATTTGTCTCAGCTACCAAATTGGAAAAATGAGCTGGAGAAGAAAATGTCAAATTACTCCAGTATTTTGTAAAGAAAATTCCCAAAGGAGTCATGAAGAATTGGGCTGTGACGGGCCAAGTTAGGGAACCCTGCCTTCCGTAGCAGAGCCGAGAGAACATGGTGAGCCCTGATGTCCCATAGCAGGGCTGAGAGACAACTGGGAGCCCTGCTATTCCCCAGCAGGGCTGAGAGTGTTATCTACCCAGAGACTGCAAGAGGGTGAGTTAAAAGAGAGACGGGGACTCAAAGAGTGGTGGAAAACAGTCTCATTTATTGTCTTAACTGCAAGCCTTTTATAGGACACTTCCTAATGGCTTTCCTCTGTGGACATTGCACACTTCAGTGTTCCCAGGCTGGGGGGCAAAAACACCACGCTTGTGTGCTTGAACTCTTCCCTGGGGGATGGGGAACTGATCCAGGCCTGGCAGCAAACCCTTCATCTGAAGGGGCTTATTCAGCCATCAGGGTCAGAGTCTCACTGGCCCGTGGTCCTCAACATTGGGCACCACTTTTTCTAGGACCATACCACTCTCATATTCAATCCTTGTGCTGAGGATGGTCTTCAGTCTTCTGTGTATTTCCTTTTAAAATCTAAGGTGGTTGTTTGAGTGCCCTATGAACCTACATTGAACTAGTAAGACAAAGCCCATCTTTCCTCTCATTGGAATTGTTTCCCTTTCTATTTGATATATTCATCCCTGAGCATCTCCTATCTTTCCTGAGCTGACTTTAAAGCATTTTAGTCTAGGGGACCTTATCTATCTTTTCCCTGAACCCTTTGAAATATACTTTCCCAAAATCTAGAGTTGAATATAGACTATGCTTTGATTTCCTTATCGGTCACAGACTCTAGAAGGGAATGTGGTCACTTCCCCCCAAGGTTTTCATCATTTCTACTCCAGCAACCAGATCTTCCTATCTATATATCCTTACATATCCAAAGTAGAATTTCCCCTTATTGGTTCCTCTCACTTTTTGATAGACAGTATGACCCCTGAGGTAAGTTAAGGAGCTTTTGGCACAGAGGGAGCTCCAGCAGATGTCTGGACAACTAAAGTTCTGCATCACTGCTATACCATGCCTCTGTGTCAGCCTTCTGATCTGTTTCCAATACTCCTTATCTTGTTTCCCCTTTCTTTCAAGGAAGTCTCTGGCATACTCCAATACGAAAAATCACTTCTTTTTTTCCTTCCATTAACTTTCACTCAAATATTCTTATTATGCTTCTCCCTTCTGGTTCCTGGCCTTGCTAATACCAAGTTACTTTAATGTTACTGTTGCGGTTTAAACCCAGGGACACCAAAAACTATTGCAGTGGAGCCTCTGCCAACCCAAAAACTGTTGGGGTTTCATGACGTGTTGTGGTGGAACCATCTTAAAGAATTCAGAGTCAGACCACCTCTAATCCAAGTACAGGCATTTATTGAGATTGCTGCCTCTCATGAAGCAGGCTAAGTTCCAAGAGGAACCAGCAACTTCACAGAGAGCAAGATGGATTTTTATAGGGTAAAGATGCTGATCACACAATAAAACTTCACATAGAATATAGGAATATGATTAATATTAAAAACGCAGGAGTTTGTTAAGGGATTAGGTAAGGGAGGAGAGGTCCCACCTACAGTGGTTAAACATTCTGGTCATTTTGCCCTCCAATTGGCTAATTATGGTGGTCCTGTCTGGTCAAGACAGATAGTTAGGTATTTTGGTCCTGTCTTGGGCTAGATGGATGATGTGATTGTGGTTGAGTACAAGAACACATCTGTTTCTGTGGGAATGGGTCTGCGGGCAGTGACTAGGTAGAGGCAGTGGCTGGGATCCTATCACATGGACACACCTGCTGTTTCTGTGGGAACTAAGAGTTCATGAATGCACCTGTTGTTCTAGTGAGCAGTGAGGCATATATGAAGAAGTTAGGACATTGGTGCAGAGGTGGGGTGTGGGGAGGGGGGCTATGTAGGTACAGTGGATCTGCTGTTCAGTGGGACTGGGCCTATAATAAAGTTAGAATATTGGGGCTGGGGGCAGCTTTATTAGGATTCCATCACTACTACCCTTTCCCCCCTTAACAGATCCTGTCTCCCCCTTCCTTTAAAAAAAATTAGGAATTCCTATCCAGAACTAGTGATAAGGTCAAATTCGCCTTCTGGCTCTACTAACTAATTCCTGTTGCTTTTTGTCTAAACTTTGGACATATGTGTACAGACATTTGAGGCCATGGATTTTACCACTGGTTTGTTTCATGTAGTGTGTCCCATGAACTTTTGGGCGGAATTGCTATTCTTTTTCCTTCATTATTGTTACTCTCTATGTATCTAGCTTGAGGGACATAGGGAAATAATTTCTCCCTCCTCGATCCTTTTTAAAGCCATTTTGATAATTTGCAAGACATACAGCAAATACATTCTTAATAGCTTTAGTTTGGGGCACTCCATCTCTGACCAGGAGTCTGATATCTGTTCTAGATATAGCTTGCCTTTGGGGAAGAAAGACTTGAAGGAATCAATCTTGATTCACAGGCATGCCCTGCTCTTTGGAAGAAAAAAAAAGTTGTGAAAAAAGACACTGAAACATGAAGGCAAGCAGTATGCTTAGAGATAAGGCTTGGTGGAACAAAGGGCACTGTGGTCTCTTTGTCTTGTTTCTTGGCAGGAAATTTTTTGGAGGAATCTCCTTCAATTTTTTTTTTTTTAAGGAAGGCTAGATAGAGTGGGCCTGGTGTCAAAGTTGACTCCCTCCCCCAAGTCTTTATGTCCGAAGGCATATTATACACGTATATTAAGCCATGGTCCAAAATCCAAATTCCATTCTCATATACCCTTCAGCCACATTACTTTTTCTTTTGTGCATCCCTTGCTTTCAGTGGGCAACAATGAGGAAAACACAACCGGCATCCCATGGTCTTTTATTTTCTTACCCAAGATTTCATAATTATTGGCAATGCCTTCTATGTTCCATCTGGCAGTATCATTTGTGCACAAGTGAATCACCAGAAGTAGGAGTGAGGTTCTCTGTTATGTCTTGGACACATGCCCCAAGAAGACAACTGACCTCTTTATTGTTGTAATCGGTTCAACAAATAACTTTCTTTTTATCTTTGAGCAAGTAATACTATTGTTCAATTCTTTCTCTAACCTTTATTGGATAGATGATCTCTCACCTGATAACTTCTTTACCTCAGCTACGTGATTCTTTGACCAATCAATCAGCAAGCTTTTGTCAAGCACTTGCTGAAAGAAGCACAAGCCACTTTGCTAAGTACTAGAAGTACAAAGAAAAAGCAATAACAGTCCCTGTCCACATGGAGCTCCCATTCTAACTGGGGAGACAACACATACATATATAGGTGTTGCCTATAGATATATACAAAGTGGCTGTAGAGAGAAAGTCACCTCTTTGGAGAAGTCGATTATTTCTCTTCAGAATATCCAAACTTCCTCCCCTTCAGTAAAAGCCTTGACTCCATTTTTGTGTTTTGTAATATTGCATCCCAAGTTCCCCCCACCCTCTTTTTAAAAAAATAATAATTGAAATTGAAGCAGAATCTTGTGTAATATGGACTGTGGTTCCTTGGTGCTTAAAACTAGATATTTGCATCTATTTTCTCTTTAGCTTGGAAGCTCTGGATTTTGATGATCATATTCCTTGGTGTTTTTAGTTTGGAATGTCTCTTGAGAAGTGATCCATGGATTCATTCTATCTTCACTTTACTGTCTTCTCCTAATAGATCTGGGCAGTTTTCTTTTATGATTTCAAGTACAGTCTCCAGTTTTTTCCACCCTTTGGTTATCATATTTATGGAGTTTCATGCTTAAGTTCTCTCTTCTGAATCTGTTTCCCAAGTCATATTTTTTTTATAAGCTACCCCATAGGTTGTATCCCAAAGAAATCATAGAAGCTGGAGGAAGACCCATATGTACAAAAATATTTATTTGCATCTCTCTTTGTGGTGGCAAAAAACTGGAAATTAAGGGGATGTCCATCAATTGGGGAATGGCTAAACAAGTTGTGGTATATGAATGTAATGGAATACTATTGTGCTATAAGAAATGGGGAGGAAATGGACTTCATATTTACCTTGGGAGGCTTATATAAACTGATGCTAAGTGAGAAGAGCAGAACCAGGAGAAATGTGTACACAATCACAGACACATCATATGTGTGATGACCAAACTTGATAAACTGGACTCTTCTCAGCAATGCACAGCTGTAAGACAACTCTACGAGTCTCAGGATGGAAGGAGATACCTACATTCTGAGAAAGATCTAGAAAGAACAGAGTTTAAATGGAGACTGAAGCAATCTACATGCTATTGCTCTTTTCCATGTTTGGTTTTGTTTCCTTTTTCCCATTGTCCACTCCATTGGTTACAACCCTTATACAATTAGACTAATGTCCAATGTGAAAATATTTGCAGATTCTATATCTGACTGCATGCCGCCGTGGAGGAGGAGGGGAAAGGGAGAGGAGAAAACTTGAAACTCAAGGGACTCTGGAACTGAATCTTGTAAACTAAAAGTAAATAAACAAATCAATTAAAAAAAAAGAATACTTGAAAGTCCTCTATTTCAGTGAATGACCATATTTCCCCCTATAGCATTATACTCAGTTTTGCTGGGTAGGTGATTCTTGGTTTTAATCCCAACTTCTTTGAAACTCTGGAATATCATATTACAAGCCTTTCTATCCCTTAATGTAGAACCTACTAGGTCTTGTGTTATTCTGATTGTGTTTCCACAATACTCAAACTGTTTCTTCCTGACTGCTTGCAGTATTTTCTCCTTGACCTGGGAATTCTGGAATTTGGCTATGATATTCCTAGGAGTTTTCTTTTGGGGATCTTTTTCAAGAGGTGATTGGTGAATTCTTTCAATTTTTATTTTCCCTCAGGTTCTAGAATATCAGGGCAATTTTTCCTGGAGAATTTCTTGAAAGATGATTTCCAGGTTCTTTTTTTGATCATGGCTTTCAGGTAGTCCAATAATTTTTAAATGATCTCCTATATTTTCCAGGTCAGTGGTTTTTCCAATGAGATATTTCACATTGTCTTCTATTTTTTAATTTATTTGGATCTGTTTTATAGTATCTTGATTTCTCATAATGTCATTAGCTTCCACTTGCTCTAATCTAATTTTGAAGGAATTCTTCTCTTCAGTTTTTGAAAGTCCTTTTCCATCTGGGTAATTCGACTTTTTAAGGCATTCTCCTCCTCACTGACTTTTTGGACCTCTTTTGCCATTTGAGTTAGTCTGTTTTTTAAGGTGTTATTTTCTTCAGTATTTTTTTTGGTCTCTTTTAGCAGGCTGTTGATGTGCTTTTCATGATTTTCTTGCATCATTCTCATTTCTCTTCCCAATTTTTCCTCTCCTTCTCTTACTTGATTTTCAAAATCCTTCTTGAGCTCCTCCATGGCCTGTAACTAATTCATATTTTTCTTGGAAGCTTTTGATGTGGGAGTTTTGCCTTTGTTGACTTCTTCTGGTTCCATGTTTTGATCATTTTTGTCTCCAAAAAAGGATTCTATGGTCTGATTGTGCTTCCTCTGCTTGCTCATCTTGCCAGTTAATTATTTGCCTTTTGAGCTCTTTGCCACGGTAGAACTCTATTTCCAGAGTGGAGAGAGCTGTGTCCCAAATCGCTGAGGTTTTCACAAATGTTGTCAGAGGTCTGAGCAGGGCACCCTCGCTACAGACACCCCAAGCTCTGGCACAGTACCATTTCTCACTCCAGGACTACCACCCAAGACTACGATCCAAATCCAAGCAGGTCAAAGCAAAAGCGATTACCCTCTGAGTGGTTGCTTGGTCCCCCTACAATCTACAGGCCAGGAGCTCTGGAGGCAGCCACATTGCAGCAGCTGCAGCCACCACACCTCCACCACCTCTCGCCCCAGGGGCAGGGGCCAGACCGAGCTCTTCTGTCACCAGTTCCAACAGCCTTCCCCATGACCTTTTATTTTCTCTTTGGCGTTTATGGATTGAGAAGTTTGGAAACCACCACAGCTGCTGGTGATTCACTGTCCTGAAGTCTGCTGTGGCCAGTCTGTGTCACTGGGCGGGGCCACCCCACATCTGGTCACTGGTGCTTCACGCAGGATTTCGCTCAGCTCCCAGCTTGGTGTGATAAACCCTGTCAGCCTGCCTGCTGCCTTCAGCAGATTTGTTTCTGTCACTTTGTGGGTTCTGTACCTCTAAAATTTGTTTAGTCATATTTTACAGGTATTGGAAGAGGTTGGAGCAGGAGCTCAATTTTCTGCTTTTATTCCCCATACTAGTCTTTATAGTTTTCAATTGTTTAATTTCATTTAAATATTTCTTTTGGTCATATAGAGTCAAGTCCTCATTGCACTAGTCTGCTTTTTTAGGGAGTTTATTACTTAAAAGTTTTTCACCTTCTGTTTTGAAAGATTTCTTTCCAATTTTGTCCTAACTAGCTTTTATTTCAGTTTCATTTTAAAATTTCTTCCTTTCATTCTTATAGTATCTGTGATCAAGACTGTTTTCTCTGTTCTACTAGTGTTTGTTGAGTTCTTCTGTCAAGGTTTATCACATATTCCTCTTAAGTTGTGGTATTTCTTCATTGTGTCTTTTTAAAAAAATTTACTCACCAGTCCTGGAGTCAGGAGGACCTGAATTCAAATCCCGCCTCAGACACTTAACACTTCCTAGCCATGTGACCTTGGGCAAGTCACTTAATCCCAATTGCCCTGCCTTACCCCCTCCAAAAAAAATTTACTCAGTTATCTTGATTTAGTCCCTCTTTGAGGCTTGTAGAGTTCAAGTTTTTCTACCAGGGACTGGCCTTCTTTCTTCAGTCTAATTAAGAGGGGTTGACCCTCTTAGCCACTTCTGCTTTGGGGCTTTTTTTTTTTTTTAGATGGAGGTGTTTACTTCTCTGCTTCAGCAAGTTTTCTCTTTTATTCTTTGCAAGGGTGTCAGAGAGCTGGGTTTTTCTACATTTCTTGTCACCAAATCTAGTACTGGGTCCTGGTGGAGGTGGGTCTTGGGACAGTTAGGTCCCACTTTAGTCACTTAACTAGCTTTATTATCCTGGGCAAATTACTCAGCCTCTGCTTCTTTATTTGTAAAATGTGGATTTTACTTCATGGCCATGGTCCCTTCTAGCACTAAATCTATGATTCTAGGTTATAAACAGGTGCTATGGTAGAGTATTATAAGAAATTAAATCAGATGAAAGACAAGGAAAATAATTGGAGGGGCTGTGGGAAAACAGGGACTCCATGGTACTTTTGGGGTAGCTGTGAATTGGTCCAAATCTGCTGGAAAGCAATCTGGAACCATATCCAAAAAAACCACTTAATACTGGTAGGCTTACACCCAGATATTCAAGAAAAGGATTCATATACTAAAGTAATTTTAGCATTTTTGCTACAGTGAAAAATTGGAAACAAAGTCTGAATGCTTATCAAGTGGAGAAATGCTAAATTATAGAATAAGAATGAAATATTGTGCTACAAGGAATAATGAGATATCTTCACAGTAGTCTTGGAAGACTTTGTAATAGTAATCAGTTTAGCAGGATACTTAGCACTACTAAGTGCTAAGTGTGGAAGATGCAAACTGTCCCACTGTTGAGAAGGCATGAACTCCCCTGTTGATGTGGAAGAAGGGGATTGGC
>CM053587.1:266658849-266687886 GCA_028646515.1 Pseudochirops corinnae
CTGGAAACTATCACAGCTGCCAGTGATTTAGCCCCGTCCCCCTCTACTCCCCCCCCCCAGCTGTGGTCCATCTGTGCTGCTGCAGCCCATGCTAGAGCCCTTGCTACTCTAGAATTTGTTTAGAGTCATTTTTTATGATTATTTGGAGGGGTTTGGTGGAGAGCTCAAGCAAATCCTTGCTTCTACTCTGCCATCTTGGCTTTGCCTCTCCCACTTGTTTCTCATGTGAAGTACTTTGTTTTCTTTGTAATAATATCAATAAATATTTGTGGAATAAGGAATAACAGGATGATTTATGTAGATCATGCCCTAAAGAAGCTTATGGTCAAGTAGGGGAATTAAGACATTTACGCAAGCATATGTGCACAAGAATGTGAAAATGCAATAGTAAACTTATAATTCTAATACAGTGTAATTAACAAATAATTATTGAATACTTATTATATACTTTGGAGGGGGGGAAAGGTATTTTAGTAAGTTTACGTCATCCCTGCCAACCATTACAAATGCTTACCTTCCTTTTCCTCAGTGACTCTAGTGGATAAAGATATGGAGAAATGGCCACTATGGGTTCTTTCCATCCCAGAAATCCTCCCTCATTAGGCCATGGTCTACAGAAGAAACTTAGACTAAAAAGCTTTTCTTAAACTACAAATAATATAATCAAGATATTTATTATACCATCTATAAAGTATGATGATTGTTTAGAAGTTTGCTAGAAGCAACAGGCATTTTGTTTCTTTGGCAGAAAAGATAAGATTCATTGCTAGAAAGTTGTCACTACCTTCTGCAGACATAATTTCATTTGTAAGAATAACAGTGTATTTTCATATTCTAAACTAGAGTATTAGTACCATGCAGTGTAATTAGAATGTGCTTTAGTTCATAGGAGTTAATTATAGGAGTTAATTTTGAATTTCACTTGTGCCACTTCCTGCCAATATGAGCTCTGGAAAGTTATTTCTCTTTTTGTGTTTTAGTGACCTCATCCATAAAATGAGAGGATTATATTAAGGTCCTTCTATCTCAAAGTCCTTTGATCTTGTAACTCTGAGTCTCAGAGAAATGCTTGTAAAATAACTGGTGCCAACTTACAGAACTTTTCTTTTAAAATTGTAAAATATTTAAAATAAAATTGTAAATATTTTCCTATTTATGCCAGTGCCCATAATGTATACTGCAATGAATCTGTGATCTTATCATTCTTTGTATTCTTCCTAACTACATAATGCAGACAATTCACATTTCCTCATCCTGTGCAACTCTAGCCCTGTGCTGCCATAAATCATCTACAAAAGGTCACTCATTCTGGGTACCTTCCTTTAGTTCTTTTTTCATTCTTTCTTCCCCTGTCCCTCAAGTTTTTATTGTTTCATTGATGATCTTTTCACCTATTCCTCATAACTGTAGAATAGTAGGAGCCCTGGCAAAATAAGTCAACGTATTGGCTAGGTCAGAAAATATATGTCTCGTTCTGTACCTTTAGCCCATCATTTCTGCCAAGACACAGGAAGCATTAGCTTATGAACTAGTAACTGGTCATTTCATTGTTTAGAATTCTTAAGTCTTTCAAAGATATGTTTTCTTTCATATAATTGAAGTCATTATATAAATTCTCCTAGTTCCATTCATTTCACTTGCATCAGTTCATATAACTCTTCCACATTTCTTTGAGTCTTTCCTTTTTTGTCATTTCTTTTGATGAAATACTATTCTACCACATTTGAATATCATAATCCTTTCAGTTATTCTCCAATTGATGGCAACCTCTGGTAATCATATAACTATTTTAAGATAAAACCACTTCTGTTCACTGGTGAATGTTTAGCAACTAATTAATCCCCACTAGCCATACAGATCTCAGTCTAGCCATCCCTTCCCGTCCAATATAAGTCTTTTCCTTTTCCTCCCATACATATGCCACAGGGGGTCCACCCAACAAGTTGGCAACCTTCCTCACTGTCTTGTGATACATCTTCCCCGTGACATCTTTTATTCTTTTTCTTCAGAGTTCCTCTTTGGCTATGCGTTAAGGCTTGCTCACCTCTTCCATGTACTTTTCCATTGCTTTCTATAGTAAACTGATTTCTTTTCTTCTAAGGCTTATATTACTTGCTATCCTTTACCACACCAGAAAAAGTTTGATATTAAAGAAGTGGACCTTTGTTCTCATGGGAAACATGGGATTATAAAAGAAACTTTGTAATTTACTGAAGGCAGTCCTCACTCTCTTCCCATTAAACTCTGGGTTTGGTGTGTTGTCCATTTGTACCATCTCTCCAGAATCTACACACTAAGTGAACTCTAAATTGTCCATTCAAATGCATGTAATTATCTGGGTTTGTATACATTCTTTATCCATTTGTTCTTTTTAATATGGATGATGAAACTAAATTCTATTAGGTGATTACAAGTCTTTTCCAGAATGTTTTGAGAATTAATATAGCCAGTACCATGTCATTCAGAAATAGTAGTGTCTGGAAATCTTCACTGTTCACAGAAAATCCTTTTCCAACTTGGCTTGTATGCCCTGTTTTATGCCCTCAAGTACAGAAACCCTTGAAATCTGTACATGAAGAAGCTTAAGTTGCAGAAATGAGCAGTATGGTTTAGAGAAGGAATCTCTTACCACTAGGAGACTGGATCTATAAGTAGTTGTTGTAAATTTGACTCTATTCAGGTGCTAATATGGACCTTTATTTTATTAGTATGGTGTGAAATTGAAAATAGGAAGAAGTAGAAATAGCAAGATTTTGTAGCCCATTAAATGTGGGAGGAAAAAGAAAACCAAAATGAAAGATTTTGATTATACAAATGGTGATGCTAGTGTGAAGTAAGTCAGAAGGTAGAACATTTTAGCCAAAAAACAACATACAAGTAGAGATGTTGGCATGGAGAGATTAAAGTTGAGACAAAAGAGATATTTGTCATGTTATCCATATTCTGTTTTTTGGCACCCAAAAAGACAATCTTTTGAACTTATGTTCAGAATTTGTTTGCAGTTTAAATCTTTAGTTTAAAAGGTCGTTAATCTGTGTTGTAAGGGCTAAGCTATCGCTTAGTATTAGCATAATTATCCTTTACTACTTGCTAAAATGCTTTGTCACTGGTTGTAATTTTTTAGGTTTATATGTCAAAAACAGTTGGTTAACAGTCTTCCTGCTATGTTGAGTGACCAGTTACATAAATGAGTGTATTATATCCCAGGCACTGTATATGTTGAAATATAGTAATGAATGAACTTAAGGTCAAGGTAGACTTGAGTTTATCTCCCACCCCAGGCACTTAATAGCTCTGTGAACCTACACCAGTCTTTTAATATCTGAACCTTAGTTTCCCCACTTGACGAAAAGGATAATAATATAAGCTCATACTGACTTTAGTTTACAAAACTGTATTTCTCTGACTTTTTTTTAGGTACAAGAATTATTTATTAGTGATTATGGGGAGGTTTTCAATGTCCAATTGCCTGGTGGTGAAGAAAGAACAAAATTTTTTGAGGATTTGATTCTGAATCAAGCTGCTAAGCCTCCTGCATCCAAAAAAAAGGCAGGTTAGTGTCTACCCTACAGTTAAAGTATGGAGAATTTCTGTATATGGACAATTGGTGTAGTGATTGGGCCTCAAGCATAGGAAGGTTGGTTGAAAGAGCTGAAGTTACTTGTTGTGTCCCATTTCTTATCTTGTGTCCCATTCATTATCTCTTAGCTCTTATACCACCATTATTTCATGTCAGCATAGTTTCCCCAGAAATATTCCCTTAACCATGCACTTATTAGGTAAAATTTGGTAGATTTTTTTTATCAGCACATTTTAACATTGACAGCATTTTTATCCCATATTATATTTGAACTGTGACTGTATACTTCTTGTTACACATAAATTTCTGGCTCCTGGTTTATGATTTAATATCAGGAGGTGAGAAGCAAAGGTTATTTTCTAAAATATTTGGTTTATTTGAAGTTTTACAGGCACTGGAGGTCCTACCAGTAGCTCCACCACCTGAGCCAAAACCCTTGACAGCAGAGGAAGTAAAACGTCTTGAAGAGCAAGAGGAGGATACATTCCGTGAACTTAGAATTTTCCTAAGAAATGTTACTCATAGACTTGCTATTGACAAGCGCTTCAGAGTATTTACCAAGCCAGTTGATCCTGATGAGGTATCTTAGTTTTAAACAGATAAATCCTCTTAGAAATCTAGACATGCTAGCTCATACATTTTGTATAGTGGACCTGACCATGAGTTTATGCGATATAAAGCTATCTGGCTATATATTTTGAGGGTATTTCTTTCAAATGTATAAAAAATAATAATCATGTCCTTTTTTCATTTTCTGATCCAAAGTCCCACTTCAGTGGCTCATGGATCTGAGGTAATACTAGTTTTTGGTTTTTTTTTAAGTCTGTGCCATAAGATTTCAAATTCTGGCATAGAATATATGAAGCTGGAAAAATATCCAAATACAGATCCAGTAATGAGAACTTTTTATCTGTCTGAGAATCAGCCTAGATAAATTTAGTTAAGCTTAAAACCAAAGGGGTCAAGGTTTTATCCACTCCAGTGAAATTGTGGGTCCTTGAAGTTTTAGAATATGTTTAAGTCCAGAAACTATATTCATAATTTCTCAGATTTTGACAGTAGGTACTAATTGGACAGAGTGAAAATATGGTAATAGTTTGAGAAAACTTTAATTTGATATGTCATTATGTTTGGTTGTATGCTTAATACCTTATTCTAGGTAGTCTTTGATATACAAAAGGAAATGAGATGAAGATTCTGGCTTCATTGAGCTTAGTAATTGAAGGAAGAACTTATTTTTAAATAATTCTTCAGAAATTAGATGCTAATTTAGAATTCTTCAGATGTAGCATTGAAAAATGAATAGACTTTGGATTATGCAAAATGAAGGAAGGACATTTCATAGGGGAGAAGTAACACAGACCAAAGCCCATAGGCAGGAAAAAACAGTTTGAAAAAGACAGTAAGGAAAACAGTCTGACAAAAGCAGAACATTCTTAGGGAAAGTCGAAAATCAATTTGGATAGGTGACTCATCTAAATGTAGATTTTAATCATATAGCTACGTTAAGGTAAAACAGCTTCTACTCAGTGGTGAATTTACTAGAGGTGTTGTTTCACTTATAGGTTCCTGACTATGTCACTGTAATAAAGCAACCAATGGACCTATCACTGGTTATCAGTAAGATTGATCTACATAAATATCTGACCGTGAAGGACTACCTGAGAGATATTGATCTCATCTGTAGTAATGCCTTAGAGTACAACCCTGACAGAGATCCTGGAGGTGAGTGTTTTTCCCCTTAAAAACAGTCAAAGGGGACAGCTAGATGACGCAGTGAATAGAGCACTGGCCCTGGAGTTAGGAGGACCTGAGTTCAAATGTGACCTCAGACACTTAGCACTTACTAGACGTGTGACCTTGGGCAAGGCACTTAACCCCAATTGCCCTGACACACACATATCTCCCCCCCCCCAAATAAAATAAAATAGAATAAAAAATAGTTGAAGATAGATAAGACATTTGTGGCTGCTGTATGAATTTTTATTCTCTTTAGTTGATGAACATTTAAAATGGATATTTTAGTTCAGCTCAACATTTATTAAGCATTTAACTGTGTTTAAGGCACTTTGGAAAACAAAAGTGAATCTCTTAGCCCTCAAGGAGTTTACATTCCATTCCACTGAGAGGATTCAACATAGGTGGAAAAAAATAATTCATTTAAGGAGTAAGAAAACACTAAGAAAATTTTGTGGAGGAAGAGAGCATTTGAGCCAAGACTTGATTGAAAATAAGGATTCAGAGAGACGGAGTGAAAGAGGGATCCTGTATTCTAAGCATGGGAGACTGCCTGGGTGAGTTCCCAGAAGCAGGAGATGTAATGACTAATTCAAATAACACTTCATAGTTCCATTTGAGAGAGTAATATAAAATAAAGGTAGAGGGAGGTTAGAGTCATTGCAGAAGACTTAAATGTCAAGCTTAGGAGTTTGCATTTTATCCTAGAGCTATTAGGAGACAACTGAACCATTTTTGAGCAAGAGAACATAATCTTCTCTGCCTTAGAGTTATTTTGGCAACTTTGTAGGGGACTCATTTGAGAGGGAGAGGATAAAGCAGAGAGATAATTGAAAGTATATTGCAGTAGTCCAAGTGAGAACTGATAAAGACCCTGAATTAAAATGGCATTAACGTGTTAAAACGTGTTAAAAAAGTTACGGTAACAAGACCTGGCATCTGATTGGTACCTAGTGTGAAGGATGAAAAAGAAATACAGGATGACTGAGCTTCCTGAACCTTGATGAATGAGATGGTTAGATAAGTGGGGAGGAGACTCAGGGAGAAGGGGTGTAGATAAACGCAGAATTAAGAGATGTTGAAGGGAAATGGGGAAGGAAGGTGATTTTGTGTAACTCTAGGGATAGATTCAAGCTAGATAGATAGACTTCAGTCATTTCTGTAAAGATAATTGGCAACTGATCAAGTCAAGGAACATTTAGAGAGAAGAAGAGCACCTAGAGACATTGGCATTTAGCTGATGGAGATATTGATGATGATCTGGCCTAAGGAACTAAAGAAAGCATGGCCAGTCAGATAGTAAGAGAGCCATACCAGAAGAGCTTTGTCATATAAGCCAAGAGACAGAAAGGATATGTAGAGAGGCTGTTGTAGACAACAGTGAGGTGGAAACGTCACGAAAAAAAGATCAAAAGGATGAAGATTGAGGAAAGTCTATGGAGTTTAACAGTTAAAAGGTGATTAGTAACAGGGGCAGCTAGGTGGCTCAGTGAATAGAGCACTGGCCCTGGAGACAGGAGGACCTGAGTTCAAATCTAGGCTCAGACATTTAATAATTACTAGCTGTGTGACCTTGGACAAGTCACTTAACCCCAATTGCCCTGCCTACCTCTTCCAAAAAAAAAAAAGATGGTTAGTAACATTTGAGAGAAGTGTCAATAGATTGGGCTCAAAAGTCAGATGTCAAGGAGTTGAGAAAGCAGCTATTTGTAGACTACTGGAGTTTGGCAATAAAGAGAGATGGGCTAGGTGGTAATAGCTTGAAGGGATGTCATTTGTCACGTCAAAGTTTAAAGACAGGAAACCTGAGTATGTGTCTATCCAGCAGGGGAAAAGATGCTAGATTGAGAAGATTCAGGAAGAGGAGATGAATGGAGCTAATTCCCAGAAGACTAGAAAGGAATGATGAAATCAAAGGCTTATATATGTTGTGGCAGGGAACAGAGCCACCTCTTTCTTAGAGATGGAAGCAAAAGTTTTGAAAATGAATTAAGATGAAGGGTTTTCAGGTCCAGAGCAGAGGGAATGAGGAAGCTCAGACATATGGTTATATGGTTTCTTTTTTGGTAAAGTTATCTGCTAAGATGGAATAGAAATGGCCTTAGAGCAGTGGTTCTCAACCTTCCTAATGCCGTGACTCTTTAATATAGTTCCTCATGTTGTGGTGACCCCCAACCATAAAATTATTTTCGTTGCTACTTCATAACTGTAATTTTGCTACTGTTATGAATCTATCTGATATGCAGGATGTATTTTCATTGTTACAAATTGAACATAACCCACAGGTTGAGAACCGCTGCATAGAGAATTGAGGGAAAGATTTTTAAAAACCTACTGTAGGAAATAATGATAGGGAAAGAAAAGGATTGTTTCTCAGTATCTGGTTGAAATTAAATAGCTGAACTTATAGTGAACCCATTCAGCATGGCTTCCTCATAGAGATCTTAAGGGGTCTTAAAGTTGGGGGGCATCTACCCCAAGCATGTGAAGACTTCCCCTGTTGGAATGGGCGGATGAGAACAGTTTGTTCCAGTGGCCAGGAAGGCAGCTGAAGTAGACACTGTGGAGGGCTTAGAGCTTGGTTAAACATCAGAGATATCAAGATCATCCACTGCATCCCAAGCCATCATCAGTCATTTTGACTTTGTCTTGCCACTGGACTCTGAAATAGAGTGAGGCCAACAACTTCTTGCAACTCTGCCTCACTTACATCCAGTTTATGCATGAATCAAAAGATATCACCCATACCATTTTACCTATGTTGAAGTCCTATGGTGACAGGCAAGTAACAAAGCAGCAGGTGCAGATACACTGGGAACTGTGATCACAACCTTGCACACTGGTAGCCCAGGCCATAGAGTCATTTTTTCACTGGATTGAAGCAGAGTAGGATTGGGCAGCCCGCTGGGTATCTCAAAAGCAAAAAAGGCTAGAAAAGGTACCCTAAAAATTATCTGCCTTACCCAGTCCTTACCTGCTTACTGCAGCAGGTGTGGATCCCACCATGTAGTCAAAAATCAAAATACACAAAAAAAGTGTATAAAAACTGGTACAAAGATGATTCCCCCTCACCATCAGTGTATGGAATGTGCACATACTTAGGGATGACCAAAAAATTCAGTATATCTGAAAGATGAACAGCTCTTGTTTTGAGAGAACTCGGCAAGTAATATATGCAAACAGCAATCCTGAGTAAAACAAGGCTGACAAAAGAAGTCCAGCTTATTGGAGTCAGAGGTGGGCGCATGTTTTTCTGGCATGGTCACTAAGATGAAGCTGTGATAGGGTTTACAATCAGCACTAATCTAGTCAACAAGTTCACATGCCTACCAAAAGAAGAGAACAACATACTCTTGATAATGTGATTGCGACTTGCAGGAAAGTGCCACAACACCATCATCAGTGTGTACACTCCCTCTCTGATGAACCCTGTTGAGGTCAAAGAAAAATTGTATGAAGACATGGAGACCATTTCAAAAGAGGACAAACTTATAATTCTGAGTGACTTTAGTGCAAGAATAGGCACAGACTACGAGATATGGTAAGGGAATCTTTGGGAGGAGTGGAATTGCTAACAGCAATGGTCACTACTGAAGACTTGTGCATCTCATGACCTCATCACTAACACTGTCTTCCATTTACCTAAGTTCAGTAAAACTGTGAATGCACCCTCACAGCAAACATTGGCATTTAATAGACTGTCATTGTAAGGAGAAGAGAGAGACCAGATGTGAAAGTGATGAAGGCAGTGTGTGGCCCATAGTGCTAGACCAATCATAGACTTATCCTCTCCAAGCTAAATGTTCCCATTCAGCAAAAGCTGCAGCCCCAAGGCAAGATGACTTCCAGAAGACTTAATGTCAACAGATAAGACTGCCTTTCTGAGTGGGAATAGTTTGTTACTAACTTGGAGGGAAAGCTGTGCCAACACATGGCAACAGTGGAGAGAAAAGAAGTGTACAGCTTTCAGAGATTCAGCACTGCATTTACTCATCTGGGTCAGAAAACTGGCAAACATCAAGACTAGTTTCACAAACATGGTAGGGAAATTGAGAATCAACTAAATGAAAAATGCCATCAAAAGTAAAATACAAGCAAAGCTTAGAGAGATGCAGGATTTTTGACTCAGTAAGAAGGTAGATCAAATTCATTTTTACCTTGATAGTAATAATCTAAAGGGCTTATCATGCCATAAAGGCTATGTATGAGCCTAAGACTTATAGTGCTTCTCAACTACTCAATGCTGATATAACCACATTGATTAGTAAGGACATGATCCTGTAGAGATGGGCTAAATACTTCTCAACAGACAGTCATCTCAGGTTGAAGTCAATCCCCTTGCTGACTGAATTTCCATCTGAAGAAGAGTTTTTTAATGCCACTCCTCTCGTGTGGCCAAGCGCCTAGTACTAATTCCATCCAAGCTGAGATTTACAAGACAAGGGGATCTGCTGCTCATTCAAAAGCTGACTGAAATTTTCTAGGCTATATGGCAAGAGGAGGTATCCCCAAAGATGTCAAGGATGTTTCTATTGTCATCTCACTAAAGAAAAAGGAAATGTGTTGTCCTGTGACAGTCACAGTGGGGGGTTCTGTCTGTCTTAGCCATTGCTGGCAAAGTTCTTGCCAGAGTGTTTAAGAGGCTTACCTTTCCCTAGAAGATGGTCATCTACCTGAGAGCCAGTGTGGCTTCAGAAAAGGCTGAGGAATGGTCAGTATGGTGTTTGCTGCTCGATAACTCCAGGAGAAATGCTAGGTGCAGAACAAAGGTCTGTACACAATGTCTGTCAACCTGACCAAGGCCTTTGATACTGTCAGTTGTGAGGGCTTATGGAAAATTAAGGCGAAATTCATCAGTATTGTATATCAGTTTCATGACATCAGGCTTGCCCAGGTTCTGGATAATGCATGGTGCTCTTGTGGTTTCCCAGTCTTCAATGGTGTGAAGCAAGACTTGCTCCCATCCTTTTAAGGATGATATTTTCAACAATGTTGTCAGATGCCTTCAGTGAGGAAGAACACAGCATCAAGGTCAGCTACCACACTGATGGTAAATTATTTAACCTGAAAAGGCCACAAGCTAAGACTGAAGTGGAGAGAGAGTTGATGCATGATTTTTTGTTCACAGATGATTATACACTCAGTGCAACCACTGAAGCTGAGATGCAGTGAAAGATTCTCTCTTGTTTGTGCTAATTTTGGCCTAACAATTAATAACAAGGGAAAACAGGTGCTCTACCAGCCAGGATCACACCATCCGTATGTGGTTATAGCAAATGGAGAAATTTTGAATACTGTAGATAAGCTCACTTACCTTGGCACAGTGTATTTTCCATGGGTGTACACATTGATAATGAGGTTAACTCATGCATTGCCAGAGCTAGCTCATTGTTCAGGAAACTGAAGGAAAACGTGGGAGAGAAGAGGTTTTGTCCTGACCTCATTGTTGTGTGCTTGTGGAACCTGGTCAGTATGCCTGCACCATGCCAGGAAACTAAATTACTTCCATTTGAATTGTATTAGGAAGATTCTGAAGATCACCTGGCAAGATAAAATATTGGACACTGAGGTTCTTTCTTGAGCTAAATTGCCAAACATTCCAATTCTGCTACAGAGAGCACAACTCTGATGGGCTGGCCACTTTGTTCAAATGCCAAATATACGTTTGCCAAAAAGACTATTTTATGGAAAACTCACACAAAGAAGGTGCTCACATGGTGGTCAGAAGAAGCACTACAAAAGCATTCCCAAGATCTTGATGAAGAACTTTGGCAATTGCATGACATGGGAGACACTGGCAAAGGACCACCGAGTATGGTATGCCCACATCAAAGAAGGTGCTGTGCTTTATGAGCAATTATATTGACTCAAAAGAAACATGAGATGCACAAATTTAGAGACCCCAAATGTTTATATGGACTGTTTGTGCCCAACCTGTGGTAGAACTTTCTGAGCTCTTATGGTCTAATCAGCCACACTTGAACACTGTACCTTGTCATTTTGGTTCTCTTCTTAGAATGAAGAACAACCAATCTGTTTCACAACTCAGGAGAAGGCAGATTCTGGTGGTGACTGGAAGTTGAGGTTAGGGCAACACAGTGGAATAATTCAAGGATAAAACACATTGTATGTACATGGTTCATCTGTCTAAATCTAGAATTGAAACTGAAATGAATAAAGTGAAGCCAGAGTAGGCCTGGCTATCCTGAACTGGAAGAATAAAATGAAAGGGATTGAATGTCATGCTGAGGATGAAAAATAGATTCAGGGGAACTGAGGCAGAAGAGATATATGGACAGGAGAAAATTATAAAGAGGAATTTTAGGATTCAAGGTCATGGAGATTGTAGGTACAGTTTAGTTTTCCCACCCCTACTCTTTATACATACATACATTTTATATTTCACCTTTTTTTTTTTTGGTGGAATTGAATCTTTGGTCATTCAATTTTGCCATTAAAATAATAGAAGGGAAATAATGATAGAGTAAATATTAACAGTAAAATGTAGAAATTTAAATGAGAAATTTCATCATTCTAAAATTTATTAAAATTTTATTGACAAAAATAATTTTGAAAGTTGTCCTTTTTACTCCATTACACAGCTGGGTGAAAACCTATAAATTAAGTAGTGTTGAGAAATAAATCATAATCCACATAGAGTTTGGTCTTAGTAAATAACAAGAAAGTAGTATTTAGTTTTATCTTGACTTTTCAGATCGACTTATCAGACACAGAGCCTGTACTCTAAGAGATACTGCGTATGCAATAATTAAAGAAGAACTTGATGAAGATTTTGAACAGCTATGTGAAGAAATTCAGGAGTCTCGAAAAAAGAGAGGTAAAAAATTTATATCAGAAAAGTGCATTGAAGTTTTAGTTTTCTTATGTCCAAGATACTAATTTCTTTCTTTTTTCTTAATTAGGTTGCAGCTCTTCCAAATATGCACCATCTTACTATCATGTGATGCCAAAGCAGAGCACAACTTCTATTGATGGTAAAAGATCAGACCCAGAACAGAGTGATAAGCTGAAGATGCTCAATGCCCCTGTAGCCTGTAGTACTCCTTCACTTTATACTGGTAAATACTCTTGGATTTTTTCCTTTTTGTCTTTTTTTTTTTTAACATTCTAAAACAAACATGCAGTTTAAGACGTTTTAAAATACAAAACATAAATCAGAAGCAACAGTTAAAGGAGAATATTTGTAAGTGTTCAATAAATACTTGCTGAATTTAAATGGAAAATAATGGCCTTATTATAGCATCTCATTCCCCTATAGATGGTGTATATATAAGCACACCAGCTGATCTGTACTTGAATTCAAGAAAATGTAGTTCCCACTCTTAAATTACTCACAATCCAGTAGTAGATGTTGAGACATGTACAATATAAATCAGAGTAACAACTGCATAAGAGAAGTTGAATAAACTAACAAAAAAGATTGAAGGTAGAAGAATTACTTGTAGCTGGGGAGATCAGGGAAGGTGGTTCCCAGTAAGTTAGTGAATCAAAATTTATTAAGCACCTGCTACGTACCAGGCACTGTGGATACAAAAACAGGAAGAAGACAAACCCCCAAGGAGCTTACAGTCTAATAGGAGAGACAGTAAACAGATATATACAAATCAGCTGTATACAAGATAGGAAATAAATAAGGGGAAATGCTGAGAGAAGTTAGGAAAGGCTTCCTGTAGGAGGTGAGATTTTATTTAAGATTTAAGAGGAAGTCAGGAAAGCACTCTTGGCATAGGGGACAGCCAGAGAAAATGCCCATTTGTTCATGGAATAGCCAGGAAGCCAGTTTCACTGGATTGAAGAGTACTTGTCGGGGAAAAAAAGTGTATTAAGACTGGAAAGGTAGGAGGGGGCTGGATTGTGAAGAGCTTTGAATGCCAAATAGGATTTCATATTTGATCATGGGAGCATTAGGGAGCTGGAGTTTATTGAGTAGGAAGGTGACATGATCAGATCTGTACTAATCTGAGATTGCAACAGGTCAAAATGTGAAGGTACTGGACATGGAGGACAAGATTTGCAAAAGCACAGAGGAGACACTGAACACAGAGTCAAGTCAAGGAATAAAGTAGTCCAATTTGTCCTAAGCAGAGGTTCTTAACCGTTTTTGTATCATGGATGACACCCTCCCCCACCACCTCCTTGTCCACTTGGTAAATCCTGTAGACTCAAAATAATGTTTTTAAATGTGTAAAACATAGAATTACAAAAGAAACAAATTATACTGAGAAATAGTTATCAAATTGCATGAAAAACAAAACAAAAACCAAGTTCAAGGACTTTTGGTTAAGAAGCTCTCACCTAAGATCAGAGTGCAGAGAAGAGAAAAGTAGCATGAAGCAAAGGAAAGGTGTCAGCTCATATGATGGTGAGCCTTAAATGCCAGGCCAGTAAAGAGTTTATGTTTGATTCAGTATGCTTTTGGGAAGTTGAGAGTGGTTATGTAGATTTGGAGTGATAGGACCTGATTTTTAATTCAGGTTTTCCCGTTCTTTGGAAAAGTCATTTAATCTCTCTGGTCTCAGTTTCCAAAGCTTTAAAATAAGATGGCCTCCAAGGTCAATTTTGGCTCTATTCTAATCCTATAGTGAGAATGGCCAATTACTTTGGCATTGATATTAAAGATGGCTCAAAGAGGGCAAAGGTTAGCCACAGAGAGACTTTGCTCAGCCCTTTGTGCGATTTGAGAAATATTCTCTAGGTTATCTGGGTCCCAGGTGGACATCCAACACTTGAAGCTGTACAAAAGTGAATAGGCCATTGCAAACAGTGACATTTATACTTTACAACATGTTGGGTTGTAGCTTCCAGCCCAGTAATGAGGTTATTGTATTTAAGAAGAGGTAAAAGCATATTACTGTAGGTTAATTTATAAATTCAAAAAACCCTGGATAACTATGATAGAACATAAAAAAGAGTTATGCTGATATTTAAAAGTTGCCAGTTGCCTTCCCTAATCACAATAGTCACTTGGAACTTTGTCAACTAACTTGATTTCTACTATTTCCATAATGGCTTGCCTCAGAAATTGTTGAAGTCATTCCTTCCCAGCAAAGTGTAATAGCTGCTGTTTTACATGTTTTCCTCTTGTCAAATCGCATTGGTGAATTTTCAGATTCAATCACAATGGTGTATAATTGTCTACTTTGATCCAGCCATTTAGTTGGATACATGTTAGAAGTTGTTGCCTGAAGCAGCCAGAGATGAGTGGTATGGTAGGAATGGGGGCTAGAGGCTATAAGGAGTGAGAGTGATGGGTAGGAGTTCACAATGAGCAGGAGGAAGAAGTGGGGCTATTGGGTGGAGCAGAAGATTTATCAGCTTTGGGACCATTCCATTTGGAAATGTAAGTTATATAGTAAGTTAAAGTTCTTTCATGCTATTAAATATTGTGGGTGGGGGAGGTTTGGTTTGGTTTTGATTCTTGGACAGGAACTGTGATTTTATTTGTATAAGGAGCTCCCAGTGAGTAATTTCTTCAACCAAAACAAATGATTACCTTCTATGCCACTTATTATATTCTTAGAGTTGTTTGGGACACCAGCTTGCACTGTATCACGCAAGAAGACTAGAATACATATACTCCTGACTTCAAGGCCAGTTTTTTATCAACTATATCATGTTGCCTTTCATTAAATGTTTAGTATTCACGTTTATAATTTTGAACCCCATCTAGTGATATCTTTCTATTATTACATTGTTAAAATTCTATTTGTAAAGTGGCTAAAAGCTTTCTTTACTCCTCGTTTTGACATGGGGAAACATGGATGAGACAGTCTAGACTTGGAAGAAAATGGTTAATATTTGCCAATGGCTTTGTTTTAATGCCCATTTTTGTCTTTGTTAGCTCCGTCTAAGAAAAAGATTCGAAGAAAGAGTAAGTGGTACTTTGGCACCATAAAAAAAAGAAGGAAGATTTCTCAAACCAAAGAAGATAGCAGAAATACAGAAGATGACAAAAATGAGAGTGATGGAGATGAAAATCATGATACTAGTATAGATCATAATGAGGCTGAAGTCACAGGAGAGTCTTCAATGGAAGAAAATGAAAAGCAGCAAAATGGTTCTGAAAATAAAATTGAAGTAGAAAATAAAAATATTTATGTTACTTGTGATATTATTGTGAGTGAACCTGAAAAGGAAACTAAGAAGACTACAATAAATACAGAATTGAGAAAAGACAGGATAACTTGCAATGGAGAAGTTACTAATTCTCAAATTACAGAATATTCTGAAGATGTTGAGGCAAAGGGTAAGTAGTCTTCCATGTAAGTATTTTTAAATTATGAAAATTAAAAAACAAATGAGATGGGGGCGGCTAGATGGCGCAGTGAATACAGCCACTGGCCCTGGAGTCGGGGACCTGAGTTGAAATCTGGCCTCAGACACACTAGCCATGTGACCTTGGGCAAGTCACTTAAGCCCAAATCCCCTGCCTTCCTCCCTCCAAAAAAAAACAACAAAAAAATGAGATGTATAGTGAAAAGAAAAATAATTAGCAGACAATTTCACTTATATGCACCAAATAATCTGGTAAATTCATAAAGGAAGTTAATGGCATAATAAAAAAAGGGATGTTAAAATATAAGTGTTCTGCACATCTGCCAATTCAGTAACTCCAGTATTAAAAGTTTTTATTCAGTCATTTCAGTTACGTCCAACTCTTCATGGATGCATGGACCTCTGTGCATGAGGATTTCTTGGCAAAGGTACTAGAGTGATTTGCCATTTCCTTAAGGCTATAGTGCCAAAGAGAGGTTAAGTGACTTGCAAAGTAAGTGTGTAAGGCCAGATTTGAACTCCTGAAAATAAGTCTTCCTGATTCCAAGTCCAGTGCTATGTCCACTTCACCACTTAGCTACCTCTTCTTAAGATAGAGTAAGGGCAAAAACAGGAATAACCAAGAAAGGAAGGAAACAAACAGCACCTACTTTGTGCCGGATACTATATTAAGCACTTTACGAATACTATCTCATTTAATCCTCATAGCAACCTTAGGAAGTACATGCTATTACTATCCTCAGTCTACAGTTAAGGAAACTGAGATAGAGATTAAATGACCATCCCAGGGTTACACAACTACTTAGTGGCTGAGACTGGATTTGAACTTGGGGCTTCCTGCCTGCAGGCCCAATGCTTTATCCACTAATAATAAATAACATTTATGTAGTACTTTTTGTGTGCTAGGCACTGGGCTAAGTGCTTTACAATTACTCTATTATGTGATCCTTGCAACAACCCTAGGAGGTAGCTGTTATTATTATCTCTGTTTTACAGATGAGGAGAATGAGGCAAACAGATTAAGAGACTTACCCAATGTCTCATAGCTAGTACATATCTAAAGTTGAATTTTAACTCAGATCTCTTTGACACCAAGCCCATCACTTTATCCACTACATAGCTAAGCAGTCTAACTGCCTAGCTTATAAGAAACTCTGAAATGAAAAGGATGTGATTTCACATATACTTTGTCAATTTTATTTTGTGGTGAAAATACCAACTAATATTTTAGAGTATTAAATAGTTAATTTAAGCAAAATGGCTCATAATTAAGACATGGGATCAGCAATTTCCCCACAAAATAAATTCAACTATGAAATTACAATGATTATTCTATTATTGTATTCACATTACATTCATTTTACCAAACTTAACCTTTTAACTGTTTCGTTAAACAACAACAAAGGCTTCTTCTTTGGGGGTTGGGGGTGGGGGGTGGAGTCAACCAGAACTTTGAACAAATGAATCCTAAGTAAATCAAATATACCTAATATATTATAGATCAGTACTTTTACTCTAAGTTAATTGTATTATTTCTGACTACTAATAGGTCAAGAATAAGTTTAATGGTTTGTTTTTAAGGTATACTTATTTTTATAATGATAAAAAATTTTAAATTCATTCTGAGTAATATTAGTATTAATCATATTGATAATCTTCATGTTACCAATAAAAATAACCTTACTTCTATAAACATACTTCTCTTGTATTAAGCGATTAATGACTTCATGGTCTGGCCATTCAGCCAGTTCCATATCTATCTAATTTTCGTCTTAGCTACATGTCTCCAATTTATTCCATACAAATAATTTTAAGATTCTTTATCAGAATGTGACAGATCTTACACAGTAAAATTCACAAGAAAGAAATCACACATCTGAACCGTTTCATTAAAGCTAGAAATGATTAACACATGGAAAAATCAAATAAACTTTTCCCCAAATACTCATAGCTCTCACAGAAATGTCACATATTTCATCATAAAGAAGTCTTTAATAAATTTTAAAAGGCATAAATAATAATACAAAATATAATTTCAGACAAGGTAGTATTTGAGCAACTGATATTGTCAAAGTTTCCTCAAATGAAATAAAATAGTGTATTAATACTGTTAGTTTTTTATATCTATTTGTAGAGGAAAGAGGTTTACAAACCTTAAAATACTATGTAAATTTCAGTTGTAGTTTATAGGACTATAGATTTGGAGTCTGAGGGGATCTTAGGGGCCACACAGTCCAATTCCCTCCTTTTATATAAGAAAAAATTAGAACTTGGAGAGAGGTTTGGTGACTTGCCTGGAGTCATAGAGATCTTTTCAGCGTCAGACCTCGTCTTTCCTGACTTCCAGGGTCCATAACTGTTGAGTTAGTAAGAGATGCCATAGGTAGCTAAGTCAAACCTGACCTACCTTAAAGCAAAGGTTTGACCAGGTGTCTGTCTCTCAAACCCACTCTCCCATGGTTCCCTTATACCTTCAGGAGCAAATATAAAATCTTTTGGTGTGAAAAGCCTTTTGTAACTTGGGGCCCATACTATCCCTTCCTTTCTAGTCTTTTTACAATTTAGTCCCTTTCTTATACTCTGTCATCCAGTGACACTGGACTCCTTTGCTTTCCTCACACAAAACATGCCACCTCCCAACTCCAGGCATTTTCACTAAGTTAACCTCCATGCATGGAATGCTCTCCCTCCTGCTTTCCTTCAAATTCTAGCTAAACTCCTACCTTTGCCAAGAATCTTTCCCCCTTCCTTCTGAATTGTAGTATCTTTTCTCTGTTGATTATTTCCAATTTATTCTGTATATATGTTGTACTTTTTCTTTTTTTTTTACATTTTGTCTCCTTCCTTAGACTGAGCTCCTTGACCAGGTACTATCTTTTGCGTTTCTTTTTATCTCAGCGCTTAGTTATAGTGCCTGGTATTAGAAGTTATTTAATAAATATTTGTTGATTAACTAATTGCCCCTTCCCTACCTTCACTCCTCCTTTTAGCTGTCATGTCCCAGGTTCTTTGAATTTACTGAGATTAATTTGTCTTTCATTCCATTTAATGCATTCTTTTTATTCCTTCTCTTTCCATCCAGTTAAAGCAAGTGGTTCAGAATCTAATCTCTGCTATCCAAGTTTTATTTAGTATTTCTTTTTACTGTACCCTTTTCTAAGAAGTTTTTGCCTTTTCCTTATTTCTCTTCCCTTCTAATCTTCCTGAATTTCGTTCTCTGATTAATTTATTCATTCTGTGGTCCTCATTGGGAAATAAAATTTCAGAAGTAACAGATTCAAGCTCCTTCTTTTATCCAATTTCTTAATGTCTTTGTGGATTTTATCCTGTCTTTTTTTTTGCTGGCTTCATTTTTTTTCTCCAAGTGAAAGTTTTAATATTTTTTCCAATTACATGTAAAAACTTTTTTTAACATTCATTTTTTTTAATGTGTGTGAGGTTTTTTTTGTTTGTTTGTTTATTTGTCTTTTGCTTTTTGGAGGGCAGTTGGGGTTAAGTGACTTGCCCAAAGTCACACAGCTAGTTTTTGTTTTAAGTGTCTGAGACCAGTTTTGAACTTGGGTCCTCCTGACTCCAGGGCCAGTGCTCTATTCACTGCACCACCTAGCCACCCCTTTTAACCTTCATTTTTAAGATTTTTAAGTTCTAAATTCTCTCCCTCCTTCTTCCGCATCACAAAGAAAGCCCAGCTTAAGTTTAGAGCACTGTCTCCATTTTATGAGAATGCTTTCATTTCACTCACTTTTGCATCAAATTCCTCTTTACTCACATAGTTATTACCATTTTATCTATTCCTTCCTATACACTGCTGCCACAGTAATTTTCCTTAAGCACAGATCTGACTGACACTTCCCATCCTGTTCTAGTGGCTTCCTCTTATTGCTAGAATAAAATATTAAATTCTCTATATTCTAAAGCCCTAGACAGCCTGGCTTCAGCTATTTTTTCTAGCCTCATTGGATGTTACTCCACCTCCTGTGCTCTGCAGTTCAACCAGATTGGCTTTCACTCTCTTCTTACACAAGTGGCACTCCATCTCCCATCTCTCTGCAGGTTGGAATGTATTTCCCCCCATTATCTTTGCCTCATGGAGTCCTTCTTTTCCTTAATGATGCAGCTCAGGCATCATCATCTCTATAAAACCTTTCCTGATCCCACTAACTGCTAGTGCCCTCTCTAATTATTCTGTGTACTTTGGCATGTATTCACTTTATATTTATGCTACATATATTTCTATTTGTACTTACTATTTTCCCAATTAGAATAAGCTCCCAGAGAGTAGGGATTGTTTTTTGTGTGTATAGTTTTCTCACTAGCACCTAGCACAGTACCAGTCTCATAGGTGCTTAGTAAATATGTATTGATTGAGTTATTGATTTTTTAAGTTAAATAATCTGATCACCTCTGGTTTTCTTTTTAAACTTTTGTAGGCATTCACTCCTCAAATACCAGTCACAGCAGTAGACATTTATTAAATGTATACTATGTGCCAGGCACTATGCTAAGCTGAGAGGAGAAAGTCCCTGCTCTCAAGGAGTCTGAAATCCTGTGGTGGAGGATGACACATAAAGGAAGCAGACAAGGTGGGAGGGAGGTACCTGTCACAAGGCATGATGGAGAAGTTTAAAGGAATATAGCTAGGTGGGAAATGAAGAGGTAGCTAGCCTGGGCACCTGTTTAATTAGGAGCCTTGGAGGATATTTGTCTCCTTAGGCCCCTACCCATAGGAGCAAAGGGAAATAATGACCTAGGGATGGATCTCAAGATTGGTTCAGTCTTGGAGGACAGGTTTCCTGATGATGAGATGCTTCTCTTATGTTGAATCTACTAGGGTCAAGTTTGTAAGATGTTATTTTGTGTTAAAGTGTGAATTCCCTTTGCTTTTTGGAAAGTACTATTTCATTGTCTCTCGCAATTTCTATTGAATGCAGAATTCATTTATTCAAATTTTCTTTCTTTTCTATTTGAAAGTCTTTTTCCAGTCTACTTCTATCTTCCTCTCTCTCCTAACCCTTCTTCTATACTGCTACCTGAATAATCTTCTCCATAGATCTGATAGCGTGCTCAAAAATATTGACAGATTCAATTGCAAATTCTCCAGCTGGACACTGCCTTACTTTTCCATCTTTAACTCAAATTACTCCCCTCCACATACTTCTGCCAGAGTAGACTCTTCTCTGCCCCCTACTAAATTTACACTTTACAATTTCTCTTTTCTTTGTTTACACTGTGCCCTTTTCCTGATGCCTGTTCCCTTCCTCTCCCTCTGTTGCACATACCTTTCTAGTATACTTAGCATGTACTCACAACTACTGTACGTTATCCATATTTTACTTCCGTACTAAACTGTACCATGAGGACAGAAACAGTGTTTTATTTGAACTTGGTATCTCTCTTGTCACTTAGTATAGTACTCTGCATACAGTTGCTTAATAAGTGTATGTATAAATTTGAACTTAGATGTTTAATTTCCACATAATCTCTGCATTAAATGACAATTATCTAATGGATTTTTTTTAGAAACTTGTGTTCTTAGGATGACTCGAGCCAGACGTTCCCAGGTTGAGCAACAACAGCTCATCAGTGTTGAGAAGGCTTTGGCAATTCTTTCTGAACCTACACCCCCACTTACTGTGGACCATGAACAGCTAAAAGTATGTAAATGAACCTTTTTAAATGCTGATGTACAAATAATTTTTTAAATGTTAGCACCTTTCTTGACGTTCTTTTAGATTCCATATTATAAATGGTTTATCACATGTTATCTCATTTAATCCTCACAAAATGTTAGCAAAATGTTTAATCCTCACAAAATATGGGGTAAGTACTATTTTATCCCTTTTTTGTTTATGAAGAAACTGAGGCATAGAAGTAAGGTAGTATTTGTGAAGTGCTTAACGTAGTGCCTACTACACAGTAAGTAGGTACTTAATAATTACTTGTTCTTTTCCTCTTCTCCCAAGTAATTAAATATGATGCAGTAAACTAATTGACCCAAATCTCTGATAACTGGAAGAGCAAGATAATCAGAAATCATAATGGAATAACTTGGCCCATAATGGTTTAGCAGAAAAATGAAAGAATTAGAAGAAATGTAGATAGTACTTAGGATAGAGTCCTTAAAAAGAAATCAAAAAGGGAAGTGAGAGTGTACTATTTAGGACATACAATGGGGAATGTAAAAGAGGTTCTTGGTAGCAAATTTGGACCCTCAAAATACATACATGGGAAGTACAACATGACTATCATAGTTATGTTTTGCATGACTGCACATGTATAACCTATATTAGATTGCTTGCCTTCTCAGTATGAGGCAGTGGGAGGGAGGAAGGGAATTTGGAACTCAAAGGTTTTGATTTTTTTAATCATTTATTTCTTAATTTTCAGCATTCACTTCCGTAAGATTTTGAGTTTTGAATTTTCTCCCTCAACTTCTTCCGCCCCCCAAGATAGCGTGCCATTTGATATAGGCTGTACTTACACATTCATATTAAACATATTTCCACATTAGTCATGTTGTAAAGAAGAATTAGAACCAATGGGAGAAACCATAAGAAAGAATAAACAAACAAAAAAAGAGAGCAAAAAGTATGCTTCCATCTACATTCAGACTCCAGTTCTTTCTCTGGATGTAGATAGTGTTTTCCATCATAAGTCTTTTGGGGTTGTCTTAGATCTTTGCATAGCTGAGAAGAGCTAAGTCTATCAAGGTCAGTCATCCCCCAGGGTAATTGTTACTGTGTACAGTGTTCTGGTTCTTCTCATTTCACTCACCATTAGTTCATACAAGTCTTTCCAGGTTTTTCTGAAGTCTGCCTGCTCATCATTTCTTAGCACAATAGTATTCCACTACATTCAAAATTCTATAACTTATTGTGTTCCCCAATTGATGGGTATCCCCTCCATTTCAAATTCTTTGCCACCACAGAAAGAGCTGCTATAAATATTTTTGTACAAGTGGGTCCCTTTCCTGTTTTATAATCTTTTTGGAATATAGACCTAGAAGTAATGATATTGCTGGGTCAAAAGATGTACACAGTTTTATAGCCCTTTAGGCATAGTTCCAAATTGCTCTTCAGAATGGTTGGATCAATTCACAACTCCACTAACAATACATTAATGTTGCAGTTTTCCCACATCTTCTCCAACAGTTATCATTTTCCTGTTTTGTCATGTTAGTCAATCTGATATGTGTGATGTACCTCAGAACTGGTTTAATTTGCATTTCTCTAATCAATAGTGATTTAGAGCAGTTTTTCACATGACTATACATAGCTATAATTACTTCCTCTGAAAACTGCGTGTTCATATCCTTTGACCATTTATCAGTTGGGGAATGACTTGTATTCTTATAGATTTGACTCAGCTATATATTTTAGAAATGAGACCTTTATCAGAGACACTAGCTGTAAAAATTGTTTCCCATCTTTCTGCATCCCTTCTAATCTTGGTTGCGTTGCCTTTGTTTGTGCAAAAACTTTTGAATTTAATGTAATCAAAATCACCCATTTTGCATTTCATAGTGTTCTCTACATAAGTTCTTTGCTTCTCCATAGATCTGATAGGTAAAACTATTCCTTGTTCCTACTTTGCTTATGGTATCAGTCTTTATATCTAAATCATGTACCCATTTTGACTTTATCTTGGTATTAGGTATAAGATGTTGGTCTGTACCTAGTTTCTGCCATACTATTTTCCAGTTTTCCCAACAGTTTTTTTGTCAAATGGTGAGTTCTTATCCCAGAAGCTGGAGTCTTTGGATTTATCAAATAGTAGATTACTATAGTCATTGACTGTTGTCTTGTATACCTAACTTTTTCTGCTGTTCCACCACTTTACTTCTTAGCCAAAACCAAGTAATTTTGATGATTGCTGCTTTATAATACAATTTAAAATCTGGTATAGCTAGGCCACCTTCCCTTGCATTTCTTTTCATTAATTCCCTTGATATTCTAGACCTTTTGTTCTTCCAGATGAACTTTATTGCTTTTTCTAGCTCTATAAAATAATTTTTTGGTAGTTTTCATTTGACACTGAATAGGTAGAATTGTCATTTTTATTGTATTAGCTTGGCCTAACCATGAGCAACTGATATTTTTTCAGTTATTTAGAACTGATTTGTGTGAAAAGTGTTTTGTATTTGTGTGGAACTCAAAAGTTTTTTAAAATGAATGTTAATAATTGTCTTTACATGTAAATGGGGGAAAATAAAGTACTAAATTTAAAAAAACATAGGCAGAAGAAAATTTGACAGTACAGGAAAAAAAAAAAACAATATCATTGGAACATGAGTTCTGTACAAGCCTATAACTGATGTTAAAGGAATGTACAGGAATAATTTGAGAATTATTAGTCTTCCAGAAAAACAGTGAAAGAGTCTCAAAAGTAGTTATAATCAAGACTTATTTCTAATTTATAAGAAATCATAAGGATTGTAATACAATATGCCAAAGGTCAAAGGATATCAATTTGTACCACAAGTTATTTTCATGCAAATATCTTTAAATTTTGCATTTTAAAAGAAGTAAATCATACATTTACATTAGATTGTAAACTTCTAGAGGGCATGGGCTATTTGGGTTTTGTGTTTTTGTATTCCTAGCTAGCACAGTGTCTTGCAGGCATGTAGGAGTTTTTTAATTGTATGAAAATTTCTTCCATACTCATGCACAACACATACATATACAAATATTTAATACATCTCTTCTTTTTAGAATCTCTTGAAGATTACTATTAAGAAAAGTCAAAAGTACAATATATTGCAATTGGAAAAATTATATGCAATAATTAGCCAATGTATTTATCAACATCGCAAAGACTATGACAAGACACAACTAATTCAGGTGAGTTATTATGTACATTTTATAATTGATATTTCGAACCATAGTGATCTACCATCATGACTTAAAAGTTTATCCATCCATCCACAATCCTGACAATATGTTTTACACAATCAAATTAACAAAAATTAGAAATCTTTTTTTTTTAAATTATAAATGCCAAACTAATCATATAGATAGGACAGGTACAATTTTTGTGCTTTGCCTTTTTTGGATTTCAGAAATACTTTTGGATAATTGTAGAATGCTGGCAATTTAAAAAATACAACAAAAAACTCAGCTTAGAATTGGCAATTATTTGACCAGAGCCTGGCTAAAGTTTTTCTTGACACTTCAAAGAGTTTGCAAAACAAATTAATAGGAGATAATATTTTTTACCTAAAGAGAAGAAAAATTTTTTTAAGGACTTTAGCATGATTGTTGACATACAAATAAAACTGCCAGATGTAAGTAATCATTACCATGATCACAGCAGGTCTGAGAATAACTCTGCTTGAAAATATTTTAATAGCTTGAGTTATTGCAGATATTTGAAAGATATAGATTGTATGTCTACTCCTTCATTCCTCAAGTTCTACAATGTAGACTAGTTTTCTCCAGGTTTTATTCTAAGTTGTTTACTATAAATTATTTTAACTTGAACTTGTTGAGTAATAATTTAAAACATGCTTATTTTTATATTCATTTTGATCACACAGTTGAATAATTATCACACTTGGAGAATGGGGTGTTCAGTTTTGCTAAAAGTGATTTGTCCTGTTTAACTGTTTCCTCCTCTGTGAAATGGTGATAGTAATAGCACCCACCTTATAGGGTTGTTAGAAGGATCAAATGAGACAGCATATGAAATAAAAGTTGAAAAATTTTATTCATTTAAATGGGAACAGGATGATTATCTCAAATTACAGAGTCTCAAACTTAGAAGTGACTTCAGACACATTTTAGTCCAGTCTCAGAATCACCAGGATTCTCTTCTAAAACAATAAAATAGCCCTCACTTCTTTTTAGAAACCTCACCTACTTCTTACACATAGAACTTTTTCAAGGTTACATCCCTCAGTTTTCTTAGAAATTCTGTATTTTTCTTAGAAATACTGTAATTTATCTATCAACTACAGATCTTCAGTCTAAAAAACAAACCATCCGTCACAATATCAAATATTTTTAATGAAACCTTTTTCCAGTCTGAGGAGGCCGTGAGCACTTGGAAAGGTTTCAGGGTGACCGCTTCTGTGTTTATAGTGTTTAAGGTCGTTAGTGATACTTTAGTTATATTAATCATTGGTATAATTTGATTTTGGTTTTCTTTTCCTGACTAGTTGGATTAGAAATTTTGGGCACTAGTGAATGTAAAGTATTATTTATTGTAAATAGACAAATTTTGGCATAATTGTTCTTTAAAACTTCAATTCTGGTATCAGATGACCAGTCTTGGACTCAGTATAAGGGTATTTAGGTAATGAAATAATAACATTAAAACTGGTTTTTTTTTTCTCTCTCCTAATCCTCTAGAAAATGGAGCAAGAAATCAAAAATTTTAGTTGTTCCAAATCATGAAGTTGTGAAATTCAGCTTTCTTCAGTTTGACATCTTGTTTTGTTCATTTTTGTTATCTCTACATAGCTAGTGCAAGATTGCATTTCCACATATTTAAGATATATTGTTATTAAAATACTGCTAAATAAAGTATTTAAACTGTTTTTAATTTTGTATGTGTGAGATGGATGTTTAAAAGTTGATTTGATAACACAAGACTGTTTAATATTTAATGCTGCAGTGTTTAAGTTCCAAGTACTCTGCAGGTCTGTTAAAGTTGTTTTGATAAGTTTATTTGTCAGAGGCCATTAATTGTTCATTAGATTTATGACCCTTTTGTCATAAGGGTATTTGAAGGTGGAAATCCATTAATAACAAATCTGTTGTCAGCATTTAAAATTTCCCCAGACTTACATTTGGTACTGTTAATTTTGTCCTTTTCTTTTCCTTTCCTTAATGGTGTAAATTAAATAGAAATATAATGCTGCATTGTGGCCTATAGTTGACCTCTGTTCCTTCATTTTTTAGTATTTTTTTTTATCTCTATCTTCTGAATTCTGTAACTTTCCTTGCCTTGCCTCATTACCCAGTAACTAATGTTCAAGCGTAGGCTTTGTGGTAAAGCTCTGAATATAAAAGAGGCAAAAAGCTTTACAAGAGTTTTAAACTTGAGCACTAAAATTAAGATATTTGTAAAATAAGCATTTTCATAATTCTAATTTAGGATTTATAAATATTCAAGTTTATATTTTCTCATGTATTTACCTTTGTCATGTTTTGTGTTAATAACTACATTTTTTGATGTTTTTAAAAAAACATGAGATTTAGGTTTGAAATCTAAGCTTGTGGCCTTCAAAATTTGTGTTTAGACATCATATAAAGATACTTTGTTGTATACAGTTGTATAAATGTTACACATTTTGATATTTTGTATTAATTATACCAAAAATAAATTTCCTGGGCATCTTTAAATGGTTAAAATACTATAGTGTGTATTCACTTTTTGAAAATGTTAATCCCCAAAGATGCTTCTGTAAGAAGCTTTAAAATTTTTCAGATTAGTGTAGTGTGGATATTTTTGTAAGGGTAAGGAAAGTAAGTTTTAGTAAAGCTATTCTATATAAAGAGAGTCATTTGAACTTTTAGTCACTCTTATGTAATGGTCAATGTTATACTGCCTTTCATTCCTTCAGATAGCATATTTGAACTACCTGGTAACTCTTAAAAGCCTTCTAGAAACCAATTTATCATCTTTCAGTTAGTTGTTACTGCCTTAATTTATGTAATCAGCTTTAAGCAGTACTATAAATCTGAAAAAGTTTTCCCCCTAGATATAAATATTTTTCTTGTACTGTGAAATTTTATATATAAATTATTACTTTTCCAGGTATGTATTTTGTAACTTTACCACTTCATTTTTATGTATAGTTTGCATAATAAATTTTTCAAGTTGAAAATCAGTGTGAATGTTGCTTTTGCCTTTATTTTAAACATAATTTTAAAGATAATGATTGGGGGCAGTGGGACAATTACAAAAAGATGAATAAAGTGAGAGGTTACGGGGGAGGCTATCTTCTTGCTAACCCTTCTAAAATTCATCATTGAGATGTCAAAAAGAAACCAAACTACTAGAAGTCCTCAAATGAAGAGGGGAAAACTTTCAAAAGAAAAGAAATCTCTGCCACAGTAAAAAAAAAATCATGGATTGAAACAAAGATGGAAAAATATTCTGAAACGATATGAATAGCAGCAAAAATAGTATCTTCTCAAGACATACTAAAATGAATGATACTAACCAATTAGAGAAATGAAACAAGCAAAACTATCAGCTCAATTAGAATATTAAGCACCTATGTATGAGGTACGATGCTGGGCATTGGAGACAGAGACCAAAATGAAACAGTCTCTGCCCTCAAGTAGTTTACATTCTGCTGAGGGTGGTGGGGAAGTCCCATGTAAACATCAAAGTAAATGCAAACTATATGTGTAGAAAGAGCCAGGTCAACAATTCTAGAAATCAGGAAAGGTCTTGTGTAAGTAACCTTGAAGGAGGACTGGAGATTCGGAGAGGGCAGATGAGAAAACAGTGCATTGCAGGCATAGAAAACCACCTGTGCATAGGGAATAAATGGAATTTTGTGATGAGATGGGTAGGAGGCCATTTTGACTAGAAGAGCGCTTAGGTGAGATTTTGAAAAGTATACGCACGAAGTAGACCCCATGAATTTTAAATGTCAGTATAAGTTAAATTTTGTGTTTTATCCTGGAAGTCATATTACCCTGCCAGCTAAGTCCACTACGGATTCATGTCTGATTTCAAGCATATCTAAACACATACACAGCAGTCTTTTTTCCTGATTAATTTTCTATCCAAGTTTTTCATCTTATTGTATAAATTGTTTTGGTTCTGCTTGCTTCATTTGACATCAGAGATGGTACCATGAATAGCGTATTGGACCTGGAGTCCAGAAGACCTGAGTTCAAATATGGCCTCAGGCACTTAACTAGAGAAAATCACATAAGTTCCCTAATCTGTAAAAGAGATAATATTGGTACTAACGCCCAGGGTTTTATGAGGATAAAATGAGATATTTGTAAAGTGCTTGACAAACTTTACAATGCTGTTATATAAATGCTAGATAGTAAGTCTGTAATACCATGCACCAGCAGATTCCCAAAGGAATGCTACTGTGTACAGCTTTTTGAGTTCAGATTACAAAATATAGTGAACACTGTTTATTCCATTACAAATCAAGACAAACATTCAAAACATAATATTCACAACATTGCATCTTATCACAGAAAATGGCCACACAGTTTTCACTACAGTGGCCACAATATTTAGAACAAGGCTTATCACAGAAAATGGCCACACGATTTTCACTACAGTGGCCACGGTATTCAGAACAAGGAACAATAGAATACTCAAACTTCCACTCATGGGGCAACTCAATCATTAAGAAGAAACAATAGAGTACTCAAAACTTCCACTCATGGGGCAACTCAATCATTAAGAAGAAACAATAGAGTACTCAAACTTCCACTCAT
>CM053587.1:266688386-266725621 GCA_028646515.1 Pseudochirops corinnae
CAGGCCGCTCAACACGAGAGCACTGGCCACAGAACAATCGCTTAGTCCCCCTGTTGTCTGCAGGCCGTGGGCGGGAAGCTGGAATGTGGAGGCGGGTGCAAAACCTCTGCCTTTCGCTTTTCCGCTCTGGAGGCCTTTCGCCAGACTGCTCCCCTCCCAACTTCGCAAGTCCCACTGAGCTAGTTCTGAACGCTGCTCGCAGCTGCCGCTAATCTGCTCACCAGAGAGGCTGCTCTGCTCCTCCCGTCCAGCCACCCCCAGGCACAGCCGCGGCTTTAGGCCAGGCTGGTTTTGGTTCGCAGTGCTGATAAATTATGGTTCCTCGTAGCCGAGCTGACATTAGTGGGAAGTATCTTTGTGTGTGTTTTGGAGTTCTAGGATTGGTTTAGAGTCCTATTTTATGGGTATTTTGGGGTGGCTATGTGAGAGCTGTGATATGTTGCTGCTGCTACACCGCCATCTTGGCTCCGCCCCCCCATTCTACTCAATGCTTATCCAATTTCAAAGACAGTGTGAAAGTCCTCCCCTCCCCACTCCAGCCAGATGTAATACAGTACTGGGTATAGATTAACCTAATTTTCTTACCTGATCAAATAACAAACGTAGTTGTCTTTCAGATTCCCCTACCCATTTACTCAAACAGTCAGCACCTTTCCTCATAAAAAAGGCCACTCTTTTATCACCTTGACTGCATTCATTGGCAAGCGCTCGGGCAACAAGTGTCTTTCCGGTTCCAGGAGGGCCATAGAACAAACAACCCCTGTAAAACAGCATATTTTAAGTGGCAAGACAAATCACAAATTGAAAATGTAACATGGTGACAAGACATTTCATAAGTTTACTTAATAAACAAATAATCCAAGAATTACAACTCAATTGTACTAAGCATTCACTGCATTATATGTAAACTTTATAAATCTATTTTTAGTCTTTGCAAATATGCTTTATCATAAGGGATAGTTATTACTATGAAATTTCAACTCTAATTTTGAGGAACGATAAATAACCAAACTGATATACATGGTGAAACTGCAGAATTAAAAATTCACACATCACAATTAAGCTGTCCCGAGAAAAACAACTACATAAGAAGTAGAACATGTTCACAGCAACTGAGTGGAAACAGAAAGTTGTGCAGGAATATAAAGTTTTTCAATTAAATACTATCACCTTGGTAATATAAAAGCACAAATTTCAGAAGAACAGAGCAAAATTTGATCATAAACTAAAAATGTCTGTTTCACATTGCACAGATTTTCATATCTTTTCAATGTACTGAGCAGTTATGCTGATTATTTTCCTTTTCTTTTGTCTTTAAGAAATAATGTGTTTTATGTGATGGCTCTCTGGAAAGGGAGGGGATACTGGGGGGAAACTGATGTAAAGAAAAAAAAGACACTGACAAAAGTTTATTAAAAAACTAACAGACACTAGGAAATAAATGGCTGAGCTGGCCCTTGAATTTTTTTTTTCTTAAAGTTAACAAGTCATGCCAAACAAACCTCATATCCTTTATGGCAATAACACAAACTAATAGATGAGGGTAATTCTGAAATTTTATTTAGATCTTAGCAAAGCATCCAATTCAGGATCTCATAATCTTCTCATAGGGAAGGTAGAGAGAGATAAATTAGACAATTATATATCAGATCCATAACTTTTTAGATGGCCAGATTCAAAGAACAGTTAATGGATCAATGTCAACTTGGCATGAGAACTCTAGTATAGTACCCCAGGGATCTGTGATTGATTTTGTGCCATTTAACATTTTTATCAAAGACTTAGAGGGCAGTACAGATAGTATATGTTTATAACTTATTAGCTATTAACTTGTCTGAGTTTCCTCATCTGCAAAATGGGGATAAGAATAGAATCTACCTCCCAGAACTGCTTACAATTAAATATTTATAAAGCACTATTGTAAACCTCAAAGTACTATGGAAATACTAGCTATTATGAAAGGTAGTAGGGAATGCTAATATACTGGATGACAGAGATCAGCACATTACACTAAAAGTAAAGCTAAAATTAAAGAGAGAATAATATAAAATTTTATACTTGAGAACCAAAAGAATTAAATTTCACAAGTATAATATGGGGGCGGTATGGACAGAAGCAGATGTTCTCATAAAAATTTAGAGGTTTCAATGGCTCTGCAAGTTCAAAATTTTTTTGCTGTTCAGTCATGTCTGATTCTCCATGACCTCCACTTGGAGTTTTCTTGGCCAAGATACTGGAACAGTTTACCATTTCCTTCTTCAGTTCATTTTACAGATGAGTAAACTAAGGCAAACAGGGTTAAGTGACTTGCCCAGAGTCATATTATCTAGTAACTATCTGAAGCTGAATTTGAACTCATGTCTCTTCCTGACACAAGGCACAGCGTTCTAATCATTGTGCCACCTAGGTCAGACTTACTTAGCACTGAAACAGGGCAGTTAAGTCAACAAGCATTTATTAAGTGCGTACTCTCCCAGGTATTGTGCTAAGTAAGGGAATAAAAACGCAAGCAAACTGACCGTCCCCAACTACAAGGAGCTTACATTCTAACAGAGGACCACACAGAAAAAGAAAGTAGAAAAGGGTGGGCTGGAGGGTAGAGGAGAAAAAGAGACAGAAGACAGGGATGAGGTGGGGAGGGCCTGACAGCACAGAAAAGAATGCAGCCTAGAGGTCAATGAAAATCTGGCTGGCCTGAGCCTCCTCCTCAAAATGGAAATTCTGAGAGGAACTAGGGAGTCAGACACTTGGGGAACAGCAGAGATGGGGGCAGAGGCTATTTCCAATGTTTGAAGTTCAGGGATGGACTTTCTAGGGTAAAGAAGTTTCTGGAGCATTCTACAGAAAACCTATGGAAATAAGCAAGAGTACAAACAACCGAAGAGGAAAAAAAATTAGTATGGGTATAAATTCAGGATCTCTGGGAAACATGAACAAAACTACATGTGACTGAAGTCTTACGAAAAGTCACAGGATCATAGATTTAGAGATGAACGGGATTAGAGACAATCTAATCCAAGCCATTCCTTTAGCCCATGAGGAGCTAAAGTGTAGGGGGGTTGGTTAAATGACCTGCTAACACCACCTAGGAAATAAGGTGGTATGTACCATATCACCTCTCCAATAAGAAAACAGATCCTGTCAGAAAGAAGTTCTCAGGCTGGGAGTTTTAGCACAGTTGCTTAAGCAGGCTCCAGCAGAGTAAGGTATTTCAAGGCCATAAAGACTTAAAAAAGGAAATGGGCACTGCCGAGGCTTAATTTATCTTGCTCCTTCAGGCCTAAATGCAACATTTCAACAGCAACTCATCATTTTTCTTGGTAATATTATAACATAGTTTTCTTTACCTGAAAACACAAGCTATCAACATTACCTTGGTGGCTGAATTTTAAATCTTTCAAAAACTTCTGGATAAAGCAATGGAAAAACCACCATCTCTTTCAGAGCTGCAATATGGTTCGAAAGCCCACCAACACTATCAAATCGTACCTAAAAGGGAAGGAGTTCAGCAGTTAATTATACTCAAATCTTTAAATCCCAAAACAAAATAGTACAACTTACTAACACAAAATATCACTTACTGGTCCTTATACACATAAATAACTCTGGAGCACTGATAGACTGCACTAAAGAAAATACAAATGAGTGGTCCATAAAAGTTTAAGTTGGTTTCTAGATAAGTTCTGCTTTTCTTTGCTACTTTGTATTCTATGTGAAGAGGCATAATTAAAACCAAAAGTTCTATAGTCAGTTGTTATACGGCACATTTTGAAAATGTGAATTTGTTCCCAACATTATGGATACATTAGAAAACTGTTTTGAGTATAACTAAATTTTGAGATTGTTTCTGGGTGATTTATTCTGTGAGAACCAGCAAGACAATCAGAAAACTATACCATTTCATAATAATCCACAAGCTACAACCTTCCTAACACCCACTTCCAGAGCAAAATGCAGGTAAAAGGTCACATTTATTGTCTGTCTTCTGGGGCAGTAGGAGCTATGGGCGGAGGAGTTGGTGTGAACCACCCCCACCCTACACCCTCGTGCAAAATGGCCTTGTAGTAGAGCCTGCTAAATTCACTCATGCATCAGTTCAAAGTATAAGATATGGACACTACTTATTGTAGTTTTTACATATTTCTTAATCACATAAGATATTTAAAACTGTGCTGTTTTTTAAAATTAGGTTACCCTTTAAAAAAATGTCACTGAAAAAGTTTTTTGAGCATTGTGCATCACTGTCTCATTTTCCCCATGAATTCTAATTTTTATTGCATGATTTTGCATAGGATGGTTTTTTTTTTTTTGGAGGGTGGGGGGTATGTGGGAGGGGAACTACATAAGTTTTTATTATAGCAGAAATGTATTTTGTATATATTGCATTCAACACTCACTGAAGAATCAATTTGCATTGGATCAACATCAGCCAAGCTTGCACCAATTTTCATTCGATCTTTATGAATTCCTTTTAACTCATCTTTCCGGAAGTTCAATGGAAGGCACCTATTTTAAAAAACAACATCATTATACTATAAAGCCACTGCTTAGACGACAAAAAAAATTTTGAACTACACAAGATTATACCACTTTTGAAGCAGAGAGAATCTTAACCATTTAACCACTTTATTTTACTATAAGGATCCAGAGAAAAATATTAATTTTTGAAATTTTACAATAAAATCATTGATAAATATCATTTCCTTCAGATATAATGATCTCAAGGAAGTTATCTACTAATTTGAGATATTGCTCTAACTATACTATCTAAACATTAAAGTCATATTAAGAGTGTATTATTCATTTCATTCAAACTATTCCTTAATTTAAAATTCCTAAAGTTACACTCCTTTTGATGAAACTAAAACAGATAATTTTTGGTTATTCAATTGATGGATATTAGCAGAGATATGAAATTTTAAAAATCTTTATTTTGGTTTTGAAATATACACATACAAATACGACTGAATATGGAGAAAGCTTATATTCTGACAATTTAGTTAACCCTATTATGTAAAATTATCCCAAACTGGCAATTTAATCCAATTTAACATTCACTCAGCACATCCGATAGTCAATTTCACTGTCCTATTACCTGCTTCCTAGTTTAATTTAAGAGTAGAACAATCTGGTAGTTAGTTTATTTTATTTTTAGATATCTTCTCAACAGAAAATAGTTTTGAGCTGTCAATGAAAGCTATAATTAAGCGGTTTAGATTTTGGTGCCACAAAACTACAGTAACCAATAATCTTGATGAGAATCAAGTAGGGAATGAAAAAGTCAAAAGTAACAGATTTGGGGCTTCAGAGAATCATATCCAAAGAACACTGTCACCTCCTAGAACAGAATGAGAAAAATATCAAGATCATGCCTGCAAACCAATCAATTTATTCTACTTCAACAAATCTACATGCACATGTTATTTTGTTTTCTTCTATAAAAGGAGGCTTAATTGATGAGGATTTAATACTTATATCACTTACCTGCTAATAGCTATATTTCGGCTTCTTTTCCTCCGCCTCTCAAAATGTTGTTCGTCATCAGAAGAGGAAGAAGATGTAGAATCACTATTATGGATTGCATGCCTTCGCCTTAAATATTACATTGAGAAAAAAAGACTGGAGTCATGTTGAATAAAGGGCAAAAAAATCCATCAACAAACTTTTAAGGGCCTACTATGTGCAGGCATTGTGTTAGACCCTGGAATCACAATGGTAAGGAAAAATCAAATAAAACCAGATAAGCCATATCACAAGTCAGCAAAATGAAAACAAATTTACCGAAACTTGAGTATGTTTGGCAAATATGCTTAAAAAACTTTCAGTTTATCTGATTATCTCACATATCAAGATAAAGAGACTTTCATCTTCTAATACACACACACATTTGTTTATCAAGTCGTCATATTTGTCTTGGCATAAAAAGGGTTTTTTTGGGACATCTTCAAACTGAAAATCTTAAATATTACAGACATTTATTAATAATATTTAGATAAAATAAATTCAATTTATTTGGGAAACACTGCTGATTGGATCAACTACAAATTTGTGTAATACAATCTAAACTGGGCACTCACTGTAGGCAGGGCAAACCTTTTATACCTCTCTTATCTATTCACTATTCTACTTACTACAGTAGCTTTCCCAAAACTTTTAAAACCTCCTGAAACTTTGTGTAACTTCTCTCTCCTTCCCCCTCTAACCTGAGAATCTTGCCTTATATTTCCTTAAAAAACAAACATCACACAATAGACCCCAGCTTTGGCACTTCCTGAGTATTCTTTTTTTTTTCCCCCTCGCTTTTTTTGGAGGGGTAACTGGAGTTAAGTGACTTGCCCAAGGTCACATAGCTAGTTTTTTGTGTTAAGTGTCTGAGGCCACATTTGAACTCAGGTCCTCCTGACTCCAGAGCTGGTGCTCTATTCACTGGGCCACCTAGCCACTCCAACTTCCTGAGTATTCTTGAGTAAATCATCACTAGTAAATCATCCCTGGGTCTCGGCTTACACATCTATAAAATGAGAAGATAAGTCTAAATGACAACTAAGTTTATGACATCTTAGGATGCTGAAAACACTTGTGCATATGAATGACATCACAAAAAAAAAAAAAGGATAATTGTCTGTGGCCAAGAGAACAACAAATACCTTAGTTTTCAAAAAGTAAATCCTGATAACCAGGTACTAGTGAATTTCAGATTCCCAGCAAAATTCTTGGCAGAAATATTACAACAAATGATCTATGATTGCTTGGACAGCACGGGTTTACTAAAAGTAAGCCATGTCAAATCAACTTCCTTTCTTTTCTCTTTTTGATAGATTTAGATCTGATTCCAGTCAAGGCAACAGAACACCCAATTTAAAAAAAAAAAGGGGGAGAAATAGAGAAAATAATCAAGAGCTCTAACAAAAGGCCCTTTAACTCTGTTGCCTGCCACTTTAAAACTTCTTCCTGGGGGTGGCTAGGTGGCACAGTGAATAGAGCACTGGCCTTAAGGTCAGAAGAACCTGAGTTCAAATCCACCCTCAGACACTTAACACTTAGCAGCTATGTGACCTTGGTCAAGTTGCTTAACCCCAATTGCCCTGCCGAAAGCAGAAACAAAAACAAAACTTCATCCATCCCTACTACAGGCAAAAAACAATGAAAGCTAGATTCAGACGCTCTGACTTTTAAGCTCAGTTCCGCCATTTAGTGGTACGTCCTTGAGTAAGTCATTTAATGTTTGAACTTCAGCTCTTCACATATAAAATAAGAATATTCTTGAACTATTTTAGTTTATAGAGTTACAACAATTATGAGAATATATGTAAAATACACCACAATAGATGACACAAAATTTAAAAAAATAAGCTACTCTGGTTAACGATTCCCTTGTCTTAGCAGTGTCTGCATATTCCCCAAATGAATCCCTTCGTTTGTACCCTCAAGTCTATCTCCTCAAACATGAACTCTATTAATTGTTCTTCTCTCTATAGTATCTTTAATCTCACTCTCCCCACTGATTCATTCTCCTCTGCTTAAAAATACACACACAACACACATTTCTTCTAACTTAAGGAAATTTCCCTTGATTCCCCTGCTTTCAATTACCATGCTATTTGTAACTCATTTCTAAGTTTTTGTAATAATGGTGCTTGCAAAGTATTTTAAAAATATCTCAATTGAGCCTCTCAATAACTCTATGTAGGTGCTATTATTCTCTCCTTTTACAGAAAAGGAAACTGAGGGAGAGATTAAATGGCTTGCCCAGGGTCACACACTTAATAGGGATCTGAGGCTGATTCCAAACTCAGATCTTCTCAAGCCAGGTCCAGTGCTGCATTTGACACTGTAGATCCCTCCCTTCCTCTAGCTTCCCTAAGGGTATTTCCCAGTTTTCTTTTTATCTCTAATTGTCTCTACTTTGGTCTTCCTCAGGAATTGGTCTTCTTAACTCCTTAATAGAAGTGTTTCCTAAGGCTGTTTTGAGCTACTTCTCATTCTATATCCTCTCATTTGGCTGTCTCACCAACTTCTAAAACTTTAGCAAATCCAAGCATTTCTAGTCTTGATTTCTCTCTCCTGAGCTTCATTTATTTCAAAATTGCTTACTGGACTTTTCTTTCTAGATGCTGCTGCAACAAGTCTAATATTTCCTTCATTTCTTTCCCTATTTCTTTTCCCCTTCATTTTGAGAAAATATGTTCTCAACTTCCCTATGTTCAGATTCTTGCAGGCATCTTAAACTCCCCTCTCTCATTTATCCTCTACACCTAAGTACCAAAATCCTATTGATTCTACCTCTGCAACACTACAGAATTGTTTTCTTCTCTCCTTTCCATTCCCAATGCCACCAACTCAGTTCAAGCTCTGACTATTGCAAGCCTAATCAATTTTAATTATTTGCTAAGTTTCTTTTCCCTCTAATCCTTTTCTGATTAATCGTCCTTCTGCACAAATCTGATCATATTCCTCTACTCAAGAATTTTTTTAAAAGGACATTTTACCCCCTTTTCCCCCATTACAAATAAAAACAAATTTTAACATTTGTTTTTCAAAATTCTGAGTTCCAAATCATTCCCCCACCTCCCAAGACAGTAAATAATTTGATATAGGCTATTCTCAGGAATCTGGTCACATTTTCCTAAATCAAATCTGAATCCCTAAGCCTGACATTCAAAGTCATCTATAACCAGGTTCCAAAAACTACACGTATTGAATACTATTCCTATATACAACATCAGTCACAAATAACACATACCTGCCATCTCAGAACAAGTTCAAGTCCCCAGACTTTTGTTCATACTATAATATCTTACCAATAAACTTATACCTATTAAAATAATACCCTATCCAAACTTCAGTTCTTTCGAGCCATCAGTAATTTCTCCCTTGCCTATGTTTATAATATAGCTCTTGGGGATTTTATTTATTCATTATATTCCAATTTATATACTTACTTGGCTGAATTTCTCTTATCGGAAATCTTATCATGGTAAGGTCTTTGAAAGCAGGGACCATTATATTTATGTACCTCTCCCAGTAGTACCTAGCATATTATATGTTGAAGGTCCCTAAGAGATTTTTGCTAAATGACTGGGCAGTACGCCTACAGATGCAAATTATTTGATAAAGTATCCTACATCCTTTTCTACAATATAGGTGCTTATTGTTTGAATAAACCTATAGTTAATGGTAATCATAGTTGAAGTATTTTAAATACTGACAAGATAACCAATTTCAACTTGGAAGGAGAACTCTAATAAGGACCACAATTCTAGTCAATATTTCATTTTATTAATTAATTATTTTATTATATCAATATATTATAATATATTATAATTAACATATTATCTAAATAATTAATCCATATAGAAACTATAAAAAATTAAAGTGTAAATTAATTAATTAATTAAAATTTAATGAATTAAACTTGGATGAAAATATTGAAGGTATCTTGGAGAAAACATTGTTTGAAAGAATAACCAATACGTGAGCTGAAAAAATCAAAATTTAAAATTATCTTGAAAGGCTAAGACAATGGACAAAACCCAATCCATTGAGCATCTTATTGCAACCATGTGTAATGCTGATACCTTTCCATTGCCTGTTAGACACGTCTTTTGCCATTTGCTGAAGCAAAAATATTCATTACTTTGAAATCCCACCTAGTGATAAGCCTCTCCAAAATTAGGCAGTTCTAAGACAAATAGCTTGTTACTGGAACTATACTCAAAGCTTTTCCAGTTCAACAGGATCTACTGGAGCTTATTCTTCTTTGACATGCAGTCAGTTCCCATAATGAGGAATTACAGGAGTCTAAAACCACAAAGATAAAGTTTAACAAGCAAAAAACTCAAACTCTGCATTTAGGTTCTAAACCTCCCTTAAAAACAATTGTTGGCTCTCTCCTTGAGCACCTGGAACACATCCCATCCTGTGCTCTCCAGCAAATGCATCTTCAGTTACCACCACCACCATCCAGTCCTCAAAGCATAAGCTCCTCACCATCTAATAGTTTACACCCAACTGCATTTAAACATGTCAAAGTCTTCACTGTTCTTAAAACAACATACACCAGACCCTCATACAATTATCTGCATCTTTCTTTTTTTCAACAAAACTTCTTGGAAAAGGTATCTACACTCACTTCCTCAACTTCCTGTTCTTTTTCTCTCAACCCTCTGCAATCTGGATTTTGACCTTATCACTCAACTGTTCCTGCTCTTTCTAAAGTTAACACTGATCTTTTACTGATCAAATATGATGGTCTTTCTTCAGTCTGTATCCTTCTTGACCTTCCTTCTGGGTCTGACAGTTAACCACTCTCTCCTGGATACCCTCTTCTCTTTAGGTGTCTGTGAAACTGTTCTTTCCCATTTCTCTCAGTCTCCCTTTGCTGGCTTATCATCCATATCACAATTACTAAAATACGTTTTTGCTAAGGTTGTATCCTAGGCCAGCTTCTCTTCTCCAGAAGTTCTTAGCCTTTTTGGGTGTTATAGACCCCTCTGGCAAACTCATGAAGCCTATAATATAGGCTTCAGAATAAATTTTAAAAAACAAAACATCATAATTTCAGTTAATGTAAAATTTCAGTCAGAGATTAGTAATTATAAAGACACAAATATTTCCTGGTCCGAGTTCACAAACCAGATGAAATCTATCCACAGACCCATAAAAAATCTGTGGTCAGTCCCCCCAGGTAAAGAATCCTTAGCTTTAGTATCTCTCTCTTGATATGCCTATTAGCTCCAATAGATTCATGCAGATGACTCCCAGATCCAGCTTCCATCTCTACGTTGAGCTTTTGTCTCATGCCACCAATTGTCCATAGTCCAAAACTAAACTCATTACTTTTATCCTACTATCTCCCCTCTTCCAAACTTTCCTATTTCTATCAGAGCTACTGTCATCCTTTTAGTTTCCTGGATTTACAATATTTGCATTACCCTAGACCCCATACCCCACACATCTCATCAGAAGGCATATTCTGCAGTTTCTACCTCTACTCCCACAGCTATCACCTTAATTCAGGCCCTAATTACCCTCTCATCTAGGTTATTCCAAAAGCCTTTTAATTGATCTCTATGCGTCAAGTCTCTCACCATTTCAGGACATCTTACACACAAAAAAATTACAAAGTAATTTTCCTTAAACACAGACCTAATCAGTTCTATCATTCCCCTACTTGTTTGTATAATTACTGGCATGTTATCTAACTCAGACTGTGAATTCCTCAAAAATATCAACTCTTGAAAATTTGGAACTCAAGGGATTGTGGAACTGAATGTTGTAAACTAAAAGTACATAAATAAAATTTTAAAAACACATCAACTGTCTTTTGTTTTTCTGTGTCCCCCGGAACATAGTAAGCATCTGATAAATGCTGGTTGACAGATTATTCATGTAATTCTAGTGGCTTTCTACTGCCTCTGGGATAAAATATCACCTGTTGTTTAGATTTAAAAACACTACACAACTTTGAAGTTCCATTGGGCATTACTCTCCCTTTTCTACTCTGAGACCCAGACAAACTAAACTCTGTTCTTCACATATAACCCTCTATTTCTCATACTCTGTCCTTGCACTAGCCATCCAACGTGTCCAAAATGTATTGGTTCTTTGCTTATATGTTATAACTTTCCTCTCTTTTAAGATGCAGTTCAAGAACCATTTTCTACATGAAGCCTTTCCTGATCTTTCCTAACTACTACTGCCTTTCCACCAAATTATCTTGCATCTAATTACTTTCTATATATTTGGGGTTTTTTCTTGCGTTTTGGAGGCGGGAAGGTAGGGCAATTGGGGTTAAGTGACTTGCCCAAGGTCACATAGCTAGTTGTGTTAAGTGAGGCCAGATTTGAACTCAGGTCTTCCTGACTCCAGGGCCGGTGCTCTATTTACTGCACCACCTAGCTGCCCCTTATATTTGAATTTTTTTCATTTTGCATTTATGCTATATTTATTTTTTATCTTCTCCATTAGAATACATGCTCCTCCTGAATAGGGATTGTTTCTTTGTACATGTATTTACACGGTGCCTAGTATAGTGCTTGGCATAGCATAAACACTTAATAAAGACTTATTTATTGAACTGAAGACCTCAGAGGTCAATGAGAAAGGACTCACTGAGCCAACAGTCTCATGTTCCAGGAAAAAAGTTACTGCAAACTTAGCCAGCATTCAAAAAATACTATATCCAAATTAAGTAAAGTAGTGGATGCAACTATACTCTATTAAGATCATACCTTGTATCTTGTCATCCAATTTGTGAAGGTATACTTTTGAGAGAACTTTACAATTTTAGAATGAATTAGAAGTATCTGCTAGTTATGTCACATAAAGAAAAAGATGAACCTAAGAAGTTCAGCTTGGAGAAATGAACACTTTAGAGGGATGAATGATAGTTGTTTGAATATTTGAAAAGCAGTCATTTTATGCCCTGAAATGGAATAGTTATACATTCTTTCAGAGGGCAAAATTAAAGGGAGGTAGACTTCTGCTCAATATGATAGCTTAACAATCATAGCTATCTAGCAAAACAGCAAGCCTCCCTCACTAGGGGGTGTGTAGGCAGGAATACTGTAGGAGTAGGGGTTCTTAACCATTTTGGCAGTTTGGTGAAGATTATTGATGTCTTCTCAGAATAAAGTTTCTAGATGCACAAAATAAAATGGAACTACAAAGGAAACCAATTATACTTAAATATAGCTACTGAAATATTTTTAAAAACAACTTCACATAACCTATGTTGAGAACTCCTGCTATCAGGAAAATTCTTGTGTAATGGGTAATACGATGCCTAAAATTCTACCACTCTACTTACCCCAAATATGTTTTCATAGTTTTTGAGACATATTGGTACCTGTTAATCCTTTTACAGTAAGGACTTCTTGGTCCTGCAGAACTAAATCGGTATCTTCGCCTTGCAGGAGATGCTGGGCCGCTATAAAACATGTTAGGTTTTCTCTGGTGCCGAGGTTCTATTTAAAATTTTAAAAAGTTACAATGCTTACAAAATATTTCGACTTCAAAATTCACAAACTGCTTCCTTAATTAAAAACATTACTGCATAGCAGCATTTAATATTTTTATTTCACCTGCCCCAGGAGTTTTATCCTACAATGATTTAATATTTTTGAGTATTGAAATATAATAAACGAGGAAAAAGTTTCATTTATTCAAATCATTGAAAGCACTTGGGCATGAACACCCAATCTAAAAATAGCAAAAAAAGTTTCAAAAGGTTGGATTGTATCTCATATTATGGCCTATAAAACAATCCATTTTAGACTAAGATCAGAACTGAATTCATAGTATCACTTTGGAATAGATTCAATTGCTTGCCAATAAAGACATTTAAGTTATCAGTATTTATAAAAGAATAAAATCCACACAAAAAGTATTTGCCTAGAAGGGGAGTCAATGGGGGAAAAAACCAACTAAGAATGGCACTTGTTAACTACAAGTAAAAATAAAGTGAGCAAAAAATTTCCTTCCATTCAATAATTACATATAGCACTTACTTTCCAGGGGAGCCTGGTAATGTACAGCAGTCTTCCTCTGTCTAAGATCATAGCGTTTTTGATTATCTTCTTCTCCATCTTCATCTTCATCTTCTTCTCCATCTTCATCTTCATCTTCGTCTTCCTGGTCTTCACCTTCTTCAGAAGATTCTGCAATTAATAATGTACAATAATAAACAATAAAAATAATGACAAATAAAAATTCTTTACTTAATTTATAATAAAAATATGAAGGAAGTTTTTTTGGGGAAGGGAGTTGGTTGCATTACTGTCCACTCAAGACTGGTCTACCAACACCCAAGGAAAAAATAAGGACTAGTCTGTATAGTTAGTTACAGTTCAAGGTAATTTGAACAATGCAAGTAACAATGCAAGACCAATGTAGGGCTATGGAGGCACCGTAGCTAGTATATATCATGGCTGTAATAGAGAAGTAGTAAAGGAGTTACTTTCCCACTTGTCTCCTACTCTGGAACTCTTGCTAGCTTTGGTTATTATTAACACTGTTCTGATTTTTAAGGCTTAAAGCAAAACAGACACTAGAAGACAAAAATTTTAGAATCAATTAGTTTATAATCTACAAAAGACTGTGATGAGGTCTTGCTAATATTTCACTTATTTTCAGTCTCTCCTTGTCCACTGGCTCATTCCCTACTGCCTAAGAACACACCCATGTCTCCTCCATTCTAAAAAAAATCCTTACTCGGGGTGGCTAGGTGGTGCAGTGAATAGAGCACCAGCCCTGGAGTCAGGAGGATCTGAGTTCAAATCCAGCTCCAGGCACTTAACACTTACTACTCTGTGACCTTGGGCAAGTCACTTAATCCCAATTGCCCTGCCCTCTCCCCTCCAAAAAGCCAAAAAAAGAAAAGAAATCCAAAACACCCTTACTCGATCCTTCTGTCCCCAATACTGCCCTACATCTATTTTGCCCTTTTATTAAAACTCCTTGAAACTGTTTACAGTAGGTACGCACACTTTCTCTCCTCTCACTCACTTCTTAATTCCTTAAGACCTGGCTTCTGATCTCATCATTCCATTGAAACTGTTCTCTTCAAAGTTATTAAAGATCATTTAGTTGCCAAATCCAATGGCCTTTTCTCAGTCTTCACTTTCTTTGACCTCTCTGCAGCTTTGTCACTGCTGATTACTCTCTCTCCTCTGATATCTCTTCCCTCTAGGTTTTCAGGATACCACACTCTCCTGGTTCTCCACTTATGTGACCACTCTTTCTTGGTCCCCTCTGCTGGATCATAATGTCACACATTGTGATCCACCCTCTCATCATAATGTCCCTCAGGGTTCTCTCCTGGGCTTTCTACTCTTCTCCCTCTATACTACTTTGCTTGGTGACCTCATCAGCTCCTATGGATTTAATTACCTTCTCTATACTGAAGATTCTCAAATTTACCCATCTTGCCCCAAACACTCTATTGATCTCCAATGTTACATCTCCAACTGCCTTTCAGACATCTAAAACGAGATGTCCAGTAGACGTCTTTAACTCAAATCTGTCCAAAAGTGAAGGTAACACTACCCTCCCAGGACCCCAGGCTTACAACCTACAACCTTACATCATGGATTCCTCACTTTCTCCTCTCAGATATCCAATCTGTTGCTAAGGCCTGTTGATTTCACTTCTGTAACTAACATCTCCCAAAATACATCCTCCATCTCTCCTCTAACACTGCCACACCTCTAGTGGAGGCCCTCATCACCTCATGCCTGGATTACTCCAATTGTTCGCAAGTTGGGTCTGCTTGTCTCAAATATTTTTCCACTCCATTCATCTTCCAACCAGTCACTTATTTTCCTAAAAAGTGGATTCAATCATGCCACCTCCCTACTCAAACTCCAGGAGCTTCCTACTGCCTCCATGAGCAAATACAAAGTGGCCTAGCATTTAAAGCCCCTCATAACCTACCCTTCCCCCTTCTACCTTCCATGTTTCTTATACTTTACATCCCAACGAGCACTCTTTGATCCAGTGACACTGGCTTCCTTGCTTTTCCAAGGAATTAGACACTCTATCCCTCTGCTCCAAGGCATTTTCTCTGGCTGTCCTCCATGTCTGGAATGCTCTCCCTCTTCTGTTTCAACTACTGACCTTCCTGGCTTCCTGTAGTTTCAACTAAAAATGTCATATTCTACAGGTAGCCTCTTCCAAACCCTCTTGATCGTAATGTCTCCTCCCTGTTAATACCTCTTATCTTATATATACATTGCTTTCTATACATTTGTGCTTGCATATTGTCTCCCTTGTTGGACTGTAAACTCCTTGGACGGTCTTTTGCCTCTTTTTATGTGGCATGGCACATAAAGGTGCTTGATGAATGCTGCCTGATTAAAGACTACAAGTTGGTCAAATTCAAGATTGTCTCACTTGCAACTTTATGACTAACTTTATAAATTGGTCTTGTGGAGGTTGTAAGAACATACAAATCAGCTCTCCATCAAAAGAAGTAACTAATTTTACATGCCGCTGGAAGCAAGTCTGATCAGTTATTGCCCTTTAACAACTAGGGTTGTTTGTCTTCCCCCATACTGAGGCCCAGACACCAATAAAGTTCTTTTAAATAAAAACTCCCAGAAGGTATGAATAAGAGATTCAATAGATTTAGCAAAAAAGAAGTGATCTATACTTTGTGTGAAGCTCTTCATTAGTCTGACATATGGCCTAGAATAAAAAGCAATGAAGTTTTAAAAAAATGCAAATCAGATAGCGTGAGGTTTCACCTTACAACCTCAGCAAACTGACAAAGATGACAAAAGATGGAAAAAGTCAGTATTGGAGATGGATGTGGAAAGATGCATGCATTGGTACCTTACTGGCACAGAGCTATGAATCATTATGCCATTTTGGAAAGCAATTTGAAATATTAGAATAAAGTGACTAAAATTGTCCATACTCTTTGACCCAGAGGTTTGACTAACAGGCAGATACCCAAGGAGGTCATTAAGAAGAAAGTCCCCATATACGACAAAATATTTATAGCAACATTTAACAAAGAAAATGACCATATATTGGGAAATAGCTAAACAAACTGTGGCACATAAATATAATTCAGTATTACTGTGCTGTAAGAAAAGATAAACATGATGAACACAGAAAAGCATGGAATGATCTACATGAGCTGATGCAGAGTAAATTAGCAGAGTCAAGAAAACAAAAATCAGAATGACTACAACAATGTTCATGGAAAAATAGTTACAAAACAACCAAAAATGAATGTTGCAAAATCACAAAGAATAGGCATGACTTCAGTAAGAGATATGAGAATACCTCCCCTTATTCCTCTGCAGAGGTAGGAAGCTGAGAATTGTGAAATATTTATTTTCAGATTTTTTTCTGATATTGATATTTTGCTGTTTTCCTCCCTCTTTCTCCTCTTTCTTTTTTCAAAAATATTCTTTGATTTATGGGATGGCTGTCCTTGAGAAGGGAAGAATACAGATACAGGAGGAAATTTGGGCAAAGTACACACAAAAGATAAAAATTATTTTTAAAAAGGGGATTGAGTATGTGGAGAAAATCAGGAAAATAAAGCAATTTCCCAAATATTCCTAAATCATCTTTTCATAATCTAGCATGGCCATTTTTTACTGCTGTAAATTTTCAGAATGACTCACATTCTAAATGCAACCCAAAAAAGTACACTAAAAAGGAAATGTAAATAATTTACCATTATAAGAGAACATATGTATTATTAGCATGCTAATAATATACCTATGATATAGTCACTTAAAAAATATTATTAAAGTGGTACTCATAAAAGTTTACAGAGTCTTTTTGATCTATGCATTAGACTTATTTTATTGGATTATTTAAAGTAGAATAAACCATGTATTTAAATTTTAAATAGAAGGTTTTAAGTTGAGTGAAACATTTAAAGTTCATCATTTTTAGAGCCCACGCAACAATTACTTCAAGATATTCTGCCCACTATCAACTGTTTCTATAACTACTGTGCATAGTTTCTTTTTTCATCAATCTTCTTCTTACAGCATTAGGACAGTATTATTTTGTGTTTTGAGCCACTTGTGTACCTAAAAGCAATGTTACTTTGTTTTTTTGCCTCACTTTAAAATTAACTGCTCAAACAAGAATAAATTAGACTACTCAATAATATAAAAAGATTCAGATATTAAGCGAATCAAGCAATGTTCTATCTTATTCTATCCACTTATGAAATTTCCATCCAAAATAAAATTTCACTGACATTTTAGTAACCTCATCTGAAAAACTACATTTCACAAACCTAGCTTCTGATAGAAATCAAGTCTCTTTAAACTTAATTCTCAAATATCCAGATTATCAACATTATTTTACTAAAACCTAAAAGTCAATACCATACGTTAATTCCTTGCTGAGGATAGAAGGCAAAAATCAGCTTATTTAGCTTAAGGAGGATTTTTGCGTCCTGAGGATATTTGATACCAAAGCACTTTCTTATGCAACTAAGTGGCATTCCTACAGAGCTCTGTTGGTTTATATTATGATGAAAAGTTATAGTTTTGCTTAGTCTCCAAGGGTTACAAGTGATATAATTTCCCCACAAAAAGGTAGCTTCCTATTGAACAAAGATATTTCAGTAGGCTATTAAAAGAGCTCAAACCAAAAGAGCACTCACCTACACTGCCGTCTTGATTATCAGTGGTTTCTTCATCAGTTCTTTGAACATTTTTTTGCTTTCCTCTAGAGTACATGTCAAGATTTTCCTGAAATTATTTAAATGAAAACTATTAACACTTTTTGTGCATTTACATATGAACCGATCACAGTAGGATCCTATAAAACTGAAGCTTACTTAAAAGAAGAAAGTATTAGCAAGAAATATTTTAAAACTTCTTACAAATTTTAAACCACATGCAAACTCTCATGTCTAGATGTTGTCATTTTTGCATTCAATTTTTGTAAAATGGGGGCTTTGTTACTGAAAAACACTTTCAAGTCATTTTAGAACACTGTGATATCTTGAATTTGTATTACAAAATAATAATCACTGCTGCTAGTTCCCCAAACTCAACTTTGCCTTAAGTAAAATGATACCTTGCAATTATACAGCACTTTTGGGTTCACAAAGCATTTTTACACGCATTACCTCATTTGTTCCTCACAATAACAGGATAAAAAAGGTATAACAGGTATCATTATAGTTATTTTAAAGTTCAGAAAACTGAGGTTGAAAGAAGTTAAGTGACCTACAAAGGATCACACAGTTAGTGAATGGATAGGCAAGAATGCGAACAAACCCAATCCACTAAAGACCAATTTTAGTTAAACCTGTACCTCAATTATTTTTTACAATAAATAAGGAATTCTTGACACCTTTCCCACAGGAAAGTGATGAGTTATTAAGTCAAGAATCTTAAGTAATGGACACTGACAAGGAATTTGAATAATTTATCATACACATATACACACACACAAAAAGATTGATGATGCAAAAAATTAAACTGGGTATTTCTAAATCTACATAAAGGAAGAATGTAAACATTAATTACTTCTTCAGCATCATTAAATACTCCCAAGTCTTCCAAGTCAATCATTCGACGTCTGCGCATCTTTTTCATGTCATCCATTTTCTGTAATACGGCTTCAGCAGTGCTAATATAAAAAAAAATTACACTTGATATAAAAATAGGCTGGCACAATTACTAAAACAATTGCAAAGTACGAGTGAATGCAACGGAACATTACTATGTCATAGGAAATGAAAAAAGTAAGTTTCAGAAAAATCTGGAAAGACTAATATGAAAAAAGCAAACCGCAGAGAACAATTTATAATAATATTATAAAGAAAACCATCTCTAAAACACTTAAGAACTATGATCAATACAATGACTAATCACTATTCCAGAAGATACTGATACAACATGCTAGTCATTCTCCAAACAGAAAACTGATAAACTAAGGTGAAAAATGAGATTTTTTTAAAGATATGGTCAATGTAGGAATTTGTTTTGCTTGACTGCCTATTTGTTACAAAGGTTTCATTTTTAATTTTTTCCCAAGGTATGGGGAAAGGGGAAGTGGAAAGGAGGAAAAAAATTTTGTTAATTCAAAAAAATTAAACTTAAAGTATATGTGAAAAAGTGTTTAAGAACATTGGTGAGACATTAAAGTAACCAAAAATGTTAGAACATCATCATTTTGTCTACTCATTTACTGAGTGCTCCAAAACCTCAAGCTAATATGAATTCATGAGATGGGATAAGCTAAGAGGTAAAATACTCTTGTTAAGTCTAATGTGGTAATATGAAACCAAATTTCACAGGATGTATACAGTAATAATTCAAACTCTGATAGTTTACTTATTTTCTTAGTCTGAAAAGAACTAATTACTGTTTTAGGTAAATTAATATGCAACTTTTGCCACCTTCATATTTACTTACTTTGTTATAAGTTTGTCAAACAGTACAGACTGATTCACAGTGCTGTAACGACTTCTGATCCTACAACTTCGGCGAACTTCTACATCACCATTCTCTTCATGAAGATGTTCTGCAGTTTGAACAGCATTTCTAGTCCTCAATGACCGAGTAATTGGAATCACTTTGTCTATAAAATATATGCATATGATATGGGTACAGAAAAGGTGCACATATCTGTGTATATATAATATTAAATGTAAAAAACGGCCCTGTCTTCTGTTTTGGAGAAACTTAAATTTTTTATGTATACAGAGAACAGTAACTGTCCTGAAATGAATGTGCAACTTTAAAAGTTGTACTTTAGAATATTAAAATGACAATATCTCATTAAACCTGTACTAGAAAAAAGACAATTCCTAATATGACATTTTAAAAAATTTGACAATTTTTATAATAAATTTTATAATAAATTAAAGTAATTACCTAGCCTATTCAGTCTTTTGACTCTCAAAATGACACAACATACAGGCTTTAATAGCTGTTAATACACTTCAAGTAAATTTAGCATACAGTACTAGAAAAGAACAAAAAGTTTTTTAAAATCTTTCAATACCATCAATTCATACATATCTGTACTAACAAGAGAATTACCATGTAATGTTAATAGACTGCTTCCAAGCAGAAAAATATCGTAATTCAATATTAAATATGCCAACACTGCCATGATTTTACTGAATATATTACAGGTAGATTCCCAACAAAGTACACAAAATTATACACGTTTTAACACTAAATTGAGGAAACATGCTTTCTCTTTAATATTACCTTCTTTGCAATCTTCATTTTTTTTATTATCGGCCTGCTGTCTGGCCAATTGCCTATGTGAGAAAAATGTGTTAGAACACAATATAACTACATACAAAACCTTAATACCAACTAAAAACTTCCATTTTACTTCAATATCCAACTTCCAAAGTTACTAAGAACTAATATTAAGTATTAGTGCCACTATATGAACAACCAAAGGTGAATTATGTAAGGGGGGAAAAAAATCACCAAAATTCATTATACCAAAAAGTATAACCTTTTGAATCAAAAATTTTGATCAAATGCTCTATTGAGCTTAAATCTTGAGAAAAATCAGTCAGTTAATCAAAAAGCATTTATTAAATACTTACTATGTGCCAGGTACTGTGCTAAATGCTAGGGATATGGGAAAAAAAAAAAAGGGACAACTTAGTATCTACCATTAAGAAGCTAACATTACAATGGTGGAGACAACAGGCAGATAGCTATATATACACAAGATACATATTCAGTGTAAATGGAAGGTAATCTCAGAAACAAGGAAGCACTAGCAGCACGGGGGAACTTTAAAAAATACTCGTATGTCTCAGCCTTGTGTCAGAAGATCATGGTTACGTTTCAGCTTTAGACGCTATCTTTGGGCAAGTCATTAATGCTTCTGCTTTTTCAAATGTAAAATAAAAATAATAACAGTACCCATCCCCCAGAGTTGTAAAGATCAACTGAGATATTTGTAAAGTACATAGCACAGTACCTGGCACATAGTCAGGGGTGTAATGCTTGCTTCTTTCCTTCCTTTCTACCAGCATATAGGGAAGAGGATATGCAAGGGATGTTGAGAAGGTAGAAAAGAGAAGATATGGTAACAGATTGGATCTGTTAGGTGACTGTGAGCTGCAAATTTGGGTGATTAAGAAGGATGGTTGTGCCCTTAACATAAGAGAATAGACTGGAATGGGTGACGGTTGGTTTTGGACATGCTTATGTGACATTCAATTAAATATGTTCCAAAGGCTATTGGTGATGAGAAAATAGAGTTCAGTTGAGAGAATAGGGTTCAATATATAAATATGGGAATTATCTGCATCAGGAAAATTGAACCAATGGAACTGATGAGATCATCAAATAAGATAACAAAGGGAGAAGACTGCATAGGATAAAGAATATTTTTAGGGGGAAGGCGGTGAGTAAGGAGTGGAGTGGAGAGTGTGTATGTGTTACCCAATGTTAGTAGGTGTGATCTAGAGTATCAGGCTGTGGGATTTAAGTAGAATAAGGAAATTGGAAATTAGGGTACTTAAGGGAACATCACTAGGTATGATAAAGTTCCCTCGTAAGAAGGCAGGAGTTAAGGTAGAGAGAAAAACTAAGCCAGGAAGTCAAAGACTTCCTGAATGTCATATAGACAGACTGAACTCTCAGAACATTCAAAATAACATTTTCTTTGTTGTAGCAAAGGAAACCTGAAACAAAGTGGGTCAAACTGAAGATGACCCAAGCCCACTTGTGAGTTATTGCATTTTTAGGGCCAAGGATACAAATATAAGCCAGAAAGACACCAACCTGAAGAAGATTATATTCTAACAGGAGAAGATAAAACTTCCATCAATAAAGCAGACTAGGGAAAAAAATCATATTAACATACTAAAACATAATTATTAGTAATGATATGTATAGTGAAAAATTCCTGAATGCAAACTAACTTGGAATAAAGATTTTTAATAAAGGTGATGATTCAAAGAAGAAGTAAAAACTATAATCAGCTCCAAAAATGGAACTGCTACAGTTACTCCCTCACACTCCCACTTTTGAGAAAACAACTCATCTTCAGATGGGAATAGGAAAGAATGGGTCACATATTCTTGTCAGTTATACATACATAACACCACCAAAAGAAAAATATGAAAGATAATAAATATGTTTTCATTTGATGAAGTTCATAACTCCATTATGGCAGCAGTCCAAATATTGGTCTTAGTAATGCAAGCATTAAAGAATATATCACAGAAGTTCATTTAAAATTAACTCTTATTTAACCATTTTTGGAGGGTACCTTGTAAAATGTCTTCCATTAGTTGTATCACTTGATATTTCCATATTCTTGTCAAAACTAGAGTCTGAAGAATGTTGTTCAGTTTTCCTCAATGATCTCAATGCATGTGTACTGAAACTTTCAACTTCCTTAACTGAAGAACGAGTCTTTTAAGAAAAATTAAGAAAAACCTTTAAGTTCCTCTGCAATAAAACTAAACTGGTTAAATTAATTTGAATTGTTTTCAAAAAATAACCCCCTCCATTCAAATTAATTTTCAATGAAACACCACCATTATATTTATGCCTTGAGAAGCAATATAATACAATTATTTTAACAATTAAATACCACTCTTTCATGACAAAAGTCTCTAAAGGTTATATCTCAGAAATATTAAAATAGTTTATAATTAAATACTGAATTTATTGTCTCCACCAAAAATATCACTGAAGTTGAAATGTTTTTTAAAAAAACACTGTCAGCTTTTATCAAGCAAGCCTAAAAATCCTGTGAAGTTCAACTATGACATAAACTAAAATCAATATTCTTACCATATCCCCACAATCACATAAAGGAGCTTATTCAACTGCCCATCCACTTAATTCTAGCCCAGGATTTTTAATAGTTGATTTCAGTTAAGCTGACTGTATTTATATTCCACCTGGATATTTTGAAAAAAAAAAAACCTTACCAATGAACAATTTTCATTTACCCAAACCTGCCTATACAAATTATTTTGTGGGGCACCTAGCTCATGCAGCAGGGCCTTAATTGGTTCTCTCTCTTCCCATGAGGTTAACTGGCATATTTTACAAAGATGTGTCAGGACCTTCCTTTGTGGAAGACGGATTAGAGAAGTCACATAGCGTCCTTCTATAGTCAGAATGGTATACTGCTTGTAAACACCCAAACGGGATCATAACATTTCAGAGTCGATAAGGACATCCAAGGGGCAGGCCACTTAATTTAAATAACACTGGATTACACCTGGATTTTCTTACAAAATTCTAGTAAATTTTGCATGTTGGATGATTATCAAGCAAAGTACAAGAATGGAATACTTCCCAAATTTAGGGTTCAGTTTTACCAAGTTTAAAGAAATCTTTATTCAGTTCTGAATATTAACTTTAAACACTGAAATATCTTCCAACAATGCATTCTTAAAAATGTATACCCCCTATCTAAGCTTCTTTCATAGTATAACAAGAAGTCTTCTAACATGTGGCCTGATATAGCACTCCTTGACCCTAAGATATGGTCTGATATTTTTAAAATAGAATTTTTTTTAAACCTGATCAGCTAACATACAAAATCTGGTAAGCCAGTGGGGTCTGAAATTTCTGTTTATATGGCCAAACTCTGGATGCTGTTTGGCTCCAAGTGGATCTATTTAAAATATACTTTCTCAAAACTGCTGAAATCAAAGCTGAAAACCACAACAAAAATTGAGATAGATCCTGAATGAATATACACAATAGCTCAATAATTTTACAGTCTGTTAAAGGTCAGATCTCTCACTGACCTAACAAAGCTTAGCACTATGCTTCTAATTATTTTTGCAAAGATTAAGTTGATCAAATTGTTCTTTTGGTTTGGGAGTGGAAAGCTGTATGAATGCTAAAGAAATATGTATTTAAATTTTTTTTCATATGACCTTATATACATGGATTTTTAATCATGTAGGAAATACATGGATACCACTAGTTTAATCTACCAAACTGGTACAAAGGTAGGGTCATTTTTCGCACATACAAAAAAAAAATTAAGCAAACCAAAAAACCCCCAAACCCTCCCTCTCAAAAACACCTCTATGATCTTCTGATTTAACCAGTGGTATAAACAAACCTCTTGATCTGAAAGGATGGTATTCTCTTACAATAAATCTTAAGTGTCTAAAACATTATCCTTTCAAATCTTAAGTATAGGGAATTTCAGGGCATAAATGCTCTCTAGAGCTTAGAGCCAATCACCTGAAGCTATTCCCTTTGGGGAGGAAACTGGTTTTTTCATATAACATCTTCAGTTAAATCACAAATATAATGACTTCCCCATGGAGGATGAGTAATTAGAATAGCTGACATTTATAACACCTTAAAGGCCTGTCTACAAAACAGCAGCCCTCATCATCTCACCTCATTTAACTGTCAGAATAATCCTTTTATGTATTAAAGACATTATTATCTCTCTTTTTCTTGTTGGGCAAATAAGGCTCAGAGGTAAAGTGACTTACCCAGGGTTACATAGCTATTAAGTTCAAGTTTATCCTTATTCCAAACTCCAACTCTAGTGTTCTTTTTTTTTACTATGCTTCTTAATTTATGTCTTAATAATATATTAGAAGCAGCTGGTAGTGCAGTGGATAAAGTATTGGGCCTAGAATTAGGAAAAAGTGAGTTTCTACACTTACTAGCTGTGTGACCCTGGGAACATATACCACAACCTCTGTCTGCCTCAGTTTCCTCAACTGTGAAATGGGGATAATAATAACAATGATTCATTGTGAGAATTAAACAAAAAATTGTTAAGTACTCAGCACAGGATCTAGCACATAGCAAGCACTATAAAGTGATCATTTCCTACTCATTTCCCCTTTAAGAGAGGACTTGCCTCTCTCAACTTCAGTTTCCTTATCTCTAAAATGGGGGTGATGACAATACCTACCTCACAAGTCTGGTGTGAGGATTGAATGAAATAATGTGTAAAGCACTTTCAAACCCTATATAAATGTTAGCCACTGTTATTACTATTTTTATTGGATTATTTTATTTTTGGATTTATGAGGTGAAAAATGTCTTCTACCAAGGCAGAGATAGGACTTGCTTTTGGTGAGTCTAATTTCAGTGTTGCCTGTTTTGACCTTGTCATACTATCTCATAAGATTGTATATTTAAGAGCTAGATGGGATGTTAAAAGCCATCTAGTTCAGTCCTCTCAGTTTACAGATGAAAAACTGAGGCCTAGGGACACTTAGGTTAAGTGAGTTAACTGTCCAGGGTCACATAGAGTAGTAGCAAGAAGGATGATTTATACCTCAGGTCCATCATTCTTTCCACTGTTAACCACCCCTGCTTTAGGAGGTAAGGAACAATGGAAAAATATATTTAAAAAATATGAAGGTGCCAGTGCTGAATCTGGAGAAATGAGACCATTATTTTATTATGTATTATAATTCTTTCTTAGATGAGGATAAAAATAGGAATAACAGAGAAACTCCAAAATGAAAAAAAGTGTGACATTACATATACTTTGCAAATTTTATGTGATGAAAAAAATACCACCTTATCTGTGACATAAACTATTTAGTTTAATAAGCAGGTAATAGTAAAATGGCTCAGTCAAGAAATGAAACTGAAAAACTTTCCCCAATTTGTGAAGTCAGTATACTTAAATCTTGTTCTATTAATTTACCAAACTTGGTCCTTCAAAAACTTTGATAAAATCAAATCTTTTTGTGAAGTCAACTAGAATCTTGGTTCAATAACTGAATCCTAAATTAAAAAATTTAACTGGGATCCTAATAATGACTCTATAATAATCAGTTAAGACTCAATGTCACTTCCCAGAAGAGTTGGTATTTTATTATGCACACATACTTATCTGTTATATTCAATTTAGTATAGGGCACCAGTAGTTGCACTCAAAGTTAATTTGGTATTTCTAACTATTAATAGATTAAGAACAAGCTCTAGTGACTCATTTTAAAAGGCATATTTATTTTTACACTAATTCAAAACTTGAAATCATGAGTTCTTAACTTTTGGGTCATGAACTTTTGGCAACTTGGTGAAGTCTCAGGAATCCTCTGAATGTTTTCAAGTGCAATTATCAAAATATTAAAAAACCAAGTTTATAAAATCTGGGTTAAGAACCACTGCTTTTATCTAAACAGCATTAGCATTCTAATGTTGGTATTATTTAAATTTTCAAGCTCTTATTGTGAAAAATCATCCTTTACTTACTACTTTAAAGTTTAGTTTCTAAAATGAATTTATTCAACTATTTAAAACTGACAATGTGCAATTCACTTCAGTAGGTTATTTTAATGACGACCATATTTATATAAAGCAATGGTAGGCTCCTTGCCAAAAACTAAGAAAAAAAAAGTTTAAATTGTTGAGAGTAATTCCACTTTAAGGAATTCAATACAGAGCTATTCGTAAACTCAGATCAGTCAAGCAAATTTTGTTAAACACTCATTATGTCACAGGCACAGTCCTAGGGGCAGGAATACAGAAACGAATAAAAATTGTCTCTCTCCACCCCCAACCCCAAATATGCTAAATACATATATTATATAAAATAAATACAAGGTAATTTGGAGGAGAAAATCAGGGCTTCAAGCAAACCTTCATGTAGGAGGAAGTCTTTGAGTTTAGCTCTGAAGGAAAGCAAGGAATATGATTAAGAAGTAAAGATGAAGTGATCAACCAGAGCAGAAGCAGCAAGACAGGAAATGGCATGTTCTGTATGAGTAACAGAAAGAAGGTCCATTTGCCTGAAGCCACAACAGTGCTTTCATGGAAGTAATGTATAGGTTAGAAAGTTAAGTTGAAGCAGGTGGTAAAGGGCTTTAAATGCCACAGTTTTTTTATTTGATCCTACTGAAAAATGGGAGTCACAGGAGTTTATTAAGCAGGACAGTGACAGAGGGCTAGGCTTTAGGAATACCACTTTGGTATTTGAGCTGTGTGAATCAGTTAGAGTAAGGAAGGATATATGTGAAAGGGAGTAATGGGAGGGATAGATTACAGCACAACAGATTCAGAGCAGGAAGGGCTCTTAAGAGGGCACCTAGTTCAATTTCTTTCAGAAGAGCAAAGTGAAGGCCAGAGAAGTTAAAGTGGGAGGACAGATATCACAGGATAAAAACCGAAGACAAAATAGTTTAAGGAGAGAAGACACTAGCAGTTGGGGGGAGAGGTCAGGAAATGTTTCCAGTATAAATAAAGGCAAGTACACTAGCTGTGCCTTGAAGGAAATGAGAGATCCCACAAGTTGAGAAGACTAGTATCACAGGTATGAGGCCAGTGCAAGATCACAAAACAATGGAAGAGAAACAAACACCTGTGAAGAACAAGAAAGCCAGTTTGTTTAAACCAGCGGTTCTCAACCTGTGGGTCGTGACCCCTTGAAAGACCCAGGGGTTGCCTAAGACCATTGCAAAACATATTTCCTATGGTCTTAGGAACCGAGACACCACTCCTCTATCCCTCTCCAGGCGGGTCCACCCACATGCAGACATGCCCACAGAGAATAAAAGGGTCGAGGCATTAGGAAGGTTGAGGACCACTGGTTTAGACAGTTCAGAGAAGAAAAGTGGAATAATATATAATAGAGTTGTTTAAAGATAGTTGGAGAAGAGACTGTAAAGAGCTTTAAAAGTAATTTTATACTCGAATCTAGAAACAATAGTAGTTTTTATTGAGCAGGGAGTGCATGATCAGATCTGGAATAAAGAAAAATCACTTTGGCAGCTGAGTGGACAAAGGGTTGGAGGCAGCAGATCGGTTAGGTCCTAACTGTTAGGAGGTCAATGCAATAGTCCAGGTGAGAAGTAACGAGGACCTGACGTAAGGTAGTGGCTGTGTGTGTGTGGTAAGAAGACAAATACAAGAGATATTGAGAAAGAAAAAGCAAGACAAGGGCAAACGACTGGTTACATGGGGAGAGGAGTTAAAAATGACATTGAGGTTGTGAATCCAGGTAATTGAAAGGAAAGCAATGCCTTCAAGAGAAACATCTAAGTTTGGAAGAGGGATGTATTTTGAGTAGGTTAGAGTAGGTTGAGTCTGAGATATCGATGAGACTGAGTTCAAAAAGTACAAAAAGTAGTTAGCTGGTGAGATGGGAATGGACCTCAGGAGAGAAAACCAGGCTGGATAGAAAGGTGTGAGAGTAATTTACAAAGAGATTAGTTAACTTGTAAAACTGATGAGATCAGCCAAGTGAAAGAGTGTAAAGAAAGGAGAGAGAACAGAATAGAGTACTGGGATAAAAATTCCCTCAAGGGATTAGGTGACATTTTATATTTTATTATCTGAGTCCTTAAAATCGCTTTCCCAGAATATTTTCCCCCTTGCTTCTTCTGTTAGTACAAGTATATTGTCAACTTTCAATACCCATGCTAATAGATAGGAGCATCAGTATGGATAATTAACAGTCTTTTAGTAATCCACTCCGTTGATTAATGAAGTTGGCTCCAAATGAGCTGGGGGCAGGCTGCCAGGTAAAAACAAACAGCTGATAAGAAGATCCTTGGCCCTTACAGCAGCGACAGTCCCTTTTATTCCTTTCTAATTGATCCCCTATTTCACTTCCCACAGAAGCTATTTCAAACCTCCCTGTCCCTCAAGACTCCCAAATGTCTCTAGCCCTCCTCTCTTTCAGCTGAGGACTCTGCCCTTTATTTTACTGAGAAAAATGAGGTCATTCACCTTGAGCTTCCTTCTCTCCCATTCTCTTCACTGAAAAACTCAACATTTCTCATTCTCAAAAGGTGGAGGACAAAGAGGCCACCTTTCCCCTAGACAAGCAAACCCTCTACCTGTGTACTTGATCCTCTGGTCCTCTTCAGCAGGCTGCATCCTCAATTCTCCCCCTCTCTTTGAACCAACTTTTTTCAACTAGTTTCTACCCCACTACTTTTAAATATACCAAAGTCTCCTTCATCCTGAGGGGAAAAGCTTTCACTATATCAGGGGTGGGGAACCTGTAGCCTCAAGGCACATGTGACCCCTAGGTCCTCAAGTGTGGCCCTTTGAATCCAAACTTCACAGAACAAATCCCCTCAATAAAAGGATCTGTTCTGTAAAACCTGGACTCAATGAAAAGGCTGAGCTTGAGCACCTAGGTCGTGTGTGGTCTCAAGGCCAAAGGTTCCCCAACCCTGCACTAGATACTACCAATATTCCTCAATGTCTCTCCTCACTTTCTCAGCCAAACTCCTTGAAAGTTTTGTCTAAGCTGCCTTTGCTTCCTCGTCATCCTTCACAATCTAGTTTCTGACTTCACTCACCTGAAACTGCTCTCTCCACAGTTACCAATTGTCTCCGTTAACAAATCTAATGGCCTTTTCTCAATTCTCATCCTTCTATTGTCTCTGCATCCTTTGAGACAGGGCCAGTGCAAAATTACCTTTGCCTTGATGTCTCCTCAGTCTAAAACTAAACAATTTTTTGCCTAAAACCTCTGCTTTTTCAAACTTTCCTATTTTTGTTAAAGGCATCACCATACTTTGTCACCTTGGTACATAACCTTGTTATTATCCTTGACTCTTTACTTACTTACATCCCACATATCTAATTAATTGCCTTATCTTGCTGTTCCCACTTTCACATCTGGCCTCTTCTCTCCACTATTTTTCAGGTCTTCCTCACTTCTCACCTCCAAAGCTCAAGTCTCGCCAACTCCAGTTCATCTGACATCCTGCTACTAAAATAATTCCTTAAGGCAAATCTACTTGACCCCTACTCAGATTAAGATCCCCTCTAGTAAAATTATAAATTCCCCTATTTGGCTTTTTTTTAAAGCCCTAAATCACCTGGCCCCAATCTATATCTTTCTAGTCTCACTAATCTTTTATTCATCCTCTCACACTCTGTAATTCAGCCAAATTAGTCTTTCTCTCTTCCTTATACAGAACACTCCACAGCTCCCCTCTCTTTAACTGAACCACATGCATAGAAAGCAATCCTTTAATCTCTACCTCCTGGAGTTCTTCTGTTCCATTAAGACTGATGAAGCACCATCTTCTACATGAAGCCTTTCCAGATTCCCCCAACTGCTAGTACCATCCCCCTAACCAATCGATACCGTACATATTTTCATACGTACTTTTGGTCCACCCCACTGGAACATAAACTCCTCACAAGTAGGGATTGTTTCATTTTTCTTATTTCTATCTCCAGTGTCTAGCACAGTGCCTGGCACTTAATAAATAATTTTTGATCCATGCTCTACCTTGGCAAGACAGGCTCCAATCTACTGGGAATTAGAGACTATACTGACTTCCCCACACTTAAAAGAGTAGGTGACACTTCTGATTTCACTAAGATCAAGACCATCCTTCAAGAGCTTTCTCAACTCTTCTCAAAGCATAACATGATCACCAATCATCTTTCCAACCTGAGAGAAAAAGAGAATGTGTACTTTCCTAAGGCTAATCCTTCTACTGTACTCTAATCTACCAAATACATTGCTATGGTAATCTCCTTTCACACCCGAGTCTCGGCTTGCTATTAGCCTATAACAGAACCTCAGATCTCTCTAGATCTAAAAGACCATTCCTTGATCCTATATGTTTTTGTTCTTTATTTTGCTATTAAACTTCCTGAAAAAGTAGTCTATACTTAATGTCTAAACTTCCTCAACACCGAATCCTTTTGATTCATTCCTATAGTTAAAAGTTACTACCAGAACCAAAGGCCCTTTTATTTCTGACACCCTCTCCTCCCTGGGCTTTACAGACACCACTCTACTGGTTCTTCCTTATTTCTTCTCTTTTCTTTTCTCCTGGATGCCAGGAAGATTAAGCGATTTCGACCATCCTCAAATAAGGAGTCAAGGTGGTGAGCTCCAGCTAGCTGCCACCAAATCCAGAACTGTGCCCCCTGACGGGCATCTCTATTTTCCTCTCAAGTTTACGGAGGCCTTTACACACGTGCTCTTTTTATCTTTAATGCAGGCCTCGGAGATTGGGCTGCGGGTACCATCTTCCCCATTTGACAAGCGGGGAGACTGAGGCTCAGCTTCGTATAAGTGAGCTTGCACATGGTCCCACCATTACTAAGTGCCAGGGGTAGATGGAAAGCCAGGTCTCTCCAACTTCTCGGTCTAAGGTCCTTTCCGCCTTTAGAGCCCTCGGGGCCGGCGGGGGGAGCTAGGCTCTGGCAGGGACCTGTCAGTTGGGGGTACGGTTTTGACACAAGGTCCATGTCCTGTCGGCGCCCTCTCCTAATGCCCGGGAGGCGCGCTGGAGAGGGCTCCCCCAAAGGGGCCCGAGCGAGGGGCGCCGCCGCCGCCGGCTGCGCGAGACTTAAGGGTCGGAGAAGGGCAGCGGAGCTGCGGGGCCGAGGGCTGGACCGCAGGCCTCGGCCGGGCTCCTGACACGTCCCGGCCCCGCCCCTCGGCCTGGCCCTGCCCCGGCTCCCGCCCCTCGGGGCTCCAATGGAGAGGCCGCCTCGCACTCACCTCCTCTTCCTCCTCCTCCTACCCCCACGGCTCCGAGGCACCCCCGCCTCCTCGTCCAGCGCGGAGACTCCCCTCTCCTGGGGGGCCGCGCCCGGACCCCACCTCCTTCTTGCCCCCAGGTCACCCCCGCCCCGCTTCCCTTCAGCCCCAACCGCCACCGCGCCCCGCGACAGACGGCGGCATAGCCCCGTCCCCGCCACCCCGAGCGGCGCGTGTGTCCGACCTCCGGCCTGCCTCTGCCCTTTCCTCCCTCCCGGGCTGGAGGCACCAGCGCCGCACTCACCACGCAGGCGGGAGAGGCGGCGGCGGCGGCGGCGGAGGAGGCGGCCGCCGCCTTGCCCATGGCGTTGTTGTAGCGCAGCTGCCTCCTCCGGCTGCCAAGCGGCTCCAAACTGAGGAACTCAGCACTCGAGTCCAGGGGATCCGAGAAATTACCGCCGCCCGCGGCCGAACTCCGGGCAGCTGCCGAGGCGGGGGAGCGGCCATGCAGCTCGGAGCTGCTACGCAGGATCACCATCTTCTTTCCCTGCTGGCGGGCGAGGGTTGAGAGCGAGCTGGGAGGAGACGGCAGCAGCGCCTGGCTCTTCCGCGCTACGAATTCTGGCGCCACAAGCTCTCTGCCGAAGGACGCGGGGCCCGCTCCGGATCCCTGCGCGACAGACCCCGCCCCTCACCTCAGCGCCTCGGACCGGGGTCGGCTCTGTTTTCGCCCTCGGGCTAAGAAATGGGGGTGGAGGAAGAGAACCCCGCGATTTGGAGGGACTGGCCAGGCTCTGAAGGAACTTCTTCTTTTCCTTCTGTGTAGTCCCGGCGCCTCGGAGGCGGCGGAGGGAGCGGTCAAAGGTGAAGCGGCTTGTTTGGAATTTTGGCGCGTGGAAGTCGGGGGAAGGGAGACTTGCTCACCTTGTGATTGGCAGTCGGGCCCTAGCTCGTCACGCCTCCCGTTTCCCGCCAAAAATTCAAAAACAAAATGCAAACTATTATCACAGTTTAATCTAAGAATGTGGTGTACTGTTGTCTCGATGCTGCGGCAAGAGATCTGCCAAATAAAACACCCTCCTATCCCTACCCCCCAAAAGACCCCAAAGGTGGGGCGGAATGCTGAAAGTCAAAATTACGTAATAAGGGTGAAATACAATTAAATGGAGAGATAAGGAGGGTTTTGAGATGCTTGATATGGGAGAACCCAATTACAACCTTACCTTAACCGTTCCCTGACTTCCTATCTGAATTGGACATTTTGAGACGTTTATTCCAGGCGTTGCATTTTAATACTGGACTTTTCCAATTAAAAACAAAACAAAACCTACCCTTCCCCTGCCCCCCCCCCCCCGAAAAAAAAAAACCCTAAAGGAGAAATAGCATTTAAAGCTTCTGCTAAATTGCTTGGCTAGTTTTTTTTTTTTTAATACAATTCACTATATATAGAAAAGAAATAGGTAATTGTTAAGATGACCATCTCATGCAAGTAGGAGTTCTGCAGCTTAAAAGTAGTAAAAGATTATCACACCATATACTGTTTTAAAATTATTTTTTGCAGCATCCATAGCTTGTTGAATTTCTGCATTGATTGTTTCTGTATTTGGAAACAAAGTCTTAATACCCTACCTTTAAAAAACTAGAACAAATGATTATATGCAGAGAGATTTAAGGTTTGCACAGCACTTTACAATTATTTTATTTTCTCAACAACCCTGAGAGGTAGGTGCTAATATCCCCATTTTACAGATGAAGAAACTAAGGTGAGCAGGGTAAGTGACTTGCCTGGGGTCTCAGCTCACTAGTGTCTGAGGAAGAATTTGAATGACTTTTTCAGACTCTAGATCTAGTCCTCTATCCACTGTGCCACCTAGCAAAGTAGCTTACTTTCTAGCTTACTTTCTTTCTCTTTCTTTTTTTTTGAGGGAGGAAAGGCAAGGCAATTGGGGTTAAGTGACTTGCCCAAGGTCACACAGCTAGTGTGTCAAATGCTTGAGGTCACATTTGAACTCAGACCCTCCTGACTCCAGGGCAGGTACTCTATTCACTGAGCCACCTTGCTGCCCCAAAGTCACTTACTTTCTAGCTATTGCTTTCTCATTTACTAGTATAAAATAGAAATTTTTACTAATGTAAAATTCAATTTCAGGTATGTACCAAAAAGAAAATCTCAAAAATGTCTTAATGATTTATGAAAGACCTATAATAGGTGACAGAGTTTTCCTAATTTGGTCTCCCTGCCTTTTCTTATCTCCTTACTCCAATCCATCTCCCGACAGCTGTCAAAGTTATTACCAGGTCACCCCCGCTGCTTAATAAACTCCACTGACTCCCAGTATGGTCTCTGTATAATTTAAAGTGCTTTCCAACCTAGCCCCATCCCTTTCCAGCCTTCTCATACATTATTCTTCTCCATGCATTATTAAGGCCCAGTCCCATCACCAGTACTCTTCCTGTCACTTTCCTGTGGAACACTTCCTGTCACTTTCCACCCACCTGTGGAACACTTTTTGCTTCACCTCTACCTCTTGGAATTCTGGATTCCTTTAAGACTCAGCTTAAACATCACCTTCTACATGTGGCTCTCCTCACCCCCCCTCCCAAGATTACCTTGAATCTGGTTTGTAGGCATCTTGTATACATCTATATGTAGGTGTGGTTGTCTCCCCTTTTAGAACATAAGCTCCCTGAGTACAGGCACAGTTCACTTTGCTTTGGTATCCTCAGAGCCCTCTTAGCACACGTCCCCAGCCTTCTTTCCATCTCTCCTGCTTGCTGCTGTACAGTACTGATTACTGGACCCTGCCAGGTATTTGTAAGGCTGCCTTGGTGACGTAGTGTAAAGAGGCATGGATGTGGAGTCTGGAGAGCCCTCCACCAAAATTCTCAGGTGCTTAATAATTGTATGACTACAGGAGCCTCAACCTCTTCATCTGTAAAATGGGGATAATACTACTCCTAGCAGTTAATGCACAGGGTTTTTGTGAGGTTAAAAATGAGATGATATATGTACTGAGCTTTATAAATGTTATTCAATTCAATAAACATTTATTAAGGGCGTACTAAGTGCCAGCTACTGTGCTAAGTGCTAGGGATACAAATAAGAAAAGAAGACAGTCCCTGCCCTCAAGGAGCTTACAATCTAATGGGGGTAAGACTCCACATAGAAGGAAGCCAAAAATCGGGGGAGAGGGTCAAAACCAAACAGAGCTAGTGATGAAAAATTCATGTCTGAGCCCTCTATACAGGAAGGCTTTGGAAGGAATTAAAGTGCCTCAGCCTTCAGTCTTCCGGCCAGGTGGTTTGGGAGATGAGGGAGTTGAGAAGGTGCCAAGTATCAAAACTTGAGTCAGTCAGCGTGGTGATGAGATTTCAGGGGATCAGCTGGTCCTGGGGGAGACACAATGTTTCATGGAGTCAAAACCAGGCAGAGTCACTGATAGAAAGTGGAGTTAGCTGGAAAATTCTTATTATATGCATATATGTGAGAAAAGATGAGAGCTAGACATAGGCTTTTATTGGTATGGCTATCATCTAGTATGGAAACACCTTCCACCCATGCAGAATAGCAACTCACCTATAACATATAGTGATAATGACTTTACTAGAGCTAAGAGGGTCAATAACTTTCCAGGAAGTGACACAGCTACTATGTGGAAGAGGCAGGATTTGACCTCAAGGCTCCAGACATTCAGGACAACAGGCCACTTGTAATGCACCCTCTCTCACAAAGGAAGACTTGAGCTGATTTTGGCAATGCATTTTCAAAGCCCCTGAAAACATGAGTTTTATTAACAAATAAAGAATTGAAATCAGATGATTCAGGTCCTCTTAAATTGCTCAAAAAGGTGTTCCTACTAGTAGAATGATAACTTGCAGATCTTTCTAAGCCAGAAAAGCTTTTTAATTTTTTAAATTTTTTTTGGAAAAAATCTAAGGGGTTGGCCCATATAGAATGCAATGACTAAGGCTCACCCTAAGGAAACTGCCTTCATGATCATGGAGTCACCCCTGCCAGGTAAGTATAAGCCAGAAATCCTCTTAAGTCAGTGGTTCTCAACTGTCCTAGTGCCATGACCCTTTAATACAGTTCTTCATGTTGTGGTGACCCCCAACCATAAAATTATTTTCATTGCTACTTCATAATTGTAATTTTGCTACTATTATGAATCATAATGTAAATATCTGATATGCAGAATGTAGTTTCACAAATTGAACATAACCCACAGGTTGAGAACTGCTGCTCTAAGTCGACCTGAGTAGCAGAACTCCTCTCTCCTGTGAGAGAAACAGCCTTGCTGGCCTTGAGGAGGCTCATCCATGGAAGGTTAGCAGATAAGCCATTCACAAAAGCTTCTGAGGCAAAGAATGTTTCTGATCATCCCTTGTAAACTAGTACCTGCATACTTGGAAATCAGGGAATCACTGAAGTGACAAAGTGCAGTTAATTTTGCTTCATGACAACTGTAATGCCAAGCAAAGGCAACTTCCAAGGTTTGGATTACCAGCATAGCAAACTCCATTTATTCACAGAACAGAGAAAATCAAAATACAGTGTAACTCATCCATTTAGCAAGTAAGTTCTCAATTCAATTGCAAAGCACCAAGGTCCAAGTATCCCATCCCTGGCCATTACATTAGTCAAAGTAGCCCACTCCTGGGCAGTACATTCATTTAGTCAGTCAAAGTCTCTCTTCTCAAATGGAGATTAGTTTCCAATCATAAGCAAAGTACATTAATTTGGTCAATCACAGAGCACAAAAAAGTCAAAGGTTTCCCACCCCTGGATCACAACTAAATTATAATACCATCCATTAATGTCAAGTACTTTCTCAAAAGGGGCAGGCGAGCACAAAAGGCCATCTGCCCTCAAGCTACAACAAGGTTAAGATATCACAGCATTGAGAACCCAAGGAAAGGCTCCTCCTTCATCTTGACATGAGGCAAGCTCTCAGCAATCTCAGTTCCTGGGGAGACAAGGCTCAACAAAGCCATTGCCAATGTCCTCATCAAGTCACTCTCTGCCTGCAGAACAGTCCCAGAATCTCTGAAAACATCAGCAACACCCTCTTCTGAGATTTCTGTAAACATACAAGAAAATCTTCCTTCAGGGTTTCTGAACCAACAGCAAGGTTCCAGGACCTCTACAACAGCAGCACTGTCCTTCACCAGCAGATGAATCTGGCAAAACAACATCAAAACAGACAGAAAAATACTGGCATCATAGCCATGTCTCTTCAGTATTCGGCAGTTCTCAAAAGTCCTGGGCAGCTCCAACTGGACCTCAGCAGTCCTCTCTCAGCAACTCTGGCCTCCTCTGCTTGGGCCTTCTCTCTGCTTGA
>CM053587.1:266726121-266756966 GCA_028646515.1 Pseudochirops corinnae
ACATAATAATAATAATATTAAATAATTATAATAATAAAAAAATTTTCATCCTTACATTAACATCTTAGAAGATGTTAATGATAATAAATAGTAAACTATGACTAGGCTCTCCAGGTTCCCTGAACCTCGATGAGAATAGCAACTTCCTAATACATTTTTTTTTTAAAGATTCGAAGGTAAAAAGCTGTGAGCCAACAGTTCACAGATCAGTCAGCAGGTGGTGCAGGAACAACATGGTACATGGCAAACCTTTTCCCTGTGGACAGATCAAGTTTACATTCCGAGTAGACTCTTCATATCAACATTATTATTTCTTACATAGTAGTAAAATGAACACTGAAGCCCACGTAAAAGAAGCCAAAAGTTTTATATACACATATATGTGTGTGTGTGTGTATACATATATATATAGTTTTATAAAGTTCTACATTGACTTTTAAAATCATTCCAAAAGCCTCTGAACTTCTAAGTCTCCCTCATCCATGTCACAGTAATCCACCATAATTTTTAACTGTGCCAGTACAGAGCTACACAATTAAAAATAATAGCTCACACTCACACCATACAACAGTTTACAAAGCACTGTTCTCACAATAATCCAGTGAAATAGGACAGAAACTATTATTGCTATCTTATGATGAGAAAATCGAGTCTTAAAGAGGCTAAGTGCTGCTATTTAAGAGTGGAGACATTTTATTAATAGATATATTTTCTTCAAAAGGGATAAGAAATTTTTTTCTTCTCACTCTTTGCTATTTGCCTGTGGTCCAGGTATCATTCTTACCTATCTCCCTCCACAACCCTGGTCTCTACCAAGTTCATGCTCTCTGGCAGATTAGTTTTTGCCTTCTGTTACCTAAAACCACTCTATGTGCCATTCCTAGTCAGTTCCTTGCCATCCTACTTCCATTCCAGCTATCAACCTCATCTTCCTCCCACCACAAGCCTGGACTCAGTCCCTGGGTTCCGCGGGGCTTAAAAAAGGGTTTGTTTGTTTTTTTCAACAGGACTTGGCACCTGATTGAATACAGGGAGTAAGGGAAAAGAGTCAAAGGCAATGCTGAGGTTTACTGGCAGGATGAGGACACTTTTAACAGAAACAAAGAAATTGGCAGGAGGAGTAGTTTGAGAAAAGGAAGATGATATAATATAGAAATCCATTACAGCCTGCTTTTTCTTATATTTAATTTATATGATGATTAATTTTTAATCACTTGATGTCAAATTTTCGGCAAATCCATTCACCTACTGGCAGTCAAATTAATATTTTAGTTACCTCCAACCATCATGAATTTGTCTTTCCTCTTCCATAATCTCCTTTGCCCCCTGGACGATTCTTCACTCACTATTTCCCAAATATAGGATGAGAAGGTAAAATGATCAATAAAATAAACTATGAAAAATAGATTAGGTCATCTAATCTTTCTGTGCTCCTTTCCCTACCTAATAAATATACCAAAAATACTGGCATCCCTGAGTTCACAAACATTTTATAAGATCAATAATAATCTTTAGAGAGAAAAAAATCTGTTCTGTAAAGTATGGTGAAATAAATTATATTAGTACCATACAAAAACTAAGTAGTATTAGTCTACCTTCAGTCTGAATGCATGGGTAGGCCGGAGGAGGCTCTCTCCAATTTCCACTGGAATCTTTCATGTGAGATCGATCAGATGCAAAGTTCTTCAAATACAAGTCTGCTCGAATCACTCTAAATTTTCTAAAATTAAATCAAGCAGTTGTATCAGCGACATTTGTCTAACAGGTTGCACACATATTGCATAAATAAAATATGACATGCATTTCTAAAGGTGGCATGTGGGACAATTTTCAGTGTTAAAGTGGCTGGCTCTGCTCTCTCCCACCCCTTTGGGCCAGTGAAACAGTGAGACTATATCAGGAGTTCCCCTACCCAGAACAAAAAGTTCCCACTAGTACATAATGCTTTTGGGTCAAGTCCAAATGCCAGCTCCACAGTGATGTAGAGGTAAATTGATCATTGGCAATAGCCGTACATGTGGTAAAATAAGTAAAATAAAATTGCATCAGCTGCTAGGCTCCCACTTCAGAAAGAGTACATAAATCACTAGCCATCTGCTTACCTTCTAAATTGTGGGTGGATATCATCATCAGACTTAAAGGCATCTTCTACATAAGTGTCAAAGGGGCATGGAAATGGCAATACAGTATCAAGATCATAAATGAAACTCTGTCCTCCACTTGAAACATGAAGCAAAACAACATGGTAATCCTAGGAGTAAAAGCCTGAGTTAACTAAGCCATTTTGTAACTATAATAATAGTTCACGTTTCTATGTCCCTTTATGGTTTACAGAACCCTTTTCCTCACAACAACCCTGAGGTAGTATTATTATCTCCAGTGAGACTCAGAGAATTTCAATGAAACCATCCATCCAAGGACACTCAGATAATAAATGGTAGAGCCAGAACTTGGACCAGTCTCTGGACCTGATAGCCAATACTCATTCTACCATATCACTAGCAGAGATCTATTGAACAAAGAATGTATTATTTTTTTTTTGCTATCCACATTCAGAAAAAGAGCTATGGAGTCTGAATGCAGATTGAGGTATACTATTTTCACTATTTTCACTAAGTGCAAAAAATCATTTTTTTTAAAAATAGAATCATTTAAAAGATGAGACTGATGACTGAAGAAATAATTATAGCATTGCTTTCACCTGTTATATTTATGTTTTAATTTATTATTGAGATGAGGGGAAAATTAACCATAATTAAGTAATTTTATAGTAATCTATGGTAGAAACTAATGATGAATTATCTTGGAGAACATTTTAAGCTATCACACGCTATAAAACGAAAGAAGTGGAAAGGGCTTTGGATTCTTCCCTTTTTATAACCAATATAGATGCAACATTTATAAAGGTGATAACCACATAAAATAAATATTCAAATTCAATTATTTTCTCATGTAAATTTGTGCAGCTGTTCATCTTTCCACCATGTAATTTTCATTTATTTTCTAATAAGCTGTTTAAGAAGCCAGGTGTTGGTAAGGGCAGAAGGGAAGTATAGATATGTAATCTTTACCACAAAATCATTATCACAGCGAAGCCCTCTAGAGCACGAATCATCCCATTAGATTACTTTACCTCCATGGTAGTAGAGGGAAGGGGACAATATAAGTAAGATTAGGTTTTTCCTCACAATCCTGTGCAGCAGTGGTTAGTGCAAGAATGATTTCCATTTTCACACAGGATGCAACCAAGACTGCGAAATAGCTCTGTCCAAAAACACATGACTGCTTCTTGTGTCTGTCATCTATGTCAGGAGGTAGTTAACAACGTGCTTCATCACAGGTCATCCAGAAACATGGTTTATCATTGAACTGATCAGAGTTCTTGAATCTTTCAAAGTTTCATTTCTTTACAACATTGCTGTGCTTATATAAATTGTTCTCCTGGTTCTGCTCACTTCACAATGCGTCAGTTCATACTTACTAGCACTCTGTAAAATAATCTCTTGTCATTTTTTACAATGCAGTAATATTTCATTACATTCACATACAAGAATTCGTTCAACCATTCCACAGTTGTCTAAAAAGACTATGGTCTTTACGTACCACATTAATTTCAGGTATTTGCTTTTATATATTTTTGTTTGTTTCTTTTCTCCCTTTTAGTCTCCCCCTTCAGGATCAGGAAATTTGTTTTGCTTGTGACTATAGCTATATAGACTATATTCAGTAATGAGAAGTACTAAGTTCTTTTCTTTCTACACTAGTGCATTCCATTTACTCTCCCTTCCCTTCCCCCTCTTCTAACCTAAAAAAACAGAACCAGTACACCCACTGTTTTGCTTTTTTTCATTCTTTAAATACTCTTAGAAGACAAGAATATGTTTCTTCTCCCTCTATTAGAATGTTAGCATTACATATATACCACATACAGCTCCTTCCAAGTGCTCAAATAAATTTACTCTTCTTGGTTTCCTTAAATGTTTTTGTTTGTTTTTCAAAGTTCCTACTCAGCTCTGATTTTTTTCCATCAGACATGCTTGAAAGTCCCCTATTCCATTAAATATCCATTTTTCCCAAGTAAAATTACATTCAGCTTGCAGAGTAAGTTATTCTTGTGTGCAATCCTATATCTTTTGCCTTTAGGAATATGGTATTCTAGTATCTCTTCTCATTTACAGAAGAAATAGCTAAGTCTTATATCATCCTGTGTGTAGTTACTTTGTACTTGAACTGCTTCTTCCTGAATGCTTATGGTGTTTTGTTGTTTTTTGGCTGTGGGAATTCAGAATTTGGGCTGTAATTTTCCTGGGAATGAAGATGTTAGCAGCTGGCAGTTGAGAAAAGGTTTCATGTATAAAATGGTACCTGAACTGTCTAAAAGGAAGAAAGGGCCTCTGAAGCAGAGGCAAAGAAAAGTGAATTCCAGGCATGTGAAATACCCATTACAAAGGCACACCATGTATGTGGGGTACAATTTTTCTGGTTGCTAGAGTGCAGGAGGAATGATGTACACTGAAGCTGGAAAAACAGGTTGAGGCCAGGTTGCATAGGGCTTTAGAAGCTAAAAAGACTTTATATTTTTATCCTAAAGGTGAGAGGTAATCCATTTGAGTAGATGGAGTAGGGGACTCATGTGGTCAAATCTACATTTAAGGTAGCAATGTATAAGATGGGCTAGAGTAAAGAGAGATCTGAGACTAAGAAACCAATCAGGAGGCCATAGCAATAATCTAAGTAAGAGATTATGATGGCCCGAACTAAAATGATAGCTGTGAGAGTAGAGAGATTTGTAGATGTTATGAAAGAAGGTAAGTTTTGGCAATAGACTGGACATATGTGGAAAGGGAGAATGAGGAGAAAGTGACTTCATCTCATGTCACTCAGATATAGTCCCCCATGAAATAAATAATTATGTCTTTCATATATTAATAACTAAGTATTGAATTAGGACCAAAGTTTTTCCCCTTTCCTACTTCTTCATCTAGAAATCAGCCTGTGTGGGAAATCTTGGGCAAAGACTTACCTAACCAGGAAAGCTACATTCTAATCAAACACAGTAAAGAAATTCTAAATTTTGGCAAATGGGTGGATTCCTGCTCATTGTGTTTACTCAGATAAGTCTAAGAAAATGTGAATTGTCTCTTTTGTCAGACAGGTGACAGAAAATTGATAAATCTCTTTAACCAAAATTTGGGCGCTCAGTGTCATGTACCCCAAGACCCTCAGTGGAATAAGCCCACCTCTTGTTACAATATTCATTCTCTCATTGTTAACTCATAAGATTGGACTGCCACCCTCAGGAACACCAATTCTTACAAAGGCATATAAACTGTGAGCCCACCACCATGATTCATCTTCGGTCCAAGAGAAACAGCTAAATGACCATTCCTTTTAGTGATAATATGCTGCCATTATCAATAAAATGATTAATTACTCACAAACTGTATCTCTCAAACTTTTTAAACATCATACCCAAAACTTCCTCCTTCACCCCACCTCATGTGAAGAGATGACCCTTCTCCTTGACAAGGCTTACCCTTCTTTATGCACAGGTGATCCCATTCCATCCCATCTGATCCAAAGGACTATCTCCTTTATTATCCCCACTCATGCATCTTCGGTCTCTTACTGCCTATGGCTGCTTCCCTACTACCTACAAACACTTCTATGTCTCCTTCATCCTAAAAATGCCCTCACTTGATCCACTAATCTCCTCTAGCTATCATCCTATATCTCTCCTCTCTTTCATGGTCAAACTCCATTAGAAAGTTATCTACAATCAGTGCTTCCACTTCCTTTCTTAGCTACATGGTAATAAAATTTTCAGCCATAAGTCACAAAGATTACATACTAAGGCACTGGAAAGTTGGAATTTATGTGAATCAATCAACAGGCATTCATCCAGTGTCTTCTATGTGCAGGGCACTGTGCTAGGCATTTGGAATACAAGTACAAAAAAGAAACTATCCTTACTCTCAAGAAGATTAATTCCAATAATGTATATTATTAGTTCTGATAACAGTGTCAGCAGAAGCAACCACAATAACAAAAGTTTATTTTAGCCTTACCTCTATCTTTATCATTATTTATCTTTTATAAACAAAGTAAATGCCATCCAGAAATCATTTATTGATTGCCTTACCCAAATGATAGGTCCATCTCCAGGTCTGGCCTGCTGCTTCCAGATTGGGATCTATAAAATACAGGTTATTTCAGTTAAGCTGAATTTTCATTTAGTCTTTCATATTAGTATAAAAGCTGATACAATATTAATCAGATATGAAGTAGTAGGTGCTTTTGACCCAGAGAACAAAACTAGAAGTAATGGATGGAAGTTGTAGAGAGATAGATTTAGATTTGACTTAAAAGAAAAGCTTCCTAACAATTAGAGCTGTCCAAAAGTAAAATGGGCTCCCTTAAGAGGTAGTAGGTAACCCTTTAATAGAAGTCTTCAAGCAAAGGTTGAATGTTCCCTTGATAACTGTACTATAAATGACATTCTTTTTTTTTAAATTAATTTATTTTCTTGTTTACACCATTCATTTCCAGAAGATTTTGAGTTACAAATTTTCTCCCCATCTTTCCCCTGCCCGCCACCCCAAAACAGCCCTATCCCACTGTATAACCCCTCCCCCAATCTGCTCTCTCCTATGTCCTCCCATCACCCCTCTGACTTTCTGGTAGGGCAAGATAGATCTCCCTACCCCAGTGCCTGTATATCTTAATTCCCAGTTGCATATAGTTAATAATAATAATTACATATATATATAGATAGATAGATAGATAGATAGATAGATACATACATACATACATATATATATTTTTAACATTTTATTACAGGACTTTAAATTCTAGAGTCTTTCCCTTCCTTGCTCGTCACCCACCCACACTGGAAAGACAAGCAGTTCAACATAGGCCGTACAGGTGTAGTTAGTTACGCAGAACATCTCCATAATGGACATATTGTGAGAGACTGGTTATATGTCCCTCCTTCCTATCCCGCCCTCCCCCTTGTTCTATTCTCTACCCTGTCCCTGTCCCTTTATAGAAGTGTGTGCTTCCAGCTACCCTCCCCCTCATCTTACCCTCCCCTCCATCATCCCACCTCTCATCCCCATTCCCCCTACTCTCGTAAAGAAGATTCTAATTCAGGTAAAAGTTTTAACTAGAAGGCCTCTGAGTTCTGTTCCAACTTCTGAAATCCTATAATTCTGTTACATGTTTTTCTTTAAGACTAGTTTTACTTCCAATTTCTCCAAAAATACATAATCATTAGAAGGTACTTGAATTCCAAGAATTCTAATTAACTCTTAAATAAGGAGCTGACATTTATATAGCACTATAGAATCTTAAAGTGTTTCCTCATAAAAATCTTGTGAGGTAGATAATCAAAATATTATTAATTTCCCTTTTACAAATGAAGAAACTGAAATTCAAAGAGGTTGCATGACTTACCCATGGTAATAAAGCTAGTGAGAGTTAAGTGATACAGACAAAATTCAAATCCAAAATTTTCTGGCTAAAAGTCCAGTACCCTTTCTACTACTCAATATTAGTTATCTTGATAAGTAAATGACAATTATGCTAAGAGAAAGAACATTTAAAATTACAGAAGAAGCCCATCGTAGGTAACTTTCACTTGCAGATATGGTAAGACAAAATTATGCAAATTATACCTTAACAACACATGTATGATGTTCATCTAAATGTCCATTTACAAAATTTAAAAAAATAGTTATGATAAAATAATCACTAACATTTGTATAGCATATTAAGGTTTGCAAAGCACTTTACATATTATCTAACTCAGTCCTCACAATAACCCTGCGAGGTCATCAGTATCCCCATTCTACAGATGAAAAAACTAAGGCTAATAGAGATTAAGTGACTCTTCCCGAGTCACAGCTAATAAGCATTTGAAACAGGATATTGACTGGGTCTTCCAGACCTCAAGTCCAGTACTCTGTGCACTCTACTACCTAGCCCTTCACATATAAGATAGGCTTTTATCACGAAATATAGTCCTACAACTTGCATACTTTCCCTGCTACTAGTTAGCAACTTACCATCCTTCTCTCATTAGATATGAAGACAGCATAACATTCTTCTAAAGGATATTGATCATGGTTTTTTATATATTCACAAAGCTTCCAGATATTTTCTTCACTGAAATAAAAGCATTGGTTTTTAACATTTTTATGTCATAAAATTAAAAGAAAATGCTATTTCTTCCTATTAAGCAGGAGAATAAAATGATCATATTATCATCTAGTTAAAAATTTATAGCTCAACAGATCTCTAACCATTCTGTGATCTCTTCACCACTGAATATGTATTTATGACTCTAGTGACAGTCCTTAGCTACAGACATTGACTGAGGTCTTTAGAGTTCTGCTCATGTCTCTCCTATTTACGAGCTACTTAAAATTGTGAGCTCAAATATAGGCATACCAACTCTGACACATACCAAGTAGGTTAATCTATTTCTGTAGCTTCTAGGTAGTTATGCCTATGACTGAAAATAACATACTAAAAATGAGTAACATTAATGGCATTAGAAACTGTAACTAATGCATACAAAATATACAGTCTTTTAATTTCTTAAGCCATGGTGGTATCTGCCTGGTCCTACTGCTTTCTGTTGACTAAATAAAACATATAGGAGCACTGCCAGGTACACATACTCCTGAGTTCATCTCCCCAAATCATTCCATGATACCTTTACTAAAAAGATAAGAAAAAGGCAAAAATTATTAAATTTATGTCAAGTTCACAGCCCAAAGCTTTAAAGGTCCTAGGAATTTACTATAGATTACTATAAATTACTATAGATTAGAACTGGAAAGGTACTGTTAGAATTGGAAAAGTACCTATGAAATAATTCAGTCTAAGTCCTTCATTTTATGGATGAAAAACTAAGGCCCAAGGAGGTAAAGGGCTGTATCTGTCCCAGATCCCAAAGCTACTTAGTGACAGAATCTATATTTTTCTAACCACAACATAATCCAACTTTACCATATACGCAACTAAAAAGTTTGCTAAGATTTCCACATATGCTGGTTTAAGGTTTACAGAACACTCTTAGATACATTATCTCCTTTGATTCTCACAATTCCAAGGGAAGTAGGTAATATTATCCCCATTTTACAGATAAGGTAATTAATGACCTGAAGTTGATTTGATACAACTGTATATATGTATATATATATATGGGCGAGATTTAAACCCAGGTCCTTCCTGATTCTAAGTTCAGATTTTCAAAGCCTAGAACCTTAAATTCTGAGAAATAACAAACCCTAACACTCATTTCTGAAGGAAAGAGAGGTGATATGGCATAGTAAACACAATTTTAGACTTATAGGCAAAGAAACCTCAATTCAAATGACACTTCTAATATGTACTAGGTGTAGACAATGGGCAAATCATTAAGTTTAGCTAAGTCTCAGTATTCTCATCTGCAAAATGGGGTTAATATTATCTGTAGGACCTCACAAAATTGTGAGGTTTGAATGAGTTAACCAGTAAATGCACTTTGCAAACCTTAAAGTCTGATGCAAACTAGTTATTTTTATTATTATTAAAAATGAATACTCATTATACCTCTGCCTTGATATATCTAATATTGATTATTTTACTTTCAATATTAGACCAAAATTGCCTACAGTGACTTGGGTCAAATTTTTAAATAGAAAGCACTAGAATATGCATTTTCATCCGTTTTCTGGTTTTAAATGGGAAAACATATAGCAAAGTCATGATTACATTACAGAATCTTAGAGCTGAAAGGAACATTAAGAAATTCAATTCAACAAACATTTATTCAGCACCTATGTGTATGAGGCCCTGAACTAGGTTCTTGGGGAATCTAACAAAAAAAAAGAAAAGAAAGTGGCACAAATATCTAGTCCAAACACCTTCATTATGAAGATTATGAAGTACTCAAAAAAACAAAAGATTGTATTTAAGGGTAAGAATAGGAGAATTTATGGTCCTGCTTCACCACTTAAGACAGAATGATACACCATAACCCTTCCCTCACAAAATTTTAAGGAAAAAGTGACAATAATATATATTGAAGTGTTCTGTACCCCTCAAGCAATACAGAAATTTGAACTATCATTGCCAATTATAATGGGTCACTTCTACAGTGTTTTAAGATTTAGAAAATATGCTGCTCCCAATAGCCTTAGAATGATTATTAACCATTTCAGAGATGATGTAACTAAAGGTCAAAAAGGTAATTTGCCTTACACAAGTAAGAGTCAGTAAAGGCACTGAAATCCTCGTCTTTCTAATGTAATTCTAGGGCTCTACTTACTATACTCTAGTGCCTCATTAGTCTAATTAATTAGGGCTTAATTACTAGGATCAGCTACTAGGGTAGCCCTAATTTTTCATACTCACGTCCGACTACAAAGGTACTCCTGTACTATTTATTCTAAGTATTCTCAGTATTTCACCAACTGCCTCCTCTCCCTCACCAAAAAATGGAACAAATCGCGAATTATATTTATGATAAAGTACTGTCACCAAACAATCTGTTCTTCCCAGTTCCACTCTGTCCACCCTGAAAGGAGAAGGTACTGTCATCTCCAGCAGAAAAACCCACGAGGGCTTTGGAGTCAAAAGAGCTGGATTCAAATCGTGGCTCCCTCATTTATTACCAGTCACCTCAGCCACTTAGGGATCGATCGAGTTCCCCCTCATTTCACCGAATGAAACGAAAATGAAAACTGAGACCCAAAGCGGGCGAAAGGGCTTGCCAAGGCTAGGTCACTGCCCCAAATCCTGCCAGGCCTCAGTTTCCCCATCTGTAAGACTAAGTAAGGGGTAAAGGGGAGAGGAGTTGGCCCGGTTGATCTTCTGCGCTAGGGCCTAGCAGCCCCTCCCGAAGACCCCAAAGCCAGGCCCTGGCCCGAGCAGGAGAGAAACCTGAGGGAGTCCAGATCCAGGAGCGGCGGCGCCAGGGCCGCGCAGGGTAGGGCCCAGGGAAGGCGGCTACGGCAGACCCAGGCCGGGCCCCTGGGCGGGGGCGGGGCCGGGCCTTGGGCCCCTTACCAGTAGCAGCTGCTGTAGGTGCAGGCGTCGCGGGGTGGGCTGGCTGACTTGTAGCCGCGGGAAGCGGATCCCTCTGCCTCCATGGTGAGCGGGCGGGCTCGGGCCGAATACGGCCGGCTGTCCCTTCACCCTCCCTCAACGGGCCGGAAGAGAGCAGTTCGAAAACCTGGCAAGGCGGCAGCCGCAAAGGAGGCGGAGGCAGAGGCAGAGGCCGTGGGGGGCGGGGCCTCGGAGCCTAGGGGGAGGGGCCCAGAGGGGCGAGGCTGAGGAGGTCGAGGCGGAAACCGGGGGGCGGAGCGGAAGCGTAGAGGGCGGCCTCGGGGAAGAGGCGGGGTCGAGTAGGGGGCGGGGCTGGAAAGGCCGGAGCTGGGAACAGGTTGATATATGAGGGCGGGAACGGCGAAGGGGGGGCGGAGTCGAGTTGGGGGCGGAGCCAGAGAGGGCGGGGCAGAGTTTTTGACTGAACTTTTGACTGCAGAGGAAGGGATCCTTGTGGCCTTTCAGGGCTCCAGGTTTGTTCTGCTCAGTGGCTTTCTGTTCTGCTCAGTGGCTTTCTTGTGTTTGCTCTTCTTCTGCCCCGTAAGCTCCTTGAGGGCAGGGGGACCCTCCTCTTATCTATATTTTGTTTCTGTGCTCAGCACTGAGCAGATAACCAATACTAGGTTTCTAGATCTAGAGGCCCAAAGGACCTCTCAAATGAGACAGCTGCAGCGACAATTGTAATTTTTTTTTTTTGAGGGGGGGTAAGGCAAGGCAGTTGGAGTTAAGTGTCTTGCCCAAGGTCACACAGCTAGAAAGTGTGTCCAGTGTCTGAGGCTGGATTTGAACTTAAGTTCTGACTTCAGGGTTGGCGCTCTATTCACCGGGCATCCAGCCAGTCCTGCTAATATGTAATCTTGCACTGAAAAAAAATCATCCATCCAAGTTTGACCCTTTCAAAAGACCTTAGAGGTCCTCTTCTCCAACCTCAGGCCATGGATTTAGAGCTGCAAAGGACCTGGAGCTGATCTGGTCCAAATGGGATCCCCAACAATTATCCTGTTTTTTCAGATGAGGAAACAAATGAAGTCATAAAGGTCAAGTGATTCATCAGCCTGAGGTCACATGGATAGTGGGGAGGCAGAATCAGGATTCAGACTCCGGACCCTGTGATACCCAGCACTGAGCCAGGCTGCCTCCTCATTTCCTCAGTGAGAAAACTGAGACCCAGAGTAACTTGCACAGGAAACAATTATTCATTCTAGCACAAGAAAACCCATTAAACAAGCGTTGAAGGTCCAATTATTGCCAGGCAGCTTGCTACTACTCACTGTGAGGGAGGGAGACAGACAATCCCTCCCTTCCAGAAATTCACAGTGCCATCCATTTAGAAGATAAGAAGATGTTCCATCTTCAACTCCAGCTGTCCTCCATGCCTGGAATTCTCTCTCCTCAACTCCTCCTGGCCTCACTCGGTTTCCTTCAAGTTCAGCTAAAATCACTCCTTCTGCAGGAAGCCTTTTCCAGGCCTCCATAAGGTGCTTTCCCTCTGAGACTACCGTAACTTTATCCTGAATTTGACTTCTACATAGTTGTTTTCATGTGTTGTTTAGTCATGTCTGACTTTTATTAACTCCCATTTTGGGGTTTTCTTGACAAAGATACTGGAGTGGTTTGCTACTTTACAGATGAGGAAACTGAGATGAACAGGGTTAAGTGATTTGCCCAAGGTCACACAACCAATAAATGTCTGAGGCCAAATTTAAACTCAGGTCTTCTTGGCTCCAGGCCTAGTGCTTTATTCACCACACCACCTAACTGCCCTGTTGTGTGGGATTGTAAAGACCCTTGCCCAAATTAAACTCAGAGGCTTCTTAAGGTAGAAAGTAGAAAGGAGTTTATTACGATCTGGAGAGAAAAGGTGTCCCCAGTCTGACAAAAGGGCCAGAAGGGAGAAGCACCCTACAGAAGGCAAAAGCATGATTATAAATCCCTAATGTGGGAATTGCACACCCTCTCAACTGTCCCATCTTACCATTGGTTGATAAGGCAAGTTCACAATATTCTTATTAATGCCAACCGATCAGCACAAAGCAATCTCAATCCATTACCGTAATTATTACTAATGAGGCTCTAATTTTGTTAGATAACATACATAATACATGAGGTCCACCAAGCAAGCGCAGTAACAACCCCAGTATAATGAACCCCCTTCAGTCTGACCTAGGTGTGTTCTTATCTGGGCCTGAGTGTCCCAAGGCCGCTGTCTGCTTTCCGATTGGTCAAATCCACCTGCTGCTGCCAGCTCCTTTTATTCTACAGTATTTCATTTTTAGTATTATCTAGGAGTTCTCTGGGAACTGGGAACCCAACTCTTCCCCAGGCTATTGTCTAGTACTTTTTATCAGTAGTCTTGTTTCAGCAATTCTTGAAGTTCTATAGAAACTTAACCCTTTGCTACCTCTCACTACCATTCCTTTCCCCAAACTAAAAACGCCTCTAATTTGGTCTCAATAGTTAATCCAATCAATTATATCAATACCCAATAGCTCTTAGATTACCTTGAAATACACAATGACTCCCATATATATATGGGGAAACTATACTGAACTTAGTTACAAAGTATAAAGAAGAAATAAGAATGTAATAGGATGTTCAGAATGGGGAGACTTCACTGCAAGTCATCCCTCACACTATTTACATGTAGTATCTCTCATTAGAACATGAGCTCCTTGACAGCAGGGACTGTTTTGACTTTCTTTATATCCCTATGCCTTAGCAAAATGTGTACAACAAAGTAAGTGCTTAACAAATGCTAATTGACTAACTTAGAAAGCCATCATAATGAATGAAACAATTCCTACTTACAAGAAAAGCTTACATTCTAATATTATTAATACATTATTAATTAATAAGTAATTCTAATAATAGTAGAAAGAACATCCTTACTGGGAATTCCAATAACAAGCAACCTGCATTGGTAGAGGGAATTTCCTCACCTGAGAATTTCCATATACCAATGAAATCACAGGTGCAATCCCAGCCTCCATCACTAAATCATGGTCTCATCATTCTCATTGTCCTCTTTTGCATATGCTTCAGTTTGTCAGTGTCTTAGCCCAAAATGGAACACCCCAAACCAAACCTAATTCTCCAGGTGTCTAAGCCTAGGGCAGAGTTCAGTGGGACTGCTAACTTCTTTGACCTAGAGATTGCCTCTGACAGTGCAACCTGAAATTCTGGCTGCCAGATAATATAAGCATCAGCTTATATTAGCTCATACTTACTATACTTGTGAAGTCCCTACCAAATGAAGTGTTGTCCAGCCATGCCTCCTTGATTTTAAACTTACAGAGTAGATTTGACTTTTAAATTTGAAGTCAATTAACCTTTTTCCTTGCTTTACCTTCAATAGACTAAACATCTTCACTTCCTTCAAACCATATAGTATGTTTCATCCTTAGTCTAGTCTCCTTTTGGCACTGTGTCTCATCGTTGTATCCCCAACACTTAGTTCCTTAGCACATGAGACCCTTTTACAATGCTTAAGGAATTGAAAAGAAGTAATCAAAAAAAAAAAAAGAAGTAATCATGAGAAAAGGGAAAAAAATTATGGTACCTTGACTTTGGAGACCATGGATAAAAAACAAAATAACAAAGAAGCAGAGGAATGAGAATAAAGGGAAATACTTAAAATCACCTTTCAGTCTGAACTAGAGAAAAGGCATGAGGAGTTTTGAAAAGATTATATCAATAAAAGTAGAAACTAGCATCTTGAGTTTATGGAAACAGACATGAGGATATGGAAAGTCTAGGACCAGATTGATACTAGTGATCTGACTAAAAAGCAGGCTTAACAAGCAACAGGATGTGGAAAAGGGAAAAACAAACTTACCAATTATAACTGTGAGCATAAACAGATTGAACTACAAACGAGGGGGAAAATTTTTACAATTAAATGTTTCTGATGAAAGTCTGACATGTAAAATCTATAGGGATTGGCACAGATTTGTAAAGTTAAGAGGAATTCCTCCCAATAGATAAATGGTCAGGAGCCGTAAACAGGCCTTTTCATTTTGTTTTATTTTATTGATATCTTTTGGTTTTTTATCACCTTCATTATCAAATATATTCCTGCTCTCTTTCCTCCTCTCCCCTGAGTCATTCCCTCTAAAAAAAAATTTTTTTTTAAAAAGAGGGAGCTTAGAAAAAAGAGCAATTTAGAAAAACTTACCAACACATCAATCAAGTCTGAGAGTATAAGCAAGTGAATAAGCATTTTTAAAAGTAACACAAGTTAATGGAAATAATTTGAATAAATAATCAAAAAATACAAATTAGCTTTTAGTTCTTAAGTATCACTTTAGAAGCCATTAAATTCACATAAATGGCCACAGATTTTTGTAAAAATCAGTTGCTGGCAAGACTTTCGGGAAAATTAGCAACCTAAAAATTCACTGCTAATAGAGCAGGGAATTTGCTAAGAATTTTAGAAAGAAATATAGAATTATACAATAAAAGTGACAAAGAATTTTGCACTCTTTAATCCAACAAGCCCACTATTACGCTTTTAACCCTAGGTAGTAATTGGCAGGAAGAAACCAATCTGCAAAAATATTCATAGCAGTACTATTTGTAATAGCTGAAAAGCTGGAAACAAGCTATGTGATTTGAGGAATGACTGAATAAATTGTGGCATATGGGTGTAATGGACTATTCCTAAACCATAAGGAGTGACACACATTGCAAATTTGAAGAAAAATAGTGAAATACTCAAATTGAATCTATGCAAAGTGAAGAAAACAAAATCAAAGGAACAATATATACTCTAACTACAATGAAATAAATGAAAGCATTAAAGAGCAACAAATCTCAGATAAATATGAAAGTAGATATTGGTATTATTGCCTTATCAAAACTGAAGCACACGGCTGCTGGGGGAGCCCAGCCTTTGGGGAAAGGGGGCTAGGTCAGCACATAAGCTACTTTATTTCTTTTTTCCATCTAAACCAATGATATCAATGTGCAAAACTCCTGGTGTGGAACCTCCCTCCAGAGATTCAGATCAGCCACTCCTCTATGACGATGTATGCTTATGATCTTAGAAAGTTTCCCATTTCACTGAGTTTAAGTGACTTACTGTTGGTCACATAGCTAGTATGTGTCATAGAGAGAACTTGAACCCCAAACTTCCCATCTAGAAAGCTGGCTCTCTCCATTGGTAATGTCATTAACTCCCATGATTTCATTTATCACCCCAATTCAGATGACTCCTGAAACCATAATACCTCCAGCTATGACCTCTCTCAAGGTCACAGGTTCACTTTTCCAAATGTGTACAGGATATTCCTCACCTGAATGCCTCACTGGCACTTCAAACTCACCTCCTACAAAGCTGAATTTATCTTTTCACCAAAACTTGCTCCTTTGGGAGAGTTTCACCAATTCTGTCAATAGCACTATACTGCCTCTGCTTTTTTTAAAAAATGGTAAACAGAAGTGCATTATTGCTTGTACAATCTTGTACTTTTTGTATTATTTTTCTTAATATTAGGGGGACCACTTTTGGGGGATTTTCTTAAATTATATGAAGAGTTTGTTGACATTTTGTTAAAGCAAAATGTTTTGATGAAGTAACAAGTGACTCAAAGCCATTTGCATAAGTCTTTCTTCATTGGTGGAGATTAATTATTCAATGCTCCTTGCCTACATGACAGGAAATGTTGATGAGAACTTATGAGAAAAGAGATACTGGTCTTCAGGCTGCTAACCTTAAGAGAGAAGACAGTTCCTGACTCTGTTTAGGTTGCTGAAAGGACAGAAAGACTGGGGGAAAGTCAATATGATCAAAGTACTGGCACTTACAAGTAATAATACCTGTACTACCCACCTGTTTGTTGTAAGGAAAGTGCTATGGAAACCAGAAAGTGAGAACCAGGGGAAATGAGAGGCAATGTGACTTATTGGACAAAGATATAGCAGTAGTCTCAGAAAAACCTGTGTCTAAGACCCATTTCTGATACACACCAGCAGTGAAAGGTCTGTGTCCACACACTTTAGCCTATAAATTACAAAATTATTCCAATCTGGGTCAGTGAGTTATAGATACCAGTCTGCATAGATGAAGGAACTTCCTCCACCCAAGAATTACCAAAGATGTGAAATTATAGTTTTGGACTACTCCAAAAAAAGTAGGAGATTAAGTCAGATTGATAAGAATTAGAGCCTATATGGAAAAACTTGAATTCTAGGAAATGAGAAGTTTGACTTGATGTTATAGTAAGGTATTGATATTCTTGAAAGTTATATGTTAAAATGACTAATCTGGAGTGATGACTAGGCATTGAAATGGAAGAGCATAGGGTAAACCAAAATAGAGGGTTATTATAATACTGAGAATACAATGAAGAAAACTGCTATTCTGCCACTAATTGTAACCAACAAGGAAGAACTGAATAGTGAAATAGAAACCTAGGAAACTTTGGCAAAAAGTGAAAATCTCTTCTTAGCATTCATGGTAATTTAAAGAAGGGAATATTGGGTATAAAAAAAATCACCCCTTCTCTGTCATGAATCTGTAATCTCTCATGTTTCACTGATTTCTTCCTATGTATCTACAAATATATTCAGGTCCCCCCCATTCCCAAAAGAAGCCCTTTCCTTGACCCTTCTTCCCCAAGCAAGTAGGAATTTCCTCAAGTAGTCTTAAAGAACCCAGTACTTCCAATTGCACTTCTTTACTATCCACTCTCTCCTCAATCCCTGTCAACAAGGCTTCTGTTCCCTCTCGACTAAAATTATTTTAATTTTGGCATCAAATTGGCAGTGGCATCAAATCATCTTTCCTCCAGTTCTCATGTTCTTTGATCTCACTGCTACATTTGGCATTGTTACTTCTCCAACTATATCTTCTTTTTCTCATCCTTTGCTGACTCCTTAGCCTCTCTTGGAACTCAAAAGATTTTGTCAGTCCTTCTTTGCTCTTTACTCTCTCCCTTAGTAGTTATTAGCTCCCATGATTTCATTTATCTCCTTAATACAGATGACTCTTGAAACCATAAAAGGTCACAGACTCATTTTTCCAAATGCATACAGGATATTCCTCACCTGAATGCCTCACTAGCACTTTAAACTCACCTCCTCCAAAGCTGAGCTTGTTTTTTCATCAAAACTTGGTCTTTCTTCAAGTTCCACCAATTCTGTCAGTAGCACCGCTATTCACCTATTCTCCCATATTCAAAACCTTAGTGATATCTTTGATATTCCCTCTCTCTCACCTTTAATATCCAATTAGTTACAAAATCCCAATGATTCTGTTTCTACAATATCTCCCATATCTAACCAGTTTTTCATTTTCACCACCATCACTCTAGTTCAGCTTCTTATTATCACCTGCCTGCCCTATTGCCTTATAAGAGATCTTCCTGCCTCTACTTTCTTTTTCTTCCAATCTATCCATGGCATCACTTCCAGATTTATCTTCCTTATGTACAAATCTAGTTATATCAATTTTCTACTCAAAACCAGACAACTGTTTCCTGTTGCCCACCACATCAAGTTCAATCTCTTTAACCTGGCACACAGGTTCTCTACATTATGGCACCAATTTAGTTTTCTAGTCTTATCTCATACTTGGGAAGAGAGAAAACTTTTAAGTGATCCATCCTTTTGTATGCATACTTAACTCCATCTCAGCAACCAGTTAAAAGACTTCATCACCACACAAACAGGAAACAGAGAATATATACACATGCTCTGAATTGGTGAGAGAAAGGGCTGCTCCATCCCACCATGAATTTCTATAACAGGCTTACCACGCCTCCACATGGGTTGATGCAAGGCAGAACATATTACACATGTTATAAGGACTGGGACCTCATTGGATAGTCTCATCTCCCCCTCTGTTCCATTACTTAACTGTCCTTCTATAATGACAAGCAAAGGAGTACTTAGTGCCTTGTTTCAGTTATTCAAGTATGTAGTACTTTGTTTCAGTTCTTCAACTGCCTTTGAGCCCTGCCTGTGATTTGAAGGTGGGAGAAACTTGCTGATGCAACAGGAAGGGTGGAACAGGAAGGAGAACCACCATATAAAAAGTAGGAGCACAAACTGGAACAGAGCAGAACTGAGAACACTTGTGGTGTCCAACACTCTGTCTGTTCTGAATGTGTTGATTTGTGGTACTTTCTCAGATAGGAGCCTTCTGGCTATTGTTTGTGTTATTTTGTCAGATAGAAGGACTCTATCTGTTGATTGTGTTACTTTGTCAGACAGATGCACCCTCTCTGTTGACTTGTGTTGATTTCACAGGCAGAAAGGGAATTGAGATGATAGTGCTGGCAATGTGTATGAATGTGGTTGTGGCTCTGTTAAGCTTTGTCTTCCCAGAAACAGAAACTTTGAAGGGCTTGAGGTAGACTGGTTACCATGAGCTCCAATATGGAATAGGAATTGGACAAGGAACTGGACGAGGAGCTGGAAGAGGAGCTGGAACAGAAGCTAGGAGCTGCCTACCTGTAAGTCCAGGTGATGATTGGGTGAATTTGTACAAGAGCTGGGAGCATGGAAGAGGAACCATGGAATTTGGGAGCCAGCTTCAAACCAAAATGAAAGGACCTTTCCTTGGGTACTTAGTGCTGACTGACAAGATCATGATTTACTGTGACCTAGGGGTGGGAGAACTTTGTACTTTGTATCCCTTAAGGATGATTGAGTTAGGGAGGATTGGAAGCTTGTCTCCAATCAAGAAGAAAGAAGACATTCTGACTGACTTGATTAAGACAATGTGACCTAGGGGTGGGAGACTTTTGTACTTTGTATCCCTTAAGGATGATTGGCTCCTTAAGGATGATTGAGTTAAGGACTTACTGAATGATATCTACACTTATAAACTTTTGTTTATTTTTAGTTTACATCATTCATTTCCATGAGATTTTGATTTACAGATTTTTTCCCCCGTCTTTCCTCTACTCACCACCCCAAAACAGCGATTCCACTGTATACTCCCTCCTCCAATCAGCTCTCTCCTATATCCTGCCCCATAACCCCTCTGACTTTCTGGTAGGGCAAGATGGATCTCCCTACCCCAGTACCTGTATATTTCCCTCCTTCCTATTCTACCCTCCACTTCAAATGATATCTTTTGTTTAAAAGATGTGACCACTTCAGTAATGAGTCGTTATGTTATATCACTGTGAACTTTGTACTTTGGTTCCTGTGAATGTTTTGCTTTGGTTTGCTGCTGAATAAATGGAGAATTCACTATACTATGTGATCAGAATCTTAAAGCTATTCACAGCAGCAATGCTCTGGAAGGCTGCTTGTGCTTAGTTTTATACCTTCTTATACAATATACTCCAGCTATGCTAGACTACTTACAATGTTCATACATACCTGATAATATTCTGCCTTTATACCTTTGCTCATATGGCCTCTCTCCCACATCAGTTGAATTTCAAACATTTCTCTTTATCCTCAAGTGCCCATCTATATCACTATACTACTTTTCTCAGGAGATAACTTCACCTCCTTCTTTACTGAGAATATTGTGACCATTCATCATGAGATCTATCATCTTACTTCTGCCACACCTTAAAAGATCTCACTATCTTCACCCACCCTCTTTTCTTTTATTGTCAGAGCCAAATGATAAATCAGCCCCTCATCCTTGCCAAGATTAACCCCTCCAGTTATGCCTTTGATCTCATTCCCACTCATCTTATGGACTATTTCCCAGATGCCTACAAATATACTCAAGTTCCTCTTAACCAAAAAAACATGAAGTTACCCCTTTGACGTCCCCTCAAGCCATCACCCTATATCTCTTTTCCTTTTCACTGCTAAATTTGGGAGCATAAATTTAGAGCTAACAGGATTCTTAGAAGATTATTAAGTCCAAACCCTTATTTTAAAGATAATAAAAATGAAACCTAGGAAGGTTAAGTAACTTGCCAAACGTCACAGAAACATGCCATGAAAGAGCTAGGACTTAAATTTAGGTCCTCTGATTCTAAATCTAACATACTTTCTCCTATACTGAAATAGTCATCCTTTCTATAATGAAAGGAAATCTACACTTAAAACCTGTTCTCCACTACCCATTTATCAACTGCTGGCAATCTGTCCCCACCTATCTATTGAAATGATCTTTTCCAGAATCACTGATTACCTCTTACATGCTGCATCCAATACTGTTTTCTCAGTCCTCATCTTCTTGCACTTTTCTATAGCATTTGGCAATTTGGATCAGGCTTTCTTTCTGTATAGTCTTTTACTCTCTTGACTTCTATGATATTCCTGGTTGTACTCAGACCTATCTGTGTGAATGCTCTGCATTTTCTTTCACTGGTTTATTGTTCTTCCACATGTCATTCTATCATGACCTTCTGGAGTTGTAACACAGAGGAAATCTGCATTTCCCTAAATACTTTAGTGAGCCCACATAGTTCTGGCTAAAGCTATAGAGAATGAACTAGTGTATATATGATCTGAGTCCCTCTTCCCCTAGAAATGACTTGATGTTTCAAAAGGAACATCTTCTCCCATTTCTTTGGCATTTAAAGGTGTCCATCCTCTGCACCTTCCTTCCCTCCCCATATGTTACTCAAACATGAATACAAAGTGTCATGCCTTTGTTGTTGTTCACACTCATTATAATATCATTGGTATACTTTGACATAGTTCTGAGCATGTCCAGTCCAATCTCCAATAGGGACAATACTGTCAGATGGCTTATAACTATTTTGGAGTGCTTGCATATCAAAAGTTTGATTTATCTTATGGTAGGAATAGTAAAACAGCTTGGCAGACTGATTAAAGAGCTAGACCTGAAATCAGGAAGACTGAATTCAAATTCCATCTGAGATATTTACTAGTTGTGTGTTCGGAGATGAGTTAAATGCATCTTGGGTGCCAGTTTCCTTATCTGTAAAATAAGGGTAGATAATAGCAGCTGCCTCAGAGAGTTGTTGTAAAGATCAAATAAGATAATATATGCAGTACTTTATAAACTTTAAAATGTAATACAAAGGTTGATTATCATTATTTTTAACTCAGCCTAGTCTACACGGATTTGACATTCCTGTGGCTTTTCTCAACACCTACTCCACTTTTATTGATATCTCTAGAATCTTGTTGAGTCCTCTCTTCAAAGTCCTATTCTCTTGATTGCCTGTAGGCTCAAATATAAACTCTTCTGTTTGACTTTTAGATGATGGTTAGTAGAAGCTGACCCCCAACCCATATTCCAGTCTCCCCATCTCCTACTCTATAATTCTGCCAAACTGTTCTTCCCTTTGTGTGGGACAAAAGACCCTTGCCCAAAATAAAATCAATAACTCAGAGGTTCCTCCAGAGAAACAAAAGATATTCATTACTTCTCATGAGAAGGGGGAGTCATCATCACCAGAAGCAGTCTGGTGAAAGAGGCCCAAAATACATAATGTAAAGCTTGGTTATATTCCCAAAGACCACTCCTTTCCCCCCTCCCATACTGTCTGTCCTTCACTCCCATTAATCAGGAACTTAGGCTCACAATCTAACCTTAAAAATCCACCAGCAGTAAAATGTCAGCAATGTCAAAATAGATACGAAAGCAGAAGATAAATGTCTAGCGGTATCAATATAGATATGAAAGCACACGATATTTTATGAATTATGGGGATTTTAGGACATGGTGACCTGTCCAGAGTTCTGCAACAGGATTTCCAGTTTTATATTTGTTCAGGTCAGATGGCAGTCAGTAGAAATTCAAGTCTGGGTCTTGGGTCTGTACTTTTGAAAGATTTGAAAGGTTTGTACTTTTCCCCTCCTACACATTAGCTTAGCCCAGCAAGTTCCTCAGCTCATGACCAGGGAAGTGAGACAGAGATCCCAAGTTCCTAAACCCAAGCCTGGGCTTCTGGTTACTAGTTGCAAACCCTGCTAGATCTTAGGGTACAGGTGTCTCACACAGGATTTGAATTAAGGTCTTCCTGACCGCAGGCCAAGTACTCTATTCATTGGGCTGCCAGCTGTTTCTGTTGTTGTTCAATTGTTTCAGTCATGTCTGACTCTTCATGACCCCATTTGAGATTTCCTTGGCAAAGATATTGGAGTAGTTTGCCATTCCCTTCTCCAACTCATTTTACAGATGAGATACTAAGGTAAATAGGATTAAGTGACCTGTCAAGGGTCACACAACTAGGCTGGATTTGAACTCACATCTTCCTGACTCTAGGCTCCATCCATTGTACCACCTAACTGTCTACCAGCTGCCTCTATTTAGCCGCAATAGCATGCTGGATGGTCTCCTACCTCAAGACTTTCCCTATTCCAGTCCATCCAGTCCATTCAGTTGTCAAACTGATCTTCCCAAAGTGCAAACATGCAAAAATCATGTTACTCCACTAATCAATAGACTTCAGTTGCTCGGTACTGCCTACAAGATCAAGTACAGAATCCTACATTCTGCTCTTAAAACCTTCATAACCTAGCCTCTTACTACCTTTCCGGGTCTTCTTACACCTTTGCCCCTCCCCCAAGTACTCTACAATCTAGTAGCCGTGGCCTCCTTACTACACTTCCCATAAGACCCCTCATCTCCCAACACTGGACATTTTTCCTGGCTGTCTTCCCACCCTCCTCCGCCTGGAACTCTTTCCCTCCTTATCTTCATTTCCTAGCTTCCTTCAAGTTGCAGCTGAAATCCCACCTTCTACAAGAAGCTTTTGCTGATTACGGAAATGCTAGTGCCTTCCTTCTATTGATCATCTCCAATTTATCTCATATATATCTTGTCTGTAAATAGTTGTTTGCATGTTGTCTCTTCTTTGCTAGGCTGTGAGCTCTTTGAAAGCAGGTGCTGTCCCTTTTGCCTCTCTGCATGTAGCACAGGTCTTGGCATATAGTAAGTGTTAAATAAATACTTGTTGACTGACTGACTCAGCAGATTCTATTGGTTCAATTAGCATCTCTATGTCAGTGACTCCAAGATTTCTCTTTACAGCCATAGCCTCTCTGCCAAGCTTCAATCTCACATCACCAAATCCTTATTCAATATCTCAAATGGCATGTCCCAGAAACAGATCAAACTCAATCAACACGTTCAAAACTGAATTCGTTATCTTCCCCCAAAACCCAATTCTCTTTAAAACTTCTGACGCTCAATCAAGGAGTATTTATTAAGCAATTACTACATGCTGGTCAGTCATGAAGCATTTGAAACATTAAGTTCCTATTGTGTACCAGGCACTGTGATAAACACTAGAGATATAAAGAAACGCAAAAAAACAATCCCCACTCCCGTGGACCTCACAGTCTAGTGGGGAAGACACAAGTAAACAACTATATGCAAACAAGATCTATATGGGGTAAATTGGACATAATCAACAGAGGGAAGACACTTGCATTAATGAGGACTAAGAAATGCTTCTTACAAAAGGTGTGACTTGAGTATAGACTCGAAGGAAGCAATGCAAGTTAGAGGGTAGAGATGAGGAGGGAGACAGTTCTAGACATGGAGACAGTCAGTGAAAATGTCCAGAGTCAGGAGATGGAGTGTCTTGTGCAAGAAATAGAAAGGAAGCTGATATCATTGGCTATAATGTGGGGGATGTAAAATGTAAGCATACATTAAGCATATCACTCCCCTGTCTCAGGACCCATGGTGGCTCTCTCCTACAGAGGCAGTAAAGCACATCTGAAAGGAATGAAGGAACTGGTCCCAAATACATTTCAGCTACTTTCTCCCTGTGTGATCTTAGACAACTTAAATTCTCTGGGCCTCAGTTTCTTCATCTGTAAAAGGAGGGAGTTAAGATAACAAGTCCTGTTTAAGACATGTTGAGTTGAGGATGTCATTGGAACATCTGGTTGATGGTGTCTATCAGACATCTTCTGATACAGAACCAGAGCTCAGGAGAAATGAGGACTTAATATATAGATCTGGGAGTCATCTCCATAGGGATGATAGTTGAACCCATGAGCATTGAAATGATCACCAAAAGAGTGGAGAAAGAAAAGATAGACCAGGACGAAGCCCTAGGGCACACCCATGAGAAGGAAACAGAGCATTCATTGATGATGACACAGTCAAAGAAAATGAGAAGGATTAGTAAGACAGATAGGAGGAGAGATCAGTGTCATGAAAACCCACAGAAGAGAGCATTCAGGAGGGCCAAAGGCTGCAGAGAGATCAACAAAGATAAGGCCTGAGTGAAGACCATTGGATTTTGAAGTTATGGGCAGTCTCTACCATGTCCCTCATCTCCCAAAGAACTCTCCCATTGGGAGTGAGATAACAGTTCAGCCAAGAGAGAGTGTTCTAGATCTCACCCAAGAGGAAACTCCTCAGAGTGTCTGGTATAGCAAACTTTGACTGAATCCAAGTGAAAACTAAGCAGAATGAGCTGTACTTGAGGACCTAGAAGGCCACGTGTGGCCTCAAGGCTGCAGGTTCCCCACCCCTCGTCTAGCCCAAGCCCTCATTTTACAAATAAGGAAATGGAGGGCCCCAAAGAAGCCCAGCCTCACACAGAGCCAGGATTGAAATTCAGTTCTTGCCTCTAAATCCAGTTGTTTTTCTTTTAGACCGCAGAAGCCCTGGACAAATGCCTAGGAGCAATATGGTGTCGTGAATAGAGTGCTTAGCTTGGAGTCAAGAAAACCTGGGTCCCACCTTGAACATTAACTACCTGTATGACCCTTGGTAAGTCACTTAACTTGAGCCTCAGTTTCTTCATCTATAAAATGAAAAAGCTGAATATAATGACCTCCTTTCTATTCTAAATCCATGATTGTACAAAAGGGCAGGGGAGGACAGGAAGAAGCAGGAAGAGATGAGAGAACAGCTAGTCCAGTTTGGCTGGAACAAAGAGTACATGAAGAGGAGTGCTGTGGAACAGGGCTGGGAAGAATAAAGGTTCTATTTTATACAGTATTATTTTTTAGCATGGAGTTTACAGAGGCAACATTTACAAAGCAGACAAGTATCAACATCTTTAAGTACATTGAAATTATTCCACTCCCTTACTTAAGACCTTTATGTTGGTATATAAAATGAAAATATAAAATTTAAACTAAATTGAGAAGCATAAATTATTAACCTGAAAAATCCTGTCTAAACAGGACTGTTCTCTTGTCCTGTTACAAAATACTGTTTTGTGATTGGGATCTAGACAGAAATGGTCACCTGAATAATTCAGACCAAAAAAAGATATACTCTCACCCAGACTTACAAATACTAGATAGTTATGGTTACTAGACATCTTCATTTAGTATGTGGTAGGGGAAAAAACTCTAGATTTGGACTCAGGAGAGGCTTGAGTTCAAATTCCAACTTTTTGGAAGACCATACACAAGACCCTTCTCCCATCCATTTCTCACCTATAAAATGGTGATGATAAGAATTAATACATATTACACAGAGCTATGTCTGAGAAAAGGGCTTTGTCAGCCTTAAAGTGCTCCAGAAATATTGAGTTATAAATTTTTATAAGACTCAAGAATAATGTATTTCTAGAAGAAATAAGGCAAGAAACAGCAACATAAGGAAAAGTAAGGAAAGGAAAGAAGTAGGAGATTCTTAAAACAATTTTTTTCTTCATCAAAAAAAGGATAAACCTTAGGGTATCATATAAAGTCAGAAGTTGGAAAGACAGTAATTTAGTTTGTTTGATGAGTTAGTTTTAGCTATAGAAATTATTTAATGAAAATAAAATACTTTGTATTCCCTCAAAAGGTATTAAGAACCAAATATAGAAAATAAATGTTATACGCCAGAAAAAAAATATCAAATTGGGTATTTATCGTGTTAAATGTAAGCGGTCTGAATTCCCTCCTCCACTAGTGAGCATAGTGAATAGAGCCCCAGAATTGGAGTCAAGAAGACATGAATTCAAGTGTGGCCTCAGCTATTTCCTTGCTGAGTGATCCCAGACAAGCTACTTAGCTATTGATAGCCTTACCTTCCTTATCTGTAAAAAAAAGGGATAATGATAGCACCTATGTCTCAGGGCTATTATGAGGCTCAAATGAGATACTGTGTTTAAAATGCTTAGCACATAGTAGGAACTTAATAATTGCTTGCTAAAAATTACAAAATAGACAAAAGCAATATGCTGCTTACAGAAAATACAGTTAACGCTAAGTAATATACTTATCTACTGCAGCAGATCTATGATCTCATTGGTAAGGTTATTCTTTTCAAGGGTGTTGATTGCCAACCCTCCATCTATTTTTATTCTGTGTGATTCTTATTCATATTTTTCCACAAATATCTCATAGGAGATAACATGCAAAATGCTTTCCTCTGGTGCTTTTAACATACTGAAATCACTGATGTAATCCTCAGGCTGCTCATGCATTGTTCCTCATTCTCATTACATAGCTGGTCCACTTTCTTTGCCTACTTTTCTGGTCATTACATCAGTTATAATCTATCTCGACATACAAAATGTAATATTTACATTAATTAAGAGGTTGATTATATGAGATTTCAAATGCAAAACCGTCAAACAAATAGCAAAACACAACCAACATTTATTAAGCACCTACAGGGAATTATATAGGTATTAAAGTGACACAGAATCACTTTGCATTCAAAGCAGGAGCTATCAAAAGATTGAATGAGATAGAAAAGAATGTTATCACTGAATCAGATTACATTACAGTGAAAATAAAAATAAGTAACAAATGTGAAATTCAGAATTTTTATATACATGTATCAAATAATTCAGTAGTTAAATCGATAAAAGAAAAGCAGTGTATGATATTGATACAGCACTTTAAGTGGGGTGAAAAGAGAAGGACAGCTACAAAGATAACACTGTACTACAAGCAAGTTCCTCAGACCTTCCCTCTCTCAATTTACTGACATATATATTGACACAAAACTATGAATCCTCTCTACACATAATTAGAATGTTGCAGATAGGTATCTATATTGAGGTAGTTAGCTGGTAGTACAATGAATAGAGTGCTGTGTCTAGAATCAGGAAGTTGTTGTTCAATTGTTTCAGTCATGTTTGACCCTTCCTGATTCACTTTGGGATATTTTTAGCAAAGATACTGGAGTGGTTTGCCATTTCCTTCTCCAGTTCATTTTACAGATGAGGAACTGAGGCAAACAGGGTTAAGTTACTTGCCCAGGGTCACACATCTAGTAAATGAGTTCAGAATTGAACTCAGGAAGATAAGTCTTCCACAGTAAGGAAGACCTGAGTTCAAATGTGACTTCCTATACTTATTCACTATGTGACTCTGGGCAAGTCACTTACCTCCTACTTGCCTCAGTTTCCTCAATTGTAAACTAGGGATAATCACAGCACTTACCTCCTATGGTTGTTTTAAGGATCAAGTGAGATAATATTTGGGGTGGTTTGGGGGGAGTTTTTTGTATTTTTTCCCATACTTTATTTATTTATTTTTAGTTTTCAACATTCTTTCTCACAAGATTTTTAGTTCCAAATTTCCTCCCCATCTCTCCCCTATCCCCCCACCCCGAGATGGCAAGCATACTGATTACCCCTTCCCCCAATCTTCCCTCTCTTCTATCCTCTCCATCCCCCCCCATACCCTTACTCTCTTGTAGGGCAAGATAGATTTCTGTACCTCATTGCCCATATATCTTATTTCCCATTTGCACGTAAAAACAATTTTTTAAACATTTGTTTTTAAAACTTTGAGTTACAGATTCTCTCCCTTCTTCCCTCCTCACCATCCCCCCCCCATTGAGAAGACAAGCAATTCAATATAGGTTATACATTTGTAGTTCTGCAAAACATTTCCATAGTAGTTATATCGTGAAAGACTAACTATATTTCCTTCCATTCTATCCTGCCCCACCATTTATTCTGTTTTCTCCTTTGACCCTGTCCCTTTTCAAAAGTGTTTGCTTCTGACTATCCCCTCCCCCAAACAGCCCTCCCTTCTATCATCCCCTCTCTTTTCCCCTTTCCCCCAACATTTTCCTGTAGAGTAAGATACCCAGTTGAGTGTGTATGTTATTTCCTCCTTAAGCCAAATCCAATGAGAGTAAGATTGACTCATTCTCTTTCACCTCCCTGCTCTTTCCCTCCATTGTAACTGCTCTCTCTTGCCTCTTTTATGTGAGATAATTTACCCTATTCTATCTCTCCCTTTCTCCTTTTCCTAATATATTTTTGAGGTGTTATTTTCTTCAGTATTTTTTTTATCTCCTTTAGCAAGCTGTTGACTCTTTTTTCATGATTTTCTTGCATCACCCTCATTTCTCTTCCCAATTTTTCCTCTACTTCTCTTACTTCATTTTCAAAATCCTTTGAGGCTTTTGATGCAGGAATTTTGATTTTGTTGTCTTCTGGTTGTATGATTTGTTTGTCTTTGTTACCAAAGAAAGATTCTATAGTCTGATGTTTTTTCCTCTCTTTGCTCATTTTCCTAGTGGATTACTTGACTTTTGAGCTCTTTGCCAAAGTAAGACTCTGCTTCCAGAATGGAGAATGCTTTGTCCTAAATTTCTGGGGTTTTATGCAGCTGTTGCCAGAGCTACTTCTGGGCAACTGTGAATTTTCAGTTCTTCTATCTAAGGTTATAGGAGAAGTATTTACTTCTCCCACTGTCTGTTCTCTGGTCTGTAAGTGACCACAAGTACTCTTTTCTGCCTTAGAACTGTGAGGAGGATTCCCTCTCCACAGCTGCCACAAGCTCTTCTCCTCGCCCCAGGACTGCTACCCAAGACTGGGACCCAGATCCAAGGAGGGAAAAGCAAGAGCAATTGCCCTCTGATCAGCTGCTTGATCCCCCCACCATCTGTAGACCTGGAGCTCTGGAAGCAGCCACTGCAGCTGCCAATGCTGCTGCTGCTGCTGTTGCTGCTACTGTTGCTGCGGCCACCTCTGCTACCTCCACTGCCCTGAGGCTAGGGCTAGACTGTACTCTTCTCTCACCTAGGTCCAACAGAGTTTCCCCACTGACCTTTTACCTTGTCTTTGGCATTGGTGGCTTGAGAAGTCTGGAAACCACCACAAGTGCCAATGATTCAATCCCCTGAGCCCTGCTCCACCAGTTGCCCTCTGCTCTCAGCCCAATGTAATAGACCCTCCCTGTCAGCCTGCCAGGCTACCTTCAGCTGGAGATGTGTTTATCTCTGTCATTTTGTGGGTTCTGTAGCTCTAAAATTTGTTTAGAGTCATTTTTTACAGTTATTTGGAGGTGATTGGGGGAACACACTCAACCAAGTTCCTGCTTTTACTCCAACATCTTGGCTCTGCCTCTGGGAATCTGGATAATATTTGTAAAGCACTTAGTCAAGTGTCTGGCACAAAGTGATTGTTATATAAATACATATTCTCTTTTTCCCTCCCTCTCCTTCCTCTCCCAGACTTTAGCCTGGAATCTCATAACCCTTGTTCAAATCCTGTTATTTCACTTACCATAATAGTATAAGAGGTTGAGAGTTTAAAGGAACCTTAAAGCCCATCTAGTCCAACCCTCTAACTTTATAGAAGGAGAAACTGCTTCCCAGGGAGGAATGTGACCTGTCCAAGGTGACACAGGTAATAAGCTACAGAGACAAAATTTCAATCAGTCAATAAACATTCATTAAGCACCTACTATGTGCCAGGCACTATGCTAAGTCCTGGGAATGCAGAAAAGGCAAAAGACAGTCCCTGCCCTCAAGGAGCTTACCTTCTCCTTGGTCTGGGGATTCTGGAACATGGTTATAATATTTCTAGGAGTTTTCTTTTGGGGATCTTTTTCAAGAGGTGATTGGTGAATTCTTTCAAGTTCTATTTTGGTCTCTGGTTCTAAAATATCAGGGCAATTTTCCTTGAGAATTTCTTGAAGGA
>CM053587.1:266757466-266774952 GCA_028646515.1 Pseudochirops corinnae
CAAATGTTATGAATATGTATCTATCTTTCTATCTCTATATGCAATTATTATTATTATTATTGACTACACCCAACTGGAACTTGAGTTACACAGGCAGTGTGGTTGGGAGATCCATCCTGCCCTACCGAGAAGCGACATAGGAGAGAATAGACTGGGGGAGGGGGGACACACTGGGATGGCTGTTTTGGGGCGGTGGGTGGGGGAAAGAGGGGGAGAAAATATGTAACTCAGAATCTTGTGGAAATGAATGATGCAAACTATAATAAAATTAAAAAAAAAAAAAAAAGAATCCAATAATCAACTCCTGGGGGGGAAAACCTGAAAATGAAAACTCCTAGGAACATCACAGACAAAATTTAGAGTTTCTAGTCAAAGAAAAAATACTGCAAACAACCAGAAAGAAAGAATTCAAGTACTGAGGAACCACAGTCAAGATCGTACATGATTTAGTAGTATGATTTAATGGAGTGGAGAAACTGGAATACAATTCCAGAAGGCAAAGGATGTGGGCTTAAAGTCAAAAATTATTAACCTAGCAAAATTGAGTCTACGAGGGAAAAAAAATGGACTAAGCATTCCTAATGAAAAGAATAGAGCTGTGTGGAAATTCTGAAGTTCAAACATAGGAATTAAGAGAAACATAAAAAGGTAAAAACAAATGAGTAATATTATAAAGGAATAAACAAGGATAAATAACTTATACTCTAAATGAGGAGATGATACATGTATCCCCTCTAAACCCTATTATTATCAGGGGTGAGAGAAGGAATCTAATTAGACAGTGTCTAGGAATGGCTCTCTGATGTCTTGATGATCTTAAGAAAAAATGGAGATGGGAAAAAAGAATACATTGGGAGAGGAGGAAAAGGAGGAAAGGAAGGTTAGGGAAAATTATCTCAAATAATCAAGGTGCACAAGCAGAAATCTATCCAAAGAGGAGTGGGGGAGAAGAATGGCTTACATCTGAACCTATCATCTGAACTGGGCAAAAGAGGGAACACACACACACACACACACTCACACACACACACACACACACACACACACACACACACAGAGTTGGTTACAGAAATACATTTCACTCAATAGGAAGGCAGAAGGGAAAAGGGAGGAGGAGTAATTAGAAAGTGGGTAGATTAAAGTAGATTAAGTCCTTAGCAAAACAAACTCTAATAAATGTATAAAAACATTTATAGCTCTTTTTAAGGTGGCAAAGAATGGAAATCTGAGGGGGTGCCTATAAACTGGGGAATGGAAGAACAAGTCGTGGTATATATAAATATGATGGAATACTACTTATAAGAAATGAAGGAAACGGTTTCACAGAAACTTGGAAAACCTTGTACAAATTGATTCAAAGTGAACAAAATCAGGATAATTTATACAATGACAATAGTATGGTAAAGACAAACAAATTTGAAAAAGTTAGGAATTTTAATCAGAATAATGACTAGCTAGGGTTCCACAGGACTAATGATAGAGCATGCTACCCACCTCCATCTGATAGAAAGGTAAAGGACTCAAGAGGGCAGAATGAAAGGAAGACATAGGAAAGAAGGAGAGGGAGAAGAAAGGTGAGGGAAAGGGATGGATAGGTAGAGTAAAGGGAGGAGAGGGAGGGAAAGATAGGAAGATGGAAAAAGAGGGAAGAAAACAGAGAAAAGGGGGGCAGCATTTATTAAGCACTTTATGTGCCAGGAACTGTGCTAAGTGCTAGGATACAAATGTAAGCAAAGAAGATAGTCCCTACCCTCAAGAAGCTTATATTACAATACAAGGCTACTATCAAGGAGACAGAGGAGTCCAGAGAGTGAACTGAACCAGGAGTAAAATGGAACCTTGGTCAAGCCACTTTCCCTCTATGAGTCCCTCATGAAATGATGATCTGGCCTAGGTAACAAGCAAGAGAGCAGGCCTCTGGACAGAGGTATCCCCTGGGTAGAAAACTGCTCATGAGTAGGCAGAGAATTCCAAAAAGACAGAGCAGAGGAAATAGGGGAAAGGTTTACTTATGAGATCTTCCCCTTCACAACATTTCAGCATACTTAAGTCTTTTGCCCACTATGAGAAAAATACTGCTAAATTTCATACTGATAAAATATTAAGTCTCCACAAATTCCTGTGCCAACACCTCACTAGACATGAAGGTAGTTACCTTGGATTCTCAAAGGCTGTGTCAATGAATCGTAACTTTGGACAGGCTCTACCACAATGAAAAAGCTGGGAGTGCAGTTACATCAACAGACTATGCATGCTTTCTAAGGACCAACCTAAGTTAGGAGAAGCTCATCACCATTAGGTTGGACACTTGTTGATGAATTCTTTAGCCATGGCAAACCACAGAACAGGACAAAATATTTAAAAAGCCCTCAGTCCAATGTGGCCCCTTCTGCTTCTCCAGCGGGGCAACTAGGTGGCACAGTAGATAGAGTGCCAGACTTGGAATGAGGAAGACTCACCTTCCTGAGTCAAAATCTGGCCTCAGATACTTACTAGCCATGTGGCCCTGGCCAAGTCACTTAAACCTCTTTGCCTCAGTTCCCTCATCTGTAAAATAAGCTGCAGAAGGAAATGGAAAACTACTCCGGTATCTTTTGGCAAGAAAACCCCAAATAGGGTCACAAAGAGTCAGACACAACTGAAAAATATCAACTACAACAAGCTTCTACAGTGACAGTGGCAGAATGGTAAAAAAAAAAAAAAAAAAAAAAGAGGGCAGACGATGCTAAATATCACATGGGCTTTAGATTATCTATAAACTTTAATTTAGTTTTTAGTACTCAACAGAAGATCCTTGTCTAACAATCAACAAGCAGACATACTAAAGAAACTGAGTCATATTATTCCTGACACTTTTGTCATAAATGAAACTAGAATTCCAAATGAACAAGTTTCAGACATTACCAATATTTTAATTTGTTTAGCTTGACTATAGTTATTTGTCACAGGGTATGGGGAGTGAAAGAGGTACAAAAAAAATGTTAAAGAAATAAAAAAGCCAGCAAGGAAACACTTTAAAAGACACAAAATAAAAGGAAATTCAGGAGACAAATGGAAACTGTGTTACAGCTTTGCTAAATTTAATATATGCATTTTAAAAAATATTAACTTTTTTAAAATGCTATGTAAAAGAAGTTATTTCATCTACCATCATCTTTTTTATTATTCTTTATATATTACAATGGTTGTGTTTGTTGATGATTTTTAATTTCATAATAAAAAGAAAAAATAAATTAAACCAAAAGAAAGAAGAAGTTTTAGCAAAACTGAAAATACGGTTCACAGGTTCTCCTTTGGAAAGCCAAAGCTATCAGGGTTAGTTTTTATTGCGCTCTCAAAGTCAAAAAGAAACTTTTGATAGGACAGTTGTTCATCTCTTATTGCAGTTCTTATGAAAAGTATTTGCAAAAAGACTCTCACCAAAAATATTACAGCTCATATACTGGCTGCTTCAGAGAATAAAGAGGTAAAGAAATTCTGTGAAGAACCAGACAGGACAGGGCAGCTAGGTGGCGCAGTGAATAGAGCACTGGCCCTGGAGACAGGAGGACCTGAGTTCAAATCCAGCCTCAGACACTTGACACATTTACTAAATTGTGTGACCTTAGGCAAGTCACTTAACCCTATTGCCTTGCCTTCCTCCTCCAAAAAAAAAAAGGAACAGATATAGAAATGACAGTGTTTGACATATTAAAAAAAAAAAACACACACCAAACACTTTCAGCGACTTTGATGCCAAGGTGGCAATATGTGAGGATGGAAAAAAATAAACTGGAGGATAATTCAAATGCCTGTAGGACACAGAAAAGCCAAATATGTCCCAAATACCTTCTCTTTAAGAAAAGAAACAGCATGAGTATGGGAAGCACTGGACATCACCAAGAATGAAGATATCTGGACAGATAGAAAAAGACTAATTACTGATAGAAGTGTTATACCTGAACCAATTATCTATGAATCAATGAACATTTATTAAGGAAGCATTATGTGCTAAGTACTGGGATGCAAAGAAACACAAAAGGCATTACTTGCCCTCAAAGAATTCATGTAATAACATGCAAACAAGCTACATAGAAGGTAAATAGGAAATAATGAACAGAAGGAGATACTTTTTAAATTGAGAAAGATTAGAGAAAACCTACTGTAGGAGGTGGGATTTAAACTGGAACTTAAAAGTCAGAGAATTGATTTGTTAGAGCAAAGATCAAAATTAGTCCAATGGTAGAAGAAGGAAAAAATGGAAAAAAAAATATATGGTGTACAACAAACAACCCAATCTTAATCTGTTCAAAGAAACCTACTGAAAATGTAGAATAAATTATAGACAGATGAGATACTGACACAGAAGATAATTTCAAATAGAATTTTAACTGACATAACCAGCTACTATAACAAGAACAGAAGAACCTAAAAATGCCTCAGTTAGCAAATACTTGATCTACTTGCCAAATTCAAAGAGGAGGTAGCTAATAACAACACTGGTTTAGAATATAAACTAATTTGTAAAATCTTATGGAAGTTGTCTCTCAGGCTCATAATTAGAATTACCCTCTCATTTCTCACTCTCCCTAGCCCCACATATCCAATCAATTGTCAAACACTGTCATTTCTAACCCTATAATAATCTCTTTCATCTGACCTCTTTTTTCCTATTCACATAGCCACCATCATAGTTCAGGCCCTTATCACCTCTCTCTTAAACTACTGCAATGGCTTCTAATTGGTATTCCTGTTTAATCTCATTCCATTCCAATTCATCCTTCACACAGCTGTCAAAAGTGATTTTCCTTAAGCACAGATCTGGCTATCACGCCCCTACTCAATAAATTCCCGATTGCCTATAAAATAGATTCCTCATTTAAACTTCTAGCTTCAACCTTTCATTCCAACTTCTTTATATTATACATCACTCCCTTTCCACTCGCTACGGCTCAGCTAAACTGTACTCTTCTCTGTTCCTCAAAACCAGCACTCTACATCCCATTCCATGACTTTTCATTAGTCTTTCCACATGCTTGGAATGCTTTCCTTCCTCCTCTCAATTCGAAGAGAATCTTTCTCTTCCTTTAGGTCACAGGTCAAGCACTACCTCCTAGAGGAATTCTTTCCTGAGTTGCTTGGTCTGTTAATATACTCTCTCCCTGTATTTAACTACCTTAACTACCCTGAATATATATATGTATGTTTGTATGTATGTATGTGTATTCTACGTATACATATAGATAGATAGATTTCTCCCACAAGAGAATGTAAGCTCTCTGAGAAATGGAATTTCCACATTTTTTTTCCTATTTGTAGCCCCAGTGCCTAACACAGTATCTGGCATATAACAGATGCTTAATAAATGCTTATTGATTGACTGTGTGGAAGAAAATTAGACACATTGCTTTATAAAACAAAATATCAGTGGTGTAGGTAAAAACCAGTTTAAGGACACTTTGATATATTCAACTAAGTAGTCATAATAATAACAATAATAATAAAATTTACATTTACATAGCACCTACTATAGACTAGGCACTATGCTAAGTGCTTTACAAATACTATCTCATTAGATCCTCAAAACAACCCTGGGAGGTAGATGCTGTTATAATGCCCATTTACAGATGAGGAAGTGAAGATAAAAAGAGGTTAAATGACTTGCCCAGGGTCACTAAACTAGTAAGTGTCTGAGGCCACATTTGAACTCAGATCTTCCTGACTCAGTCTACACCACCAAGCTCCACAAGAGGACATTTAAGAATAAAACTGGGAAAACAATAAGTAGATAAAAGATCTGTAAATATTTTTATAATAAAATTTTTTTCACCAACAAGAACAGTAGAATCACTTCTCAGACACTATTTCCTAGTACTAGATCTACTTATAAATAGAAATGGCACAAAAGAGAATAAAGGCAGAAAGCAGGTGGATTAGACTAAGATTACGCAGAGGTGAGTCATACTGTAGGTGACAAAACTGTAAGGGAATTGAGGGACCAATTTACACTTAATAATAAGAAGAAGGGATTCATTTATACCAGGCCTACACAACCGAGGCACACCAAAGGATTCTTTGTCATGCCTCAGGTTGTGCAAGCCTGATCTATACAAAAAGTTACAGTATTACTATATTAAGAGGAAAACATCAGAAACAAACTTCGTGCCTAATAACTGAAGAATGGCTAAATAAATTGTGGTATGTAAATATTACTGAGTCATAAGGAGTAACTAATATAAAAAAAAAAGAAAAGCAAATATAAGTGATGTAGAGTAAGAAAGAAAAAGGACCAGAAGAAAAATACACTGAGACTTCAACTATGTAAAGACATAAAATGTTGGCAAAGTCCATGATAAAAGCAATGAATAAGGTCAGTGCTACCTTAGTTAAAATTAATGTATGTGTTTTTCATTTCTTTCATCAGTCAGTAAACAACAAATATTAGTTGTATTTACGATTGTTCAGTAACATTTTCTTATGCCATCTTGCTTATTTAGGGAGCTTTAAGATTTTTGCTATTGCATTTATGACTTTGGGGGGGGGGGCTGCTGTCTTTGTTGCTGTTCTTGCATTAATGACTTTGGTCTATTTAATATTAATATTTTTGAAGATGTATAACCAGTATAAATTAAAATTAACCAATTTTTTAAAACTTCCAGTGATCAGAGGCTTTCTACCTTACATATGGCACATAAATCTCAGTGATGACTTTGTTGTAAGATGTGACACAAACTGTTAGTGATCACTTTGTCACTACTATAAGTACCATCAGCACATAGCTCATTTGTCATATTCCACGTGGGAACTGCTCCCCCTGCTGGATGGCTGAAATACACAGTAGTAGTATTCACAAATTCTAATGAATTACTTCACTCCAACTCCCCAAAAATCAAAAAACAAAAATCAGCCTATGAACATTAAGTAACTGATATTCTGAAGAAAAATTTACTACAAACAGATATGTGATGTACACCTGTATGCAAGTCTAGCGCTCAAGAGAAGAATTATGAACTACTCCCCATCACTCACTAAATTTCCCTTTCCTGGGTACCTGAAGCTACAATCAAGGCTAGTGCACAGGTGAGGGAAGTATATAGTACAAGCAGGTTAGTATAAAAACAACAGCCCTGGATCTGAAGCCAAAGGATTGAGGCTCAAATTCAGATTCTGCTACTTATTAAATGAAGGGGTTGGACTTTTATAAGGCCTAAAATCCCTTCTAGTTCTTAACCTTATTTTCCACATTTACAGCACCTGGGTCCAGTTCTTATTAAACGGATCGAGTACTCTTAAGCTTCAGGGGAAAGGGAGGAAAATAAGGCCCTGTCTTTTTATCCTGCTACCTGACAGGCCTGAAGTAAAGAGGAGTCCTCTCAAGGTATATAACAACTGTGTTGTTTGTTCTAGGAGTTTTGGGCAGGGCAGGTGGGGGAGGGGGGAATTGGAGGGTTATGTTTAAAAGATCTTATTAATTGCTTTTATTCTATCTGGTCCATTTCCAGCTTCTTGGCATGAGCCTAAAACATGACCACTGTGGTTTGGACCCTCATCATCTCTTGCCCAGACTATTGCAATAGTCTCCTAATTGGTCTCCCTGCTTCAATTCACCCCAGTCCAAGTTTTTTGTATTTTTATATCAAGCTTCATTTAAGCATTTTCACAGTTATAATAAAAGAAAGGTGTCCAACCTCAAAAGACAGACGAGAAGAGTAATGCCATAATGCCCATCAGTAGCCACACTCACCTACTACCTCAAATATGCTTAGAGCTTTGCTTACTTTATAATTGCTTATGACATTCCCAACAGCTAAACTACTATTCCTTGCCCTTTTCATCTCCCACTAACCCCAAATTCTGACATCTTTTCAAAACCCAGGTCAAATGCCAATTCCTCTAGAAAAGTCTTTCCTGATCTCCCCAAACAGAAACGTATTTCCTTTCTCTGTTCCTGCATAATACTTTGTACTTTTGTGATCATATTACCTTCTTCATTAGTTATTGTATATTATGTTCCACTAAAGTTTTTTCTCTAATGTTTCACCATGGTATGGTGATGACCCTTTGGGTCCCTAAACCCTATACCATGAGAGCACAAGCTCACAGAGGTCCTAAAATGCTTCAACCATAGGCCCAATGATGGACTGTATGTCTGTCATCTGAGGATGATGCCAGGACAATGAGTTTGGGGGCCACAGCTACTCCTGAATAGCATCCACTCTGTAATATCAGAATTATAACCTGCAATAGCGGAAAGGGTAGCTCTAGTAACAAAATTACAGAATCTTGATGTATACATATCATTTTGCATAGCGCTGCATGCTTTTTGCATACTGTATCCCTCTGACTATAAAAGCAGTATGGTATAAGCAATGCTGTCAAATCTGAATAGAAACAGGCCACTAAACCATACATAAGGATACCTATGGGCCGCATATTGACTTAGAAAACTACATAGTAATGTTATCTATATTTTGTTGTATCTTTATTTACTTTGTTAAATATGTCCCAATTGCTTTTTAATCTGGTTCAGGCCACTGTCAGGAATGTAGGCCACTGGAGTAAAAGATGAAATATTAGGTTGGAGGCAGGAAGACTTAGTTCAAATATTGCCTCAAACCTTTAATATCTGTATGACAATTCATTTAATCTCTGTAAGCCTAAGATTTATCTAAGTAAATGAGAGACTGTGGTCTGGGTTGGTGGAGATAGATTTTATATGTGAAAATTCCCTAAAGAAAACACATTCTTTACAAAGTCAGGCATCCTCCAGCTAGATTTTAAGTCCTGGAGGGAAAAGATCATTTCTTAACCATCTCTGCATCATTTCTAAGTTCCAAAGATAATACTTCATGCATGGTAGGCATTTAATAAGATAAGTTTGAAAACAGGAATGAAAAACATAAATAGCTACCACTTATAATAGGGACAAAAGATTTTGATCTGGAAGGAACCTTAGAAGGTTATCTAGTCGAACCCTCTCATTTAACAGATGAGGAAACTCTTTCCCCTGACAGGCAGAAACTTGGTTAAGATCACTGGACTCCCAAGTCAGTACTCTTTTCACTGTACCATACTACCCTCTGCTAGACCTTGTCTCAAAAATATTCCCTTTTGTCAGACTTTATGCTTCTGCCCAACTAAACTTCTGACCACATTCTGAACAAATAGACTTTCCTACTTCCACAGCTTTGTTGATGGCATTTACTTTCTGAAATGTCCTTCCCTGCTCATTGAGATACTACTCATCCTTCAGAGTCAGCTCAAATACCACATCATCCATGTTGTCCTCTCTGACTTCTGACAATTACCATCTCCAAACCTCCACATTTCACATTTAACCCTCTCCCAATTTTGATCTCAATATAGCATCCACTAATCCCACCTATGTGCCTCAATAATGATGATAAAGTTTAACACAGTGCCTAGCATATATCAAAAGCTTAGTAAATGTCTGTTGTCTTGATAACAAACAAAATGGACAAATATTTTTAAAATATACTTAAAAGAACAAGAAATGAAATTTTTAAGTAACTCAATATCAGAAAAAGAAAAATGAATAAGCCATAAAAGAACCACCAAAGTTTAAAAACAACTAACCTGGGAACAGATGGATTTACAATTGAATTTTATCAAACTTTTAAAGAACAATTAATTCCAATATTCCAGAGTTATTTGAAAAAATTAGGAAAGAAGTGCTCCTACCAACTACTAAAAGAAATATTGTCTTGACACCTAATCCAGAGAAAGATAAAGCAGATGATGGAGCAGAGATCAAAGAGACTGAACCCAGGAAGATCAAATAGGAATCTATTGCAATAATATAGGCAAGAGGTAATGAGAGGTCTGTTCAAAGGTAGTTGTGATGTGAGTAGTTATAAGGGTACAGATATGAAAGATATTAAGAAAGAAGATTTGTCAACTAATTGGATGGGGGGGGGGGCGGGGTAAGGGACAGAAAGTAAAGTTTCAAAGATAACTCAAAAGTTGTAAAGATAGGTGAGTGGAAGAATGCTGGTATCCTCAACAGAAATAGGAGTCAGAAGGACAGTAAGGTTTAAAGGAAAATATAACTAGTTCTCTTTTTAATGTTCAACTTTAAAATGTGTAAGGAAAATTTAGGTTGAAATGCTAAACAAGTAATTGGAAATGAAAGAATGGAACTCAGAAGAAATTTGAACATCTCATATGTAGATTTAGGAGTTATCTGCATAAAGAGTTGAATCCCTGGAAGATAATAAATAGTAGACAGAAGTGAAGAGAGTCCAGAACAGACCCTGGGGTTACGCCTATTACCTGGCAAGTTGTGAAGAATGAAGTTACAAAAGACATAGTAAAATGGTCTGACAGACAAGAAGAGAATAACAAAATAATTTCATATAAACATAGGGAGGAGAGGATCCAAAAAGAAAAGTGATTATTACTGTCAAATGCTGCAGACAGGTAAAGAAAGATAAAGCCTAAGAAGAAATATTCAGATCCGGCAATAGAGAGATCATTTTGGAGAGAGCAGTTTTAGTTGAGAAATAAAGTTGAGAAATAGCGACAGAAACCAGATTGTCAGAGGTTGAGAAATGAGCTGGAGGTGAGGAAGTCAGTCAGTCAATACATATGTATTAAGACAGTTTTTTCCAGAAATTTGGCTACAAGAGGAAGAAGAGATACAAAAAGACAGGTTGAGGGAATGGTAGGATCAAATATGTTTTTTTAAGGATGGGAGAAGGTATAGGCATGTTTGTAGGTGGCAAAAAAAAAAAAAGAGCCAAGGATAAGGAGAGGCTGAAAATTAGGAGAGGACAAATTCCTGGAGGACATTGGAGGGGACGAGGTCAAGGGCACAAGCAGAGAGGTTAGGAATGTCAAGGAAGGGCCATCTCATCCTCAGAGACTAGAGAAAATGAAGAGAGGATAAAATATGATAGAGAGGTAATTTGAAGTATGAAATTATGGAGGAAAGAGAACTGAGGGGTGGTTTCCATTTTTTCAGATAACTTTAAAACAAGGCCCACTCCTCAGATGAAGTGAGGAGGTATTTTGAGAAGAAAAAATGTTTGACTCAGCTGCTGTGTAGTCTGCAAAAGAGAACTGATCAGAGAGGAATAAAAGGATTGGTGTGAAGCAATAAAAGCCCAGTTGAAATAAAATTTTAAAAATTTTAGTGGAATCAGTCAACAGATATGTCTTCCCCCAGGGGTGAAGCAGACATGCAAAAGGCAGATGATGAGAGTAAACCAGGGTTAGAGTCTGGAAAAGAATAAGAAGGTGAAGAAGTCAAAGTACTCAAAGACAAAATATACTGTAAAGGTTAAGTAAGTAACGAGAAGTTAAATATTTTGAAAGGAGGAAAGTGAGGCAAACGGTGACGGGCTGGGAAAGCAGAAAGGAGTGCAATGACAAAGATATGGTGAGATGGAAAATGGTTGAAAAGGGACACCAGAAAAGCTGAATTGACTGGAGGTCATGGTCAGATACAGCCATCTCAGAGTTAAGAGGCTATGAAGGTGGAATGCTTATGAATAATGACGTAAAAATAGGACCCTCTCTATATGAGGCTGAAGTAAAGTGGTAGATCCTAGGAGCTAAGAAACCTCATAAACTGTAAAGTGAGGCTATTTGAAGGGATATCAACATGGAAACTGACATGACCAAGTACAAGGATAGGATCTGGAAGAGAAGATTGTAAGTCAAGTCTGAGCTCCTCAGGAAAGGCTTGAGAATGTCCCAGAGGCTAAAATGTAAAAGCTGCCAGTACTGTTATATTCTGTCCTGATCAGACCACACTAAAGCATTGTATTCAACTCTAGAGACCATAGTTGAGAAAGAATATAATTAAGCAATTAATTGATAAATATTCATTAAACTTTATAAGGCATTATGCTAAGATCTGGAGAATATAAAAAAAGCAAAAATACAAAAAATGGTCCCTGCCTTCAAGGAGTTTTACATTATAACGAAGGAGATAACATGCAAACAAATAGGTACATACAAGATACATAGGTCAAATAAAGGAAATATTCTTTACAGATGATAAGGCTTTTCAAAAATTCCTTTTCACAGATGATACTGTACTAATTTTATCAAGCTTTACCATACTACAAAGCTTCTTCAATAAGCAAAATCAAAATAAAATGGATGAACACACTGTGCCCACTGTCAGTCTCTTACATATTACATATGTGTGTATGTATGAACAATGCTCTAAGCCAAGGATTGAACTGGAGAAAAATAAGCTAGATCACATTTGGGAAAATACAAAGCATATGCAATGATCCCAAGAAAATGACTCCTTGATGCTAAAGCCCATCTTTTACTACCAATATTCTCCCAAGGATGCTATTTTGCTACAAATCATGAAACACAATCAGAAACAAAACTGCAGATGACCCAAAGGGAAACAGAAATATGGATGCCAGATGTAAACAGCTAATCCTGCCAGGAATGTCTCTCATGTGAGAAATTATGTAAAAGATAATGTCAATGACATGTAGGACAAGAAAAAGGGTGAACCAGTCATGTAATGACAGCAAGGGATAACAGATAAGCAGCCTAAATGCAACCCCAGGACCCACAAAATACATAAAGAGCCAAAGGCCTCTAGTAAGTTGGGTGGATACTCTATGAAGAATTTATACAAAGACATAAATGTGATACATTGGATCAACTGTCCATCTACAACAGGTCAACAGGTTCTTTCCAAGTCGTCTTCCTTGACTCCACTGCTTCTGTCTTCTTCCACTTACCTGCCTTCCCCTGAGAAAGGGAGTCTGACTATGCAGAACCCTCTAATGGCAAAAGATAGTTGTAATTTATTTCCTACTTAGAGTCCTACGTATTTCCCAGGGCTACTTTATATACTGGCAGAGTGTCCTATTTTTCAGGCATTCAGTATGGAGAAGCTCTCCATCGATCCAAGTAAATCATAAGCGCCTTAAAGGTAGAGACTTTCATTTCTGTCTTCATATCCCCAGCACTCAGCATAATTCCTTGCACATAACAGGCCCTTAACAAAAGTTAGCTGAATTTAATTTTAAAAACCACATAGGATGAGAAAGCATAGAGGGGTAGCAATCAAAATACATTCTTTCAGCAGCAGAGGCAACAAGATTTTGTTTAAAAAAAAAAACCAACAACAACAACAAACCTTCACATTTACAATGTATGTTAATGTTTTATAAGATGCTTTCTACACAACGAACATATGAGGTAGATAATTCAAGTATTATACCTATTTTACAGATGTAGGTACAGAGAAATGAAGTAATTTGCCCAGTGACAGAATTCTGGAGTTTGTGGGGAAAGATCTGATCTCTAGTCTCTTTATTCTGAGAGTCCAATACTCTTATCCACAAGGACAAGCTGCCCTTCCAAAAGATTTTGCCTAAAGTAAAACAATCTGCATTGCTAACTTAAATTAATGCTGTAACCTGAACAACATCCTAATTTGAAATAAGCAAGTCTGATTCTTCCTTTTCAAACATTTTTCAATTTCAGGGGAAGGCCACTGGACAGGGTAACATGTGAATGTACCAGTCAGCTTTGTCCATTAGACATACACAGGGAGATGACAGTCTGGAGTACTGCTAATGTGACTGTCAAAAAAACAAAGAACAAAAAACCTCAATTCAGACATCAGGCTACACTTAGTCACCCTATGACATAATTTGTGCAGAAAGTGTTTGTTCATAATCCCGTCTCTCTTTATTTTCAACCACACTTTATATAGACAGTGAGGTAATTAATGGATATTACCAGACCTGGGAGCAGGAATACCTGAGTTCAAACCCAGTCTCTCAGATGTTACAGCTGTGCAACTGTGGGCAAGACAATTAACCTTTCTGAGTCTTAGTTTCCCCATCTGTAAAATGGGGATAATACTTCTAGTACCTATTTGTGAGGTTCAGGTGCAATAATATATAAAAAGTGACAACTTTTAAGTGCTATGTAAACATTAGTTATTATTGTACTCTACATAAAGTAGGCACTTAATAAATATATTTATATTACTACAAAAATATACTAATAATAATAGCCAAAATGAAAATTCTCTTAAAATACATTAACTCCTAAAATATGGACCTGGATCATCAGTCATTAAGTGCTAAAAGTGTGAAACAATGTAAAGGCAGGTAAAAAAAACTCTTAGCAAAATTCAATTTGCTTTCTCAAGCTCTTCCTGGTTTATCTAAGAAACTGGGCCCACACATTTTATAAGCTATAAAAATTAAGCTTTCTATCAAACTGCTTAAGGTCCAAAAGAATATTCTGAAACATTATATAGCACAATGAACAGGAGTATGATCAACCTAAGAAGCAGTACAGTGCAGTAAAAGAACATTGAACTGAGTTAAAAGACTCAGGTTAGAACACCCTAGTCCTGGCCCTGCTCCCTACTCTTTAAACAATTCTGTGCCAATCTCAGGACCCCAGAATTTGAGTTGGAAGGAAACTTGCTAGCAGTTTGGTCTAACCCATCTACCTTCTAAGACACCTCATTCTATTTCTGGATAGCTGTTGGAAGTTTTTCTCAACATTAAGTTAAATTTGCTCCTTTGCAACTCCAACTATACTCCTAGTTCAAGACTCTGGGGCAAATACTACAAGTCTTCCATATGACAACCCTTTGAATACTTGAAAACAATTATATCTCCCCCAAGGATCTAGGCTAATCATCTCTAATTCCTTCTACCAATCATCATAATTGCATGAACTTCAGGGCCTTACCATCCTGGTTCTCTTCTTCTAGATCAGCAGTTCTCAACCTGTGGGTCGTGACCCCTTTGGGGGTCGAACGACCCTTTCACAGGGGTCACCTGAGACCACTGGAAAACACTTATTTCTGATGGTCTTAGGAACCAAGACCACCACTCCTCTATCCGTCTCTAGTCTGCCCACATGCAGATACGCCCACATATGAGTATCAAAAGGTCACGGCATTAGGAAAGTTGAGAACCACTACTCTAGATGGTCTCCAGCTTATCTATGTCCTTCCTAAACTATGGAGCAAAGAATTAACACATTGCTCCAGAAGTAACAGAGGGCAGTAGGATAATTGTTTCCAAGTTCTTATCCCCCTTTTGCTTTTGTGGCTGCCATATCATATTATTAACTCACACTGAATTAGCATTCCATTAAAATCTCCAGATCTTTTTCAGAAAAATTGCTCCCTATGTATGCTCATCACCTTCTATTTCTTAAGTCAATATAATGAACCCAAATTTTAGACTTTACCTCTAACACTATTAAACTTCATCTTATTAGATTTGGCCCAACATTTTGGCTCCTGAGATATTTTTGCAGTCTGACTGTCATCAGCTGTGTTAGCTATCCCTTCCAGCTTTGCATTATCTATAATCACTTGTGCTCTCCAAGCTTCAAATTCCTCACTCACAAAATGGGGGTTTTAATATTTTTATTATTTTGCAGAATTATCAAATGACACCTATGAAAAGCTGTTATACAAATATCAATCAACAAGCATTTACTAATTGCCTACTTTGCATCAGAAACTACTGTAGGTGCTGGGATATGTAAGGATTAGAAAAGACTGGATCAAGGGGTACTAGGTGGCACAGTGAATAGAGCACTGGCCCTGGAGTCAGGAGGACCTGAGTTCAAATCCAGCCTCAGACACTTGACACCCTTACTAGCCATGAGACTTTGGGCAAGTCACTTAACCTCAACTGCCCTCCAAAAAAAGCAACAAAAAAAAAAGACTGGATCCATGAGATCACCTCGTTCAACCTCCTCACTTTATTAATGCTACAACTCAGGCCCAGACAACTGACTTATCAAAAGTCCCCACACTAGTTAATAGCAAATCCAGGGCTAGAATGCAAAATCCAATACTCTTTCCACTACAGTGGAAAGGACTACACCATAGCTATACTATTTCAATCAGCAATAACTGATTCAATGTCTACAGAAAACACTGGTGTTGAAAGAGATCAATCATCCTTATGATAGAAAATTTACCAGCAAAACTCAAGTAAGTTCTCAAGTTTTGTGCCAATTTAAGTATCCTCTGTCGTTTATCAAGACTGGTATTTCAAAACTAAACCAACTTCCAGAAGGTCATTACAGACCCTAAGAGTAATTTTAACACACACTAATTATATGTAAACCATATAATATTTTTAGGTGAATGCTGGGGAATACTGCAACTCTGAAAAAGATATGAATCAGTAAGGATAATTTCCTAACAATTAAAGCTGTTCAAAAATGAAATGGGTTGCTTCAGTAGATAATGAGGAGGATGACCAATTACTGGAAATTATTCTTAGGGGTCTTATATTCCATACAGGGATTAGACTAGATGACATTTAAATTCCCTTCCAATCTACAAGTCTATAATTTATTTTCTGTCTATAGTATCCTTCCCCTTTCATGCATAGTTACATCATATACATCAACAGAGGTTTACTGACCCTTACTATGTGTAATTCAGTGTGATGAGATTACAAAATGGTATAGAACATGATCCTTGTCCTCAAAAAGCTTACTGGGGGGTGGAGGAAGTTCTGGGAGGAGTTGGGTGAAAAGAGGAGAGAAAAGTTTGGCTGAACATATTCACAAATAAGCATGAAGAACAAACATTAAATATCTATCAAAACTTCTTACCTTAAAAAGATAAGATTTGCTCAAAAAAAATGGACAGGAATGACTTGGAAATTATTCATCACATCAAGCACACAAACTCTTGACATACAAAAATACTTTTATTCAATTTTTTACATGTGTGCACTCAAATTTCAATTTTATTTAGTAAAATAGAAAAACCTAATTCTGCACCAATCTCACTGTAAACTATTTACAAACCTGGAGGGTGTTGGTATTCACATCATGCAAAAGGAAAAGCAAGTATGTGTCCCAGAATTATTCCATTTTCCACGTCCATATGCTGAAATCAGTTCTTACTGCCAAATCGATGTACAAAGTCAGGTAGTGTGTATATAGCTCCCCATCCAACCTCAGGATTCATACTGATAAAATCATTCAGGTTCATTTTTGAAGCTAAGAGAATGCACAAAAAGAATTTTATAGTGAGAAAAATACTTGTCATTTAATCACAACATAATAATTCAAAGAGCTAGAAGTATGTCTATTTTAAAGAGAGTAAACAGGAAAACATACAGTAAATCATTCCATAGAAGGGTGGCATTTCATGACATTTTAGAGCTGAGAAGCCCCTTGGAGAGCCTGTAGTCTATTATTTTCCTTCAGAAACAGAACTAGAGATGTGAATGACACAGAAAGAACTAGAATTCAGACTACCTAACTCATGATCCAGTGCTTTTTCCAAAGCAGAACTTTATTCATGTACATGAATACATAAAGTATTTAGAAATACTATAAATATACATACAAAAGATACTGTTCATATGGAAAAATGCTCAAAATCACTATTGATTCGAGAAATGCAAATCAAAACAACTTTGAGGTACCACATCTCACCAGTCAGATTGGCTAAGATGACAAAACAGGAAAATGACAAATGCTGGAGAGGATGTGGA
>CM053587.1:266775452-266792054 GCA_028646515.1 Pseudochirops corinnae
AGTCGGTGATTTTTTTTTTAATCTCTGTGGAGCTCTGCTTCCAGAGGGGAAAGCTCTGTCCCAAATCGCCGGGGTTTTCCCAGCTGCCAGAGCTCTTAGGAGGTTGCTGGGTCCCTCTCCCACTTCTGGCTCACTGAAGATAAAAGAACCACAGGACCAAAGCCCAAGACCGCGATCTGGATCCAGGCTACTCAACGCGAGAGCACTTGGCCTCTGAATGATCGCTTAGTCCCCCTGCAGTCTGCAGGCCGAGAGCTCCGAAGCGGCAATGTGGAGGCGGGTGCAGGACCTCCACTTTCTGCTTCTCAGCCCTGGAGGCAGTTTGGCCGGACCGCTTTTCTCCCACAACCTCGCAAGCTCCACTGACCTAATTCTGGATACTTCCGCAGCTGCTGCCAATCCGCTCACCCGAAGCTCCAGCCGGGGCTCGGCTCCTCTCATCAAGCCGCCTCCAGGGCACAGCCGTGGTTTCAGGCCAGGCTGGTTTCAGTTCGCAGTGCTGATATGGTTCCTCATAGCCGAGCTGACTTCAGTGGAAAGTATATTTGTGTGCATTTTGGAGTTCTAGAATTAGTTTAGAGTCATATTTTATGGGTATTTGGGGATGGCTATGTGAGAGCTGCGATATGTTGCTGCTTTTATGCTGCCATCTTGGCTCCACCCCCCTAATTTCTATATTAGCATATAGTTTGGGGTTGCCAGTCTCCTAGTTAATCTAGTAACATTCTGTTATTCTGACCTTACATCCCTGATTATACAGTAGACGTGATACTTGCCAAATAGACATTTGATAGGAAATATCCCCACTATTTCTTGGGCACATTATAATCCCTCATGCTCTCAGTTGCCTGTAAAGAGAGGATTAAACCCACAGGAGTTCTCAGATGCTCCTTCAAGTTTCTCTGAATTCTAGACATGTGTAGTCAAATTAAACCATAAAGATTTTGTGATCAGCCTGGCTCTGAATTCTTGTCCCATTTCAAGTGGCAAACTGGGTTTTCAGAGATATAACTTCTTATAGTGAAAGATGAAAGAGAGAGAGAGACAGACAGCGAGAGAGAGAGAGAGGGAGAGAGGGAGACAGAGAGAGAGAGACAGAGAGAGACAGACACGGAGACATAGAGATAGAAACAGACAGACATATGACTTTTGAGCTGCATAGACTTTGGACACTTCAAATTATACCACCCACAGGTGACTGCCTAATTTAGTCTTATATAGTAGAAAAGGCCTTGAACATGGAGTCACATGAGCAAGGACGGAATCCTGTTTTTGCTTCTTACTGCTTGTGTGACCACAGGCAAGTCAATTCATCTCTCTGTGGTTGAGTTTCTTCATCCTTAAATCATAGGGTTGGATCCCAAAACTTCTAAGGTCCCTTCCAAATCCAAATGTGTGAGCCTATTTGTGTGGTGAGGTATGAAGCTCCAGTGAGGGAGAAATGGTGCTCATTAAGCTTGGCAAGAGCCCTTTTCCTTCCTTGGTTATGTCCTTTAGCCTATTAGCATAGGTTTAGAGCTCAGGAAGGAGCCTGAGAGTCCATCTGGACCATCCCTCCCATTTTACATATGAGATAATTGAGACTGAAGCTTATACAGGTAGTCACCATCAGAGGTGAGATTTGAATCCAGATCTTCTGACTCCAGAACCAATGTTCTTTCCAGTGTGCCATGATGTCTTTTTGATTTTCTTTACTCCCAAGAGCCTTTAATGTGGATTTGGGAGAGGCAGCATGGTTCACCTTTACAAAATCAAGTGGAAAGAATGCTGAATTTCAAATCTAAATGACTAAGATTTGAAATCTTATTCTATTGCTCACTATCTGGGAGGATCCGAGGAACTTGTAACTTTGGGTCTCTAAAGGTGTCACAATCACACAGCTTTCTGGGTTGGCCCAACCAGGTAAAAATGTGAGGGGAAAATGTTTAACAAGATTATACACACACGTATATGTACATACACACATACACATATACAATGTATATATGCATACATATGTATATATATTACATCAATGCAGATAATGTTAATTTGTGGTTTTCTGAGTCAATCTATATGACAGGGATCCATTTCTATTTGAGTTTGACACACAGTGGATAGATTGCCAGGCCTGGAATCAGGAAGACTTGAGTTCAAATCCAGCCTTGGACACTTATTAGCTGTGTGACCCTGGTCAATTCACTCTGTTTGCCTCAATTTTCCCATCTGTAAAATGATCTGGAGGAGGAAATGGAAAACCACTCCAGTATCTCTGCCACAAAAGCCCCAAATGGGGTCACAAAGAGTTGGACATAACTGAAAATGTACAACAGCAAAAAAAGTCCCTTTGTGTTCTAGATCATAGATTGAAAGAGAATCACAAAATTTAGAGCTGGAAGGGTCCTTAAAGAGCATCTGATAAAACTGACACGTTAGAAAGTGCTAGATTTGGAGTCAGAGGACCTGGGTTCAAATACTGGTTATGTGACCACAGGTAAGTCACTTACTTCTCTGGGCATCAGATGAAGAAACTTTTTCTTCATCTACAAAATGAGAAAGTGGGGCTGGACAACCTCTCAAGTCCCTTCCAGCTCTTAGTCAATGGTACTCTGCATATGAATCCATGAAGCTAAGATTCTGATATCTGGAGTAATTTGCTCTGTCTCACACCAATATTCTCACCAGAGTCCAGATTTCTCGCCATTCTCCTAGTAAATTGCTGCCTTCTGGACTAAGGTGGCTTAGGCGGACCTAAGAGTCACACCCTAATTAAGGACTATATTTCTTGTTCCACATGTGTACACAGCTATAAACTCCCTCCTCTGATCACTCATTTACATATGAATAATAAAATAATGGTGACACATTCATGGAAGAAGAAACAGAAACCTTTATAACCAATTAGAGCACAGCCCAAAGCAAAACCAAAAATAAGACCACACCCCCAATCCAGGCATATGTACAACTTAACTTGAAGTCCACAAAGAACACACCAAGGTTGTTGTTGAAACATTTATTGTAGCTCAGTGTCAAAATATTTTTTACAAAAATATGCCACTGTTTGTACCAAACAGCTATAAAAATCAGTTCTACATGCAAGGAAGGTGTGCAAATAACTTACTCAGAAGGACTCAGCTCACACAATAGTATTAAGGAGGAGGCATAGTACATGGCTGGGCTAACCTCACACTTCTGTTTATAATTTTCAACTCCTCTAAAAGTTTTCTCATTCTACATTGTCTTTGCATTGGAGAAAAGCTGCCTATGCTATAATGTGTGCTGCAAGAAACATTACCTTTCGAGGAGGCTGGTTGGCACTCTGGGGGAAAATAATGCTATCTGTCGAAGGATTCCCAAGTTTAGAGGAATGATTTGAGTCCTCCCTTTAGAAGACTTACATGCCACACAGTGGGAACAGGAACAAAAAGGGCCATGATCTCATCTAAGCCACTCAGGACATTGTGGTGGGGGATAGAATTCCAAGGAAGTCTAAGGATCAAAAGCCCAAAAAAGGCAAAGCATCCTTAAATTGGCAGTCTCAGGTGCAAACTGGATTTTGAAAGCTATCCATGATCATTCTTCACTCCTGTTTTCAAAGTGAGTTAACACTTTCAGGGACCTGGGCAATGACTATGTCCAAGATGATTACCTTGCTGCCTGAGATGGGAGAACAGAGAAGTTCCGAGAAGTTAATTTCTCTGTAATCAAGAAGATTATATGAAGGTAGCCCAGAGATCAGGCTTAAAATCAGGATGAAGTTCCCAGGATCTTAGAGCTGGAAGGAAAGAAAAGACTGATAAATTGAGCCACAGTTAGTTTGGGAAGAAAAATACACTTGGGAATCATAGCCTTGGGAAGTTGGCCTGCCTCATAACACAGACTCTGCAAATTAACTGGAAGAATTAAGGGGGAAATAAGCATTGCTTTATTTTACAGCAAATTGTGCTGGGGGTGCCATTCAAAACATGAAAGCACTAGGAGGCTGTAGTAGAAGATCTACTCAAATCTCCTTATTAAGAAAAGGTGACAAATATAGGAAAGTGTCTATAGCAAGAAGTAAGCTAGAGGTTACTAATTTCTCTTTCCTTTTCCTTTAAAATGCAGGTTTATTTTAGAAGATAAAACAGAGGCTGAAGAAATTTTACCAATGTGTTTCTGATAATTTTAGTTAATGACAACGGAATTCAAATGTGAGCATTCTTATGCATTATGAACAGTTCTATGGAGTATCTAATGACAGACATTCTCTCTGGGCAAAAAGCTGGAGTGGAGGGAATTGTTTCCTGTTGCAGATCTTCCAAAAGAGCAATCAACAGCAGAAGATGAGATACACAACAATGATGTGGTGCATTAAAAAAATATATATCACACATATAAAAAGGTCATTTGCACAAAGCAAAAGATGTCATCTCCCTAAAGCCTGGCAGAAAAATATAAATTCTGGTACACATTTTATAATAAACATAGTTATACTGAAACCACTAAAAATTACATGTTATTGAACAAAATCTACCTTAAAATGAATGATTTATATCATTGCAAATCGTCATCCCCTCTTTCCTTGACAAATTAAACACAAAGTTCTCCTATGTTAAAAAGAACCAAACACATTAACACAGTTAGAGGACTTGCAAATTCTCTATATGAAATACCCATAAATCTACAAAGTAGAGAATTGTAGTAATTATACAGTAATCACTGGTTTACTTCATGAGCACAAATCAAAAAAACAAAACAAAACACTATCCTTTTTTTTAGGATGGTCTTACTCAGTAAACTAATATCTATTGAAAAGATCAGTTTTACATGCCAAGCCACCTCATTAGAAAACAAATACCCATTAGGCAAATGGAATCATATTAAGAACCAATGCAAGGAAGCCTAGTGGAGACTTCCTAGTTTGGGTGAAAGATTATCACTCTGCGCTTCTTGGGTCTGCTCAGTTCTTCCTACCATGTCAATTGGGTACAGGGATCTTATTATGGAATGCCACATCTAATCAAAGCCAGAGTGGTGCTATGAAGCAATCTTGTATAAAAGTAAGTCTGGACTTGGTCTAGCTCATTTTAAGATCTCCTTCCTGGCTACAGTATATCTTACTGGGCAGGTCTCCCAAATGTGAGTGCCCATCCTCAAGGGTGGGCATTCCTCTCTGCAGCAGCCCAGCCAACAGAGGAGCAATGAACTTAGGAGTCCCAGCTCCTCTTCTTCCTAGAGAGGAGGGCTCTGGCCAAATCGTTTCATATCTGAAACTCAGTTTTCCCGTCTGCAAAGTGAGCACAAGAACTCTTCTAGTACCATCCTCATGGAGCCGTTTTGAAGAAATGACCTTGTAAACTTATTTGCCACGAACAACTCCCATTTACTTTATGTTTTAAGGTTTACAAAGTCCTTTTCTCCCAGTGGCCTTGTGCGAGGTAGGTATTATTTATTGTTTGCTTATACCTTTGGATTGGACCACACCGTGCTAGATTTGTTAATAGGCTCATGGTATCTGGGACATGACCACATTTCCCCGATAGTCAGTCTGTGTTGAGTATAGAGCTCTAGTAAATTCCGTTTCCTGCAGCTGTAAGGGTGGGGAAGAGGGATGGAGCTGAGGCAGAGGTGTAGGTGTGTACCATTCCCTCCTTTGCTCCTCATTCTGATAGAAAGCTTTCTAGCTGCTAGACCAGAAGGTCTCCAACACTTTTTTTTTTCTTTTTGGCCAAAGCTGCTCTTTGATGCCTTTGTAAAAATGAAAAAAAATTTAATACTGTAAACTCACAGAATCACAGAATCTCCGAGCAAGATGGGACCTTGGTAGTCATTTAATTTAACCTTCATCTGAAGCATTAATTTCCTATGACATCTCTGATGAGGAGCCATAGGCCTTTGAGTGAATCCCTATAGAGATGGGTTTGTCACCTTAGGAGGCAGCTCACTCTACTGATAGCTCCAATTGTTAGGAAGTTCTTCCTCAAAGGGAGCTGAAATCCATCTCTGTACTCCTGAAGAATATGGATTGTGTCCAATTTGTTTTTTGTAGGATTCTTAGGCCAGCAGGCATGGAGTACTTCGCACATTTCTGACAAAGCTCAATTCGTGACACTTTGAATTCTTGCACTCATGCTTCTGCTTCCCTGATGTCCTATACCAAATACAGGATTTAAAAAATGCCTCTTTAGTTCCTACTTACCCCTTACCAACAACCTACCATTCCCTTGCCTACTCCTTTCCCATCAGAACATTGCCTGGTTTCTTCTCTTTTTCGCTTTTACAATTCAGCCCCTGACTCCTGCACTTCTCACTTGCATGCTTTTTTCTAAGATGACCAAATGAGCCAGAGTGGGACCCTTAACCAAATTTGGCAAATATCTCAGACTCAGTTCTGAGATTTCTTGGTGAGTTTAAACATATATCAAATATCTGAATAATTTTAGAGTTTACCATATAAGTTTGCCCATATTACCATTCTTGAGGTGAGGTGGTTTTAAAGGCAGCATGGACTGGTGAAAAGAGCACTAGATTTGGAATTAGAAGACCTGGGTTTAAATCTCAGTTCTATCACTAAATACCAAGGCCTTAGTTTCCTCTTCTGTAAAATGAGCAAATTGAGCTTAATGATTAGTAAGGTCCCTCCTTGCTCCCAGTTCTGTGATTTTATGAGATATCTAATTGCTGATAGGAGCAATGCATCAGAGTATTTTTGCTGTTTGCAAATTAACAGGGAACTTAGGAATTTCATCCATTTCATAGACGTGACAGAGTAGAGACTATACAGATGGGGAAAGAAGTAAAGGAAAGGATAGAGTCTGAACCTAAACATACACATCCAGTTTCTGAAACACACTGTAACAGACCATCTTCAAGGAACCTGAGAAAGCTAAAGGCAGTATTGAATGATGAGTCTAGGTATGAATATTTCAAACGGTAGATGGAAACACACACGCGCCATTTTACAACACAGCGTGCTTGGCTTGTGTATGACTAAGAAGGAAGGGTAAAGAGACCTTTGCTGTACACCTCCTCACCACACCTTTCTAGCTATCTTTACATACACTAGACTACAACTAGCATTTTACCTTCAAAGAACAAACCGTCCAGTAACACAAACACCAAATCCAAACTATTTCTATTTTTCATTTTTTTTGCCAAAACAACACAAGATGCTTTTTGCAAAAATGCAAAAGTAATGGCAAATGGCAGAAGTACCGAGTTGCTGTTGAAATGCAAGATCTCATAAAAAGTAAACACACACAGACACCAAAAAGTCCAAAAATTAACTCACATAAAGTCCTGAGATTCCTCATTCTTCACTGTACACCCATTTACAACTGCCTTTCAAAAATCCCTTTGCATATACCAGTCCCAGCACTGAGAAACGTTCAATAAAACTCTGGGTTTTGTATGAGGAAATATGGTATTTTTCTCTACCCTTTTCCAACTTTTTCTAATGATCCCTTTCAATATCAGTGCCTTCCCTCAGTTTGTTATCTCCAGCTTATCCTGTATATATGTGTATGTATATATATGTATAATTTGTACATAGTTGCTTGCCTATTTCTCCCCCATTAGATTGTGAGCTCCTTGAGAGCAAGGCGTGTCTTTTGCCTTTCTTTGTAGCCCTTTCTTTGTACTTAGGTGCCTGGCACCTAGTGGGCACTTAATAAATGTCTACTGATTGGAGAAGTTATGGACTTCTACTGACTTTGCCTTAGAAATGTTTAGTCAGGGTTGATAAAAACTTCATGTTGGACAAATAGAGGAGAAGCTTGATTTAATGATCAACATACTTCCCAGGACAAGAAAACTGGTAATATATCTGAATCAGCCCACAAATTTGGGACTTGTTTGGTAAGGCCACGGGAATACAACCCCTCCAGGTTTAGCTTATAAGTTGAACTATGCTGTTTTGTGAAGGTACTTAGGATGGAAGAAGCATAAGAAATACCCTGAAGACAAATAGGAATAAGTCTTTTCCTGGACATAGATAATTACTGGGCCCTCTTAACTTCTTTCAGCCTCAGTTTCTTTATCAGTAATTCTCCAGTTTCTACAGCTGGGCTGCAGAAGTGAATTTCTGTCCTGCTGGTCTTTCCACAGTGAGTGGCATAAAAAAAAGCATTTTGAACCTAGCATTTTAGGGTTCCCAGTCAAGAGGCAACTCCAAAGACTACCCTACTTCTTTGGATAAGTGAGCTCAAAATAAGAAAAACTTTGTGGTCAATATTTTCTCCTTTAAGTCACTTTTACAGTGATTAAAAATAGACATGAAAATTTACAACGTGCACAATGTGCTGTGTATGTGTGTGTGCTAAAAGAAAGCATTTTATGATGTCAGAGGTAGAAAGTGGTGTGGTGTATTTCACGTTGCAGGATATGGCCCTTTATACAATATAGGCTTAAGAAACGTTTCGTTCAGATCTGTTACATGGGTTTTTCCGTTGCTTTAAGACAATGACAGTTAATAACAACAACAAAGAACCACAAACCAAACTAGAAAACCAAAACATAGACTTCTTCATCTGGATATGCTGTTTCTTCCCAAATTTCCATCTTGTAAACAGGTCAAGGTTGTTCTATTGTGAATTCAACTTTGCTGCTTTCCCAATCTTTGGAAATCAGATAGGGGTTTCAGAACATGTAAGGCAAATTCAATGTGACTTCTGAAATATAGCATTGATGCTGCTATAGCCTTGCTGGCTAATCATTTTTTAAAAAAAAGTTTATTTACAGTCTGACTGTTCTTCCATACTAGTTCTATTAAGAAAGTCCATGTTCCTAAATAGCCAGTCAGCAATTTCATGTTTCTCCTCCAGGGTCCTGTCATTTACTCAACTTAGGAATTTCAAAACAACATAAAATATACACTATTTACAATGGAAGTGTCCTTATTGGGTATTCCAAAACATGTCATGAAAACTGGACATTCCCAAGGGCTGTCCCACGGGAGGGCTCAGAACTTGAACAAGTTGATGAAGTCCTGGGGCGACAGAGAGACAGAGCAACTCTCTGGATTATTAGCTGTACATGGATGATCGGTTCCCTGCAAAAAGAACATAGAAGTTAAGCTTGGGTTCTCAGAGATATCTCTTCTGTTCTTAGCATTGCAAAGCATTGGCTAACGTAGGAACAATAACCCTCTCTAGAGAATGCTGTGGGAGAGTGCCACATGGGATGGAAAAGCAAGAAACTTCAGAGGAAACAGCAAACCCAGTTAATAGCATGTCAGCCTTAGAACCAGGAAGACCTATGTTCACATCTTGGGTAAATCCAAGGTCTGTAGTCATAGGCAATTCACTTAAACTCTCAGTGTCTCAGACAAGTCTTACTCCACGCTAGAGTCTTAGATGCCTGAGGCTATCTAAGCGCCAGCCCTTGTTTTTTCAGGCCCTTGTGACAGAGGAGTTGTACAACTGCATTGGTAGAGGGAGTTTCCATACTGGGAACTTCCTATGATGATGAAACCATGGGTCTAGACCAAAAGAAAAGAAAGAAAAAAAAGAAGGAAGAAAGGAAGGAGGAAGGAAGGAAAAAAGAAGGGAGAAAGGAAGAAAAAGGAAAAGGAAAAGAAGAAGGAGGGAAGCGAGAAGGGAAGAGAAAGAAAAAAGAAAAAGGAGAAGAGAAGGAAAGAAGAAAAGTATATGTGTATGTTAGGAAATATAAATCGCACTCACACTGGAAAAGGTCCTCTTCATTACACACAATAGGGAAGGAACTCTACGGGGTATTCCTAGGAACTCAGGATTTTTTCTTCATAGAGACCAGATGCAGCCAGTTTCAGATTAGTATGAATTAGAAATCCCCTGAAGTGGCCACATTATTTGAATTCAACTCCTTATTTCCATTGGGCTCAAAGCAATGATCAAATTTTACATAATCATAATTGAAAATAGTACAAATTCAAATATATGCATCTACTTCAGAGAATTCTTTATTTGTGCTAATAAGCTCCCCCCTATGATTTCATTCCCTCACCATCACATTTCACTCCATTGCAGAATTTAAAAAGCCTAGTTTTATGTTAAGCATGGGACTAAAAATATCATTTGCACATTCTCTATGAGAGGATAGAATCTTCCTAGGCCTCTGTCACGGTCATTTTTTCAACGCACCTTCCAAGAAAGGATGTGGCAATGTTTGCAGAGCTGCAGGGTATCTCCATATTGCTCTTTCCTTGGGTAACATCGGATAAGCTTAAAATACATCTTCTTCCAATCCAGTTGTCCTTTATCAGATAAAATTAATCGCTTTCGAATCTAAAATTAAAATAGTGACAATGGAGTAAGTAGGAACCTGGGATTATGGTTTGAGGGATTCTGGAAATGCTTTCTCCAACTTTTCCATAGCACCCCCTCCTTGTCAATCCAAATTTTGCCCACGGAAGACACCTGAAAACCAGAAAACGTCCATCTTCAGGCTACACCTGCAGGACTGTATTGAGTTTTAGCTGGCTTAGAGTAAGGAATGTATTGAAAAACAAGCTCCAGACTGTGCAGGGAAGGCAAGTGGGAAGGGATGGGGGACCAGAAATCATGCTATGTAAGAGTAATACTAATATTTGGCATTCTCTAGTGCTTTGAAGTTTAAAAATAGCCTTACATACTTTACTAATTTAATCCTTACAACAGCTCCATGAAGTTAGTGCTACAGGTCTTGTTGCTGCCTTTTTACAGATGAGGAAACTGAGGTTTGGAGAGGTGGTTTGCCTGAGGTCACACGTACTTGAAGTATCACAGGCAGGCCCTGAACCTAACTGATGACGGTCAGCCTCAAGAAAAGTAGCAGCGGTGCTGGTCATGGCGGGTGGGTGGGGATGATATCTGGATCTGAAGGGTTGTCATGTGGAAGGTGGAGAAAATTTGTTTTGTTTGGTTCTAGAAAGCAGAACTCAGAACAATGGGTAGAAGTACTAGAGAGACAGATTTCAACTCAGTGAAAGGAACAAGTTCTTTAATACACAGAGTTCTCCCCATGTGGAATAGGCTGCCTCGGGTGGCAGTGAGCTCTCTATAACTGGAGCTATTCAAGTGGAGGTGTTCCTTCGGAAGCTTGGTGACTGACCACTCTTCAAGATGCTGTAGGGGGAAACCCTTTGTTCAAGTACAGGTTGGACTAGTTAGCCTTGAAAATCTCTTCCAGCTCTGAGAATCTATGATTCTATGATTTGAGAGTCAGAATGGAATGGGGAACCAACTTTGGGTATTATGCATGTGTACCTTACAGAATAAACTGATGGAATTCTGCAGTGGGGGCAGGGGTGGATATAAAGAATGGAGAGGTGGAAGTAGGGACGTGAAGATGAAGGAAAAGAAAACCTGTTGTCGGGTTACCTGTCGCTCTGTGAAATGATATTGGCAGAGTTTCTTCCATAGCAACCGGTCTTCACTGAGCAGGTGCAGGTCTGGAGCCACCTGGCCCAAGCTGACCAGGTCCCTCCCATCTGTTAGCCTCTGCATGATGTTCAGTTGTAAACACAAAGGCAGGTCTGTGAAGGTGAGGCCTTTGAAGGCAGGCTAGAACCAAGGAGAAGGAAGGGAAAACCAACCAACCAATTAAGAGGCAAAGGCATTACTTACCACCACCCCTCCTCCCCTCTCAAGCTGGTTTATTCTACAAAGAGTGAGTCAAAAATTGTGTTCATTCTGAACACTTAAATTGGCCCCAGCTGTGGAGGCCAAGTGAGAAGAGTACAGACCACCTTTAATTGATTAGTGCCTATGACGTTTCCCTCAATTTTATAAAACTCTCCCATTGTGTTCTTGAGAAGTGTGACATATTTCAGAAAGCATACCCAGGGATAAGGACAGGGTGTCTCAGAACAGCTTCAAAAGGTCTACCTGGATTTGGGGTATATACATTTTTTACAGTCCCTCCATCCATAATGGTGTCTATTGCCTAAGAGCAGACAGATCAGGAAAAATCGGTCATGACCCATGTGGTATTGTGGTTAGCCCTTTGGACTTGGCAATCAGGTGCAACCCCTTGCCCTACTGCTCACAAATTGTGTGACCTTGGGCCAGTGCTGAGATATAGTTTTTCTCATCTGCAAAACAGAAATAAGATGTGTGCTACAAGACTTTTCAAAAGCAGTATGTGAACACATAGGAGGCAGTGTGGTGTGCTAGATAAAGAACAGGCCTCGGAATCAAGACTATATGGTTTGTACACCCCTCTTCCCCATAGCTGCTGTAGGAACCTGGGTAAACCACTTCATCAACTTCTCAGTCCTGTGGTCAATATTCTGAGCATATAAGGGTCAGCAGTGGGGGAGAGGGCTGGAGAGAGGAGAGGAGTACCAGGGGTCTCCCCATACCAATGAACTCACAAGTATGGACAAAAACAAACAAAACAAGTAAAGAAATAAATTTGGCCAGATTTTTCCCCCTTTCCCTATAGAAATAGGCCAGTTAAGTGGCACAATGGATAGAGTGCTAGACTGGGAATCAGGAAGACCCGAGTTCAAATCCTACCTCAAGACACTTGTTGGCTGTGTGACCCTAGGCAAGTCATTTCACTTATTTCAGTTTTCTTATCTCTGAAATGCGGAGAATAATAGCATCCATCTCCCAGGTTTGTTGTAAAGGATCAAGTACAACCTGTTAAGGTGCAAATCTGAATAAACACTAGCTTGATGATGGTGATAGCGATGATGATGACGAAGGTGGTGATGGTGATGATGGCATGATTTGCCTAAAGTTACATAGTAATGAACTAGGAGAACCAGGGCTTGAACCAAGGTTCTGTGACTTCCCACCAGAGCTCTTTCCACAGCACCCCACTGTTTGCTAACTCAACTCAAACCCTCTTCCCGTTACACTGAGACCATGTTTTCTCCAAGCTCTGGGTCTCCTTGCTCAGCTTGGTGCCCGGCACACTGAAGGCGTTAATCAGTGTTCGGAGGCTGACTGACTAGCTGATCTGTTTCCCCTCGATCTGTAGAGGAGGAGAACGCTTAGTTGTTCACCACAGCAAGGGCTTTGCAGGCCTGCAGAAGGCTGAAAGCCCATTTGTCATTTATTATCTGCAACGGATCGAATGAGCTCATAAAACTGCCCGGGGATTTTTTTTAAAAACTTCCAAGTGAGCTTCAAAGTATCTGCTTTTTTTGGATAAAACCCACTGGCCCTAGACATTTGCTTCTGTTAGGAGGGGAATACAGCAGGCAGTTGGAGTGAGTACTCTCAGCTTTGCAAACCTGACCTTTTAACCAGATCTCTGCTGAATCCCTTGAAGAGCCCTGCCTCCTTATCAAGTTAACGACTCACATGTTCATCATCTTTTGCTGAATATAAACATGAACCAAGAAAATGAGAGCCATTCTTTTTCTTCTCCAAGCCAGCACCTGGCTAGAAGCCATGCTGGTCCAGTCCTTGACCCCTCCACCCCGCTCCACAATGTAATTCTGCTTTTGGCAGTATGTGGAAGTATGGGGCACAACCCTGCCTTACTGCATACGTCCCAGGTGGCTCGGATTTTTTCGTCCAGAAAACAAGAGCAACAACCCTCTCGTGTGTGTGTGTGTGTGTGTGTGTGTGTGTGTGTGTGTGTGTCTCTCCCCTAGTCTATATACTTCCCTTTCTCCTCAGCATCCTCTGGAGCTTGGGAGCTGTAGGGCTGCAAGCTGGGTGGACTTGTGATGTTGCTCTCAAAGCAATTTGCTACAAATGCCATGGAATGGACAAGATGAAGTACACGAGGGATTGTGGTTGAGGGGGAAGCATGCTGGAGTAGGCATTAGGAGCTGTGGGGTTCAGGACCTAAATCACAGGCACGGTGGTTATAGTGGAAAGCCAGAACTGATATAAATAAGAATCCCACAAGTTATACACACGAGTTATACATGATGCTGAGCAAGTCATTCATGTCTTATTTTTCTCCTCTGTAAAATGGGTATGATAATTTTTTACTCCCTATCTCAGAGGGTTGTTGGAAGAAAGGACCTTCACAAGCTTTCAAGTATTTAATTAGAATTATGCTATTGTTAGGATCACAGATCCAGAGCTGACAGGGATCTAGGAGGTTGTCTAGTCCAACTCTCTTGTTTTCACAGTTGAGGAAACTGAGGCCCAGGGAGGTTAATGGATTTGCCTAAATTCACACAGGTTATTTGTAGCCGAGCTGAGACTTGAAATGAGGTCCTCTTACTACAAAATCAAGTGCTCTTTCTATGGTTTATTAACCTTTCTTTGGTTATTACTGATAATGAGTATGAATATTATGAATATTAATGATGATTGTAGACATTTAAAGTTAGGAAGGACCTCAAAGATCATTTAGTAAGTAAGGGGCTAACCACTCTGAGCCTTTTCCCTCTTCTGTAAAAAGGAAATAATGATACAAACATCCTCACAGGCTCAGATAAGATCACATCTATACAATTTTTGTAAACCTTACCAAGTCATGTAATGTCAACAGGGAATCTAGCTTCCCCAAGAATGTTCCTAGGCTGTCTTTGAGAGCAAGATCACAATTCCACCCAGCTTGCATCCCCACAGTCTCCAAGCTCCAGGGGACACTGAGGAGAGAAGGAAGTACTCCTTATCTAATTCTGAACCAGACTGGGAAAGCTAGATTTAATGCATGAGAAGGGAAGAATGGGAAATCAAAAAAGGGAATTCACACCAAACTAATAAAAATCCCTAAGAACTTTCCCCTAAAGTATTCAAATAATTTAGCTAAATGCCTTAAGAAAAATTACTTGAATAGTCTCCATTCTCCACTTGCCTTTGTAGGTGATAGAATCATTCTTTCCTTTTTAGGGATTAGAAATTAAGCCTCAGAGACACTGTGTGACTAGACAACAGGAACAACACACACATGGTATTTTGAATTCTCCACACAGTTACTTCAGTGATTAGCTGTTATTTCTGTAACAATTATTTGTAGAGGCACAGGAAGTCTTTTCACACCACTTCTGGCCAATATGAAATAGACAATACTCTACTTTCTTTGATCCAGCAAACCACTGTAAGCAATCTTATTCCAATGATTACATGTTAAAAATCAAACAAAGAAGATGCCAATATAAATGCTTTGTTTGTTTGTGTCCAGACTTGCGTTTTCATCAATGTAGGGAACTCTAGGGTAGAAATTCATTACATATGAAAATCAGCAACTTGTGGTAATGTGTAGTCTTAGAGAGTGACCTGGGGCATCGCTAGGTTAAGTGACTTATCTAAAGTCACACAGTTAAAAGCAGGCAGGCCTTCAACTCAGGTCTTCCTGAGTCCAAGATTTATCCTCCGCTATATCACAACGAATCCACCAATTTCTTTTTCATGGATTTTTCTGATAACACTTGCTAGCTATTAACCATATTGGCAGTGGGTGACATATTATGTTTGAGTTTTATTTGTTTTATTTAATAAATTTATTTATTACTTATTTACTTATATTTATTTTTTAAAAAATCATTGATAGCTTTAGTTTTTATACTGCATATATTTCTTAATAGATTTCTCCTTAATATATTTCTCAATAGATTTTCTCCTCCTCCCCCTACCAGGAGGCCATATTTTATAACAAATAAAAAGAGAAAAATTTTTTTTTAGCAAAACTAACCAATATACCAACCAAATTTGACATTATATATAGTGTTCCACACCCAAAGTTTTATCTTAAAATAGAAAATGAACCTAAAGATGTAGACTGAGTTCCCTTGTGCCCTCTCTGATCTATATTTGTGTCCAAACCCTGTACCGAAAAGGTTCTTTTGTCTTTATGATGAATACATAGAACTATACCGGCCCCAAACCCTATTTCAGGAGAAAGTCAGTAGAATCCCAGCTCTATTGTACTGACAGTATCTTGAAGCTAAGAATAAGAAGTTTATTAGAAAAGGGATAGAGAAAAGAGGAGACCTCCTCAAAGCCTTCTCAAGGATTTCAGTGATTACAAACTTGGGAGAAATTTCAATTTTCTCATCATGCTTTTCTTGCCCTTTCCCTCATATCATCCACTCCCCGCTTTCTTGGCTTTCCCTCCCTAGCCTACTCTATCAGAGAATGTTTTGGCTGTTTTCTTTTTCTTGTTGAGGGCCCTGTTAACATATCAAGTCATAACAATAGAGATCTTGCCATAAGTAGAGGCTTCTGAAGCTGCAGGGTGCCTCCCAGCCTTAGCTCCAGCCGTGCTCAGGCACCCATATGTAGGAACTACAATGACCCTTTTCCCCCCTTAGCGTTCCTACTCACCCTGGTGATTTGGATGTTGTTCAGCTGCTGCTGCCAATGTAGAATGGTCTCCATTCGGTACACCCACATGTTAATGTTCCCGACCAGAACAGACTTGCCTACCCTTTGGACCAGGGTACACAAGGATGTGTAGAGGGTCTGCAGCAACTCTCTTATCAATCTGATATTTTGTTGGTCTTCAAGGACTTGGCAAGAAAAAAAAGTAAGCAATTAACTAGTGTTTTCTTCTTCTTTTTCCTCTTTTCTACATTTTGCATGACCCTTGAGTTTTTATTTTTCCAGGAAGCTCTGTTTTCAATCAGTCAAATAATGACCAACAAGGGTTTATTAAATGCATTATATGCTAGATACTTTGGTAAGTGCTGAGGATATAAAAACAAAAGGGAAACAGTTCTTGCCCTCAAGGAATTTACATTAAAGGTTGGAGAAGCCATTCCCAAACTAA
>CM053587.1:266792554-266856201 GCA_028646515.1 Pseudochirops corinnae
TCTCTCTCTCTCTCTCTCTCTCTCTCTCTCTCTCTCTCTCTCTCTCTCTCTCTCTCTCTTTTCCTTCGGACATGTGGCAGGGAGAGGTCTCTCCCCACCCCAGGGTATGTATTTTTTTTTTTAAAGAATAAAACTCCTGTCTGCCCGAAGTTCTCTTCTACATTCCTTTGATTTGAGTAAGTGAAGTTTCTCACCCACGCATGCCTTTTAAAATAGACATATACACGTGTATATACAAATAAAATGTATATATGTTACATGCATATATGTGTACATATGTATATGTATTTATGTATGTATGTATGTATATGTATTAAAATAGGTTTACCTTTCAGCACAACTTTTTCCAGAATGTTCATGAAGTTCTTTTGGGCGATGCCACTCAGGGAAGTGAGCTGTGATTTTGCTATCAGTTCCAACAGCTGTGGATAAAAATAGAAGTTGCCAGGCTTAGAATACAGAAGTTCCCCCCCGCCCCCCAATTCTGTACTTTGAGTCATGTGACACAATACAGACCCACGCTGACGGCTAAAGAGATAAATGGCAGGCAGAACTAGCCACAGTGAGAAACAGATGCTCAAAATAAAAGATAAATGGGAGTAATTAAAAATCCATAGCACAGGAAGTAGGCTGAAGAATCAGATGCTTTTCTTTGAAAATATAAAGAATTTTGGCTTGAGTTGGGACCACCCCACCCTATTTGTCTTCCTTTTGTTGCACCCCATGAAGTTCATGCCTTTTGAAAACAGACAAGCTTGTTGGGACCTGCTGCTAATGTTTTACTTTTGCATAATCACCTCCCAAGTAGCTAAAGAAACACACTTGCATTTTTGCCTTTTCTCCTGGTCCCAGCCCCAATGTTACCAAAAACTAGCAATGAACGTTGAAAGGTTCAGAATACAAACAGAAGAAGATGATGGGGGAGAATCAAGATTTCTGGGGAACCAGCCCCCAAAACCAAGTGAATTATACTTTCATTACATAATTTAAACCTTTAAGTTTTTTTAGAGTTTACCAAAGTAGGTGTAATTTTTCAGTGGAGTCTGAATATAATTACATTTGGGATTAGAAGAACAAAAGGTACTAACTAATGAAAATTTTCCTTTCCCCAAGTTCAAGGTAGCTAATGTTGTAATGTTGTTACTGGGAATGGAGGAGGGAGGGCTATGAAAGGAATTTTTACATAATTTTGAGAACTACAATGGACTTTAGAGATCATTTTGTTCAATCTCTATAATTTTTTTTTTCTTACAGATAAGGGAAGGAAAGGCTAAAAGAATTTAAACAACTTGCCCAAGGTCATGCAACATATTGGCAAAAGTAGCACTCATACGAGGTCTCCTCTCATCTCCTTGTTTGCTACTCTTTTAACCAGATCATGCCGTCTCCCTAATTTTTGTAGTAATTGATTCACCAAAAGCAAAAACTCATAACCTTTTTGGTGTCCTGGACCCCTTTGGCAATTTTGTGACACTTATGTACCTCTTCTCAGAATAATGTGTTTAAATGTATAAAGCGAAATACCCAGGATTACAAAGAAAACAATTAGATTGAAATTCAATCATAAAAAAGTTCATGGGCTTGAGGTTAAGAAGCTTCCATCTACTCTAGATCTCCACTCAAGTTATGGGTTTTGCATGCAACAAAGAATGACCAGCATGTATAAATATTGGGTTTGTACATTGTGTTGTGAGCTCACAACAAAGAAACTTATTTCTGTTAGTTGTCTATTTTGCTCAGCACTCTTCCCCAGGCATGTGACTGTCAACTGGGGAGCCGGAGTGGTTAAAAGTGACTGATCAACCCTTCTACTTACTGGCTGAGCCAACATCCTGGACCAGAAGGCTGAAGTTCTATTAATATCCTGCACCTCATATGACCCTCACAAAGTAAGATGAAAGAAAACAAAAACCTAGATCATGGCTCAGAAGGGCAGGCTGCCTTGTACTGTGACTCATCATTAAGGGGAAAAAATCCTTAACACCAAGAAAGATTCTGACTGAGAAAGCCCATCCCAAATCCAAGGTCCATTGTAACCATCAGCCACTCAACAGTAACAGGCTATTTTAAACTTTGTCTACAAATGCTCCTAGTCACAAGGTGCAGGTGGGTGGGGTGTGGGGTGTGGAGTGTGGGGACTGTGCAATCGAGGAAGGGGTTATGCCCTCGAGCCTTTGGTCCGAGAAGCTGCTCTGATAGGAGGAAGAATAGAATGAAAAAGTATTTGGTGGCCAAAGCAGACAACTGACAAATCAAACCATAACAAACTTCTGAGGCAGGACCTTAGTCTCCAGGGCCAGAAAGGGCTTTAGAGATTCTCTGTCCAGCCTCCTCCTTTTATAGAGGAGTACACTGAGGCCCAGACAGCTTAAGTGATTTACCTAAGATCACACAGCTAGTGTGATAGCTTATTCATTCATTCACTCACTCACTCATTCAACTTTCAGCTACTCTTTACAAGTTGAAAAACCTGCGTCTTCTGACTAAATTCAGTGTTCTTTTCACTCTATCAAGTTTCTCCACTTTATGTTTTATGTGTCTTTGTATCTATTCTTTTATCTCTTACCCAGTATGATACATTACACATAGCAGTTGCTTAATAAATAAATAAATATTTGCCTTCTGAATGGGGGAAGGCCAGGTAGTTGGGGTTAAGTGACCTGCCCAAGGTCACATGGCTAGTTTTTTTTGTGTTAAATGTCTGAGGCCTGGTTTGAACTCAGGTCCTCCTGACTCCAAGGCCAGTGCTCTATTCACTTGGCCACCTAGCCACTCCTTAATAAATTTTTTTTGAATGATTGGGTAGAAATTACAGGAGGAAGATTTTAGTTCAATATAAGGCATGACCTAAATTATCAAAGCTTCCCAATAATGGAATGGATAATGATTCCCTGTCACTGGAGGTGTTCAACTTGTCAGGAATACAGAAGAGGAATACATGCATCAGGTCGGGGTTAAGCTAGATGACATTTAAAGTCCCTTTAAACTCCCGGGTTCTAGGATCCACCAGCTCTGTATTTTAATCCTAATCATTCCTAGGCAAAGTAACTTTCCTTTCTGTACTTCAGTTTCCCACCCTACAAAATAAGAATATTAACACAGGGACTAAAATATGTAGACATTTAAGCACCCACACAGACACACAGAATACTAATAAACTTGGAGGGTCTAGAGTGCAAATAACATGATTTGTCCCAGTAATACTAGAGTTACTAAAAAGTCCTTGCTGTCTCATTCTGAACACTGCTCTAACAGCCGTGGAACCAATGAATGCCCTTAGGCGGCCTCTTTTACCTGTAGGTGGCGCTATGTACAGATCACCTTGCTGACTGATACTGTTAGGTCTTAAAGGCCTGGAAGAATTTTTGCCTTCTATAAAAAGTGTGCATACTTACAGGTGTTTGTTGTCATCTAGCTAGCAAAATTTTGTCATCACTTTTGTCATTTGCTTTGACCCCGTGTCCTAGTATATATAACCCATGCAGTCTTCTGATCAGGCTTAAGCAGAGTTTTTTTTTTTTTTTTTGGTTTTGAGGAGGATCATTGAGAAAACCTCCACCAAAGTCCTACCCCAGCATCATGGGTTCTCAAAGGCAATGTCAGGGGAACTCTAGTTGTGGCAAGTCCTACCAGGCTGCAAGGTTGGTTCTCAGATGATTTTTTTTTTTTTGTTTGCATTGGGGATTGAAGGGGAGAGCATTGGTGCATCGTACCTTGGGAAGAATTTTAATTAAGCTGTGGATGGTTTATGATGTGCATTCCTAGAGGTATTGCCCATACTGGTGAAATCATGAAGTTTCTAAGGAAAGAAACTACCATGAATATTGTTTGGGTCTTGTAGTGTTGCTGTTTTTCCTACACCATCACTGTCATGCATATTACAGATTTATAGAGGTTCCTGACAACTAGGAGCCCCTTGGTACAGTAGAGAGGAGAGAGTGCTTACCTAAAGTCAAAAGACTGGAGTTTAAATCCTACCTCAGACACTTTCTAGCTGTGTGATCCACTCAAGTCATTTCACCTCTCCTTACCTCAGTTTGCCTCATCTGTAAAATGGTGATAACAATACCATCTCCCTCACAGGGTTGCTGTCATGAGGACCAAATGAGATAATAACTGTGAGGTGCTTTGCAAAGTGCTGCATAAATGTAGTTTTACTATTAGAAAAAGAACTGGATTTGTATCCTGGCTCTCTGCTGCTTACGGTTTATGTGAAACCCCTCTGTGCCCTAGTTTCCTCACTCATTTGAAGTATTGGAAATACCAGGTAATCTCTAAGGTTCCTTCCCAGTGATAAATCCTGTGACCTGGGAACTGTTAGTGTTGACTTGGCTTGATACTTGAGCTGGTTCAAACCCTTTCCTTATCTTACAGATGTGGAAACTGGCTGCCATGTATCTTGCCGTGACACATTCTAAAGATATGACAACCCACAGTCCCATCAACATGGAATTTGATAGGATGAAATACAGGTCATGTCTTTTCCCTTTCATTATCCAGGATCGATTTACATTCTGAAAACAGGAAGTTAATTATGTATTGACGCTTTCAGGAAAAACACAGTCTGAAAGCTTATATTAACAGTATGCTGTGAATAGCAGTTGTTGGGATTATCAGATTTCACAGCATAATAGGGCCACAGTTACAGGGACTTGGTTGGCCCGTTGGTGGTACAGGCCTGTGCACACATGAGCTTCTCTTGAAATGTTTGTTGAATGAATAGAGGAAGGAAAGAAGGAAGGAAAATGGGAAGGAAGGGAAGGATGAGCTGGCCACTGTGAGTACCTTTTTAAAAATGGTAAATGAGAGGAGAAAAGGTTTCCCATTGCTTTGGACAGCATACTTCAGTTCTTTAAAAGCATTATAATTTCAATCAGCTAACATAGGCAGTAGGGCGTATGAAATGAACAGAGTGCTAGACTTGGAGTCAGGTACACCTGGGTTCCAATCCTGCCTCTGATAATAACATGTGGGTTCATGGACAAGTCGACTGCCTGCCCTCTCTGAGTCTCAGTTCCCTCTTCTGTAAAAGGATATTGCTAAGCCTGTTGTGAGTATCAAATGAGATCATACATAAACTCTTGAAAATTTTAAATCACTAAATGAATTTTACTTATTACTATTCATATCCCCATCATTGGAGCAACAACAACCAGAACAATCCCACAAACCTTCACTTGATGGCTAAGCCTCTGGACATGAGCCTCTCTGAACCGAACCAGGCTATTCCTTGACAGCAGAGGGCAGGGAGCACTGGGTCTTTCTTTCCCAGATGGGAAGATCCTGCCTGAGTTTGTGTTTCTCGGGCACTGCCTTCAAGAGCTCAGGATCATTCCACACCAAAATGAGGCACTAGAGGAGAACTTTAATGGAAGTTTTAACATTAAGAAAGAAAGGATGGCCAGGAAGCATTCATCTTGAGACTATGATGTTGGACAAAAGCTCCACCTTCATGTACATATACAAGCTAGTAACAATATTTTATTGAGGATGAGCTGAAAAGAGAGGCCACTTTCATTTTTACTCTCTGTGCAACTCTGGCAGTGTATGTGCTTGAGTATACACACAGGGTGAATGTTAATTTGTTATATATTAGCTTACCAAGCTGATTTAATATCTGACACTATGTGTCTCTTTTCTCCCCTCCTAGTGGGGGTAAAGGAGAACAGAAAAGAATTTGTCATGTGGGAGCTAGAAGAATTTACCAGTAAGGGTTGAGCAATTACTCTGAAGACAAAAATAAATAAAACAGACAAACATTTTCTACCAACAGATTTTAGTAATTATTAAGTTTAATGATACCCATGGCAGGAGGAAGAAAGAAGGAGAAGGGAAGGAGAGGGGGAATAAAAGGAAGAATGAGAGAGGATGTAGAAAAGAGGGAGGGGAATGAACTGAGGAGGGAGGGAAGGTAGCAGGAATGGGACAGGGAGGAAGGAAATGTGAAGTAGAAAGGAGACAGATTTGAGAGGAAGAAAAGGAGGGGATGAAGGAGAGAAGACAGGAGAGGAAGGAAGGGAGAAAAGGAAAAATGAGGGGAAGAAAGGGAAGATAGAAGGAGGGAAGAAAAGAAGGAAGGTGAAGAAGGAAGAGAAGTAGGTATGGTCACAGCTCCTGAATTCTATGCTGCTATTACCACCTGTCTTTATCGTCTATTCATCATAATCAGCAGTGACTAATTTTTTTATCCACTAAGATAAATGCTTCTGAGAAACAGGATGAAGGAATGATAGTTACCACAAACTAAAACCACATCCTGCCCTTGAGCCTCGGGTGTTGCTGCTGCTGTGCCACTGAAGATTTGTAGCAAATCTCAGCAAAGAGACCACCAGGGTTTGAAATAGCTTCCCAAGATTAATGGGTAAGAGTGAGATCTTGTCCCTACAGAAAGGAATTGGTGCGTCCACCATTAAGCACAGAGGCTAAAAGGAATGTCATCATTTATCTTTTCCTGTGTTAGAATATTAGATTTGGAAGGAGGCGTTAAAAGTAATATAGTCCAACACTTTTCGTTTCACAAATGAAGAAAGTGGCCCAACGGACATTGTACAAAGTCACACAGCTAGTAAGTGGAAGAACTGAGATTCAAACCCGGGTTTTCTTACTCACAAAGAAAGTGCTCCTTCTAGGAGGCCATATGGCCTCCTCATGAAGTATCCCTTTAAAAGAGGTTGATAGCAGCCCACCGTAATATTATTCTACCAATTCATGAAGCCAACTGATGCTCTTGCGTGGCTATACTGGGACCTAGTTACTTGTCATTCAAAGGTGTGATAAATCCAGGTAGGAAAAGCAGACCCAAGTTTAGAGAGACTAGAGCAGCAAATGTCTATCTATCTGTCTATCTATCCGTCTGTTTATCTACCTGCTTATCTATCTATCTCTGTTCTGTCTATATACCCACTTATCTATCTATCTATATCTATATCTATCTATCTCCTTCTCTATCTCTCTGCTTATCTATCTTTTAAACAGTCACAGAAAGGCTTACAGGATCTTAGGAAGAAGGGGGAGGCACAAACATCGATTAAGCCCCTATTAAGTGCCAGGCACCTTGCTAAGTGCTTTACAAATATTACCTCATTTGATTCTCACAACAACCCTGGGAGCTAGGTGCTATTAGTATCATCATTTTACAGTTGAGGAAACTGAGGTGAGGGAAGTTAAATAACTTGTCCAGGGTCAGAGTATGAACTCAGGTCCTCCTGACTCTGGGCCATTGTGTTATCCACTGTACTACTTAGCTAAACTGATAGAGCAGAAAAAAACCTTAAAGATCATCTAGTTCAATCTCTTCATTTTACAAATGGAAAAAATGAGGCTCAGAGGGGAAGTGACTTACCTAAGGTCACACCCTAGTAAGTGGCAGTCATTTGAACCCTAGGCCATATACAAAGTCCAAGTCGAATGCTTTTTATCCAACAGTAACCCTAGAAGCAGTTTTCTAAGCATGTTCTTTGCACAAGATATACTGTTAGGAACCAGAATAGATTCATTCCCAAATTCCTCTCATGTGACAATGAGATTTTTCTAGCCTCTATTATGCATGTGGTTGATTAGAGAACATTTCATAATGATATCAGAGGCTTGACATCATCCCAGCTTTGAGAAGCTTCACTTTATTTGTATGTAATTTCTCACACTTCTGGCTTTTCTGTTAATATCAGTGTTAAACACCCTTAAGAAGTCTTTGTATTTTAAAAAATAAACCCCCACTTTTATTTTGCTCTGTTCTCTCTCCATCAGACTCTGTTCTTTCAAAACCCTTATTTACTCAATGGATGACACAAATTAAAACCGTGGAAAGTTCTGGGCTGACTTTGAGCCCGAACACTGACAGGTTGGATGAGAATCACTTTCAACCACATTAATAATCTTAGGGCATGTCAAGATTGGGTAAATATTATTTGCAAGTAAAATATCCCTTTGACTTTCTTTCTTTCTTTCTTTTTTAAAGTCAAGTCTAGAAGAATTAATTGTACTTTCAACATAGCCAAAGTTAACCCTGGCCCCTTTGATTCATCCTGCATGCTGCTATAGAAGAAAACACATTTCCATCCTTCCACTTGACAGCCTAAAATGGTTGTCTTTGGTCAAATACTAAAAATCTCCTCTCCTCCAGTTGGTTTTTAAGACCCTCCATAATTCCATTCACTTGATTTCAATTCCACTCAACAGGAAGTTATTAAGCACTTATCCTGTGTTTAAGCACTTAAGCACTGTGCTGGGTACTGGGAGAGATACAAGGTTTAGATGAGACAAAGTTCTTGCCCTCCTAAAGCTTATAGTCCAGCAATGTGGAATATGATACACAGAGATGCAAAATAACAAGAGACACTTAAATACAATATTATGTGAGCTCCTGGAGGAAAGGCTGAACCTCACTGCCACGGTCAGGGAGGGCTTCTTGGAGATATATTCTTCCCATACACAACAGAATAAGACTGAAAACCTATAGGACCATCCTAAAGTGAAACGGGAAGGGAACTGCATTGGCAGAAGTGCCCAACTCATTCAAGTACCTGCCTCAGGGTGGCAAAATGCACAAGCAGGCCACCATCTACCAAAAACTTGGCCTGTGAGTGGCTTTAATTGAAGGCATTGAGTTTAAATTTTGGATCACAGGACCATATTTCAGCAATTCATTTGCCAAACCACTGGTCAATTTAAGCTAAAACATTTCTTGTTTTGAGAAATGCATTCTTAGGAGGAGGAATGCGGCAACTTGTTGGAAGAATTATGAAAAAAAAAAAGAATACAAGGGTGGCAATTTAGGAGAAAAAAAAAACCACCCCAAGAATATGCAGTGGTTACAGCTCTCACACAGAAGGCTCAGCTTCAGGGTACTGGTGGGAAGGTTATCGACAAGCTTCCTTGCTTGTCTGTCTTGATCCATCAGTACCTCTGGATAGGAATAAGCTGGGGCAAGAGCCTCCAAGAACTTGGATGGTTATGGACACAGCTGTAAAACAGTAGCCTCATTTTCATTCCACAGGGAACAATGGGTGGGGCAGGGTGGTAATTTGGGTCAAAAAAACCCAGACCCCACAGGCCTGTCAAGTCTGCTATTGGGGTGTATACATTTTAGGATCCTTGCATTATCCCTGTTCCTTCCCCAGGTGCCCTCCTCTAATGCCTTCCTGGGCATGGAGGTGACCCTGGGTGCTCAAAGACCGTGCCAGAGAAACATAAACTCTGGCAGTTTCTTTCAATCTGGAAGGGCTTCAAGTTTAGGCCTGGCAGAGGGCTCTGGCTCTGGTGTCCAAGGACCAGCCCAGCTAAACTCAGAGAGGCTCATCATCACAGGGTTGGCCACTAGGCAATCTTTTTTTTTCTTTTTTCTTGCCCATGATAACTTCTGAAACCGCCTATTAAATCATGAAGGGGCTGGGATCTGTTTCTGTGGAGGAAGGACCCACAGTGAAGAAATAACAGAGCTTTGAAGTAAAATTGAACAAAGTATTTCCCTTTATTTAACAGGTAAGTCAAGGGAACCAGGAACAAAGAGAACCGTTCTGGACTCCAGTATCATAAGGAGCTAGCAGTCAACCCTGCAGATAGACCTCCACCAGATCTGTTTTTCCTACACTGTTGCTTTTATCTGACCCCTCCCTTGCTCAGAAAACTTCCATAATTCCTCATTGTTTGCAGGATAAAGCCCAATTAATTGGCTTGGCATTCAAACCCCTTTATAGGGTCCGATCTATCAGACTATTCCCCTAGGATGAGCCTGAGCTTCAGTCAGACAACATCCTGGTGATGATTCCTGAGTCCACTCTGAATGTTTGCACATGTGTCCCCTGCCTTGGGATGCTCTTTTCCTTCTTTGACTTAAGCCTACTCTTCTTCTAAGACCTAGCTCCAACCTCACGTCTGTGAAGGCTCCTCTGATTACCACAGCACAATGGAGTTCCTTCTTAACAGGAATTCCTGTTTATTTTTACTGCATACTGGCCACTAAAAGTTTTTGTCAGCTACCTCTGAAAATACCTGTCTTGGTTCCTTCCTCAACTCTGCCTCCTGTCTCTTTGTATCCTCTTCCAGCCCCATGCCTACCACGAAACAGTTGAAATCTGGGTTCAAATCTCACCTCAGATACTTATTGGCTATGTGAGGATGAACAAGTCACTTAAGCTTTTGTAGCCTAATCTTCCTCATCTGCAAAGTAATACTTGTACTGCCTAACTCAGAATCAAGAGAGAAGTATTTTACAATTCTACCTCTCCTCTGACACTCTCTAATTTAAGGCTCCATATAAATATGCTTGATCATTATTTGTGGAGCAGTTGGTTATCAGAAGTCCCAACTAGAGCAGAACACTATGATTCAACTACAGCTGTCAAACTGCTCTTCCTAAAGTGCAGGTGTGCCCACATCACCTACCTATTCAGTAAGTTCCAGTGGATCACTGTTATTTCCAGGATCAAGCATAAAATCCTGTTTGGCTTTTAAAGCCCTTTATAACCTGGACCCTTCCCACTCATCCAGTCTTCTTACACCTTACTCCCCTCCGAATATTCTTCAACACGATGACACTGGTCTCCTGGTTGCTTCTCGAATTGGATTCTCCAACTCCAGACACTGGGTATTTTCTTTGGCTTTCCCTCATGCCTGGAATGCCCTCCCTCTTCATCTCTGCCTCCTGGCTTTCCTGGCCTCCTTTACTTCCCAGAGAAAATCCCACCTTCTACAAGAATCCTCTCTTGATCCTCCTTAAGGGCTAGTGCCTTCCCTCTATTAATTATCTTCAGTTAATTCTGTCTATCTCTTGGTTGCACATTGTCTCCTCTGTTAAATTGTAAACTCTTTGAGGGCAGGGACTGTCTTTTGCCTCTTTTTGTATCTGGAGCATTTAGCACAGTGCCTGGCATATTACTGTGCTTAATAAATGATGACTGATTGATATCTTATTTGCTTGACTTGAGCTCTTTCAAAGCAGGGACCTCTCTTTTGCCTTTCTTTCTATCCCTAGTGTTTAGCACAGGGTCTGGCACACAGCAGAAGCTTAGTAAATGCTCATTGATTGGCTGATATTTGTGGGTAGCTACTTCTGAATTACAAAGTTCCTTATGAACATTAATCTTATTGTTGTTCACAGCAACCCCATAAGGAAGGCAGTGAAATAATCTGATTATCTTTGAGATAATATGTCTCCTATGTGCCCTGATGACAGCTGGGACACCTAATGGTAACCACATTCTAACTCCGGGAAAGGTCTCAGCCTTTGAAAATTCCTCTCCATCTCCTGAGTGGCAGAACCCAAATGTGTTGACCTTCAGGACATGGTGCAAACCAACTCTTTTCAGACAGTTACACCAATAGGTAGACTGTATTCCGATTTTTCTTAACTTTCTAAATAACTCTGAAATGATCTGGGAAATTCATGGTTAAAGATAATTCACTTTCAAAGGAAGTGAGCACAGTCAGAGGCCAAAAAATGCTGAGGTCAAGTCCTAGAAAATCTTTCTTACAAACAATGAAATGATATCATGAAGGTTTGCAAAATACTCTTTTAAGTCTTAAAGGCACTACGAGAGGACTACCTTGTCCCTATGGATATAAAAGGGATTCTTATCCTCCCTTTGAGGGACCTCTGAGGCCATTTATTCCAACCTCCTCATCTGACAGATGAGCTTGATGAGGCCTAGGAGGTTAAGTGACTTGCCCAAGGTCATACAGGCACTAAGTGTCAGATGAGGGATTTGAACAGATTGTACTGGATGGTAACAGAGCCAATCAGTCAACGAGCCTTTATTAAGTGCATACTATCTGCCAGGCATTGTGCTGAGTATTATGGATACAAAGAAAGGCCAAAATATGGTCCTTGCCTTCTAGGAACTTCCATCCTAATGGGAGAGACAACAGGCAAGTAACATGTAGTACCAAATATATTCTGTGATTCTTTAATATTTGCCTTTTCAAGTGCTTTTTGTATTTGACACCTTTGTTACGAAATGGATTTCGAAAAAATGGAAAATTTTAAAAGCTGTAAAATTTCTTATCTGTTATGCTTAGTAAATAGGTTTTCAGAATGGAATCAGAATTTTGAAAAATGTATATTTTTTAGACGCACAAACTTTTCTCTTTTAAATGAACTAAAAGTTGGTTAGACCCTCATAATCGTTTAGTTTAGAACTAAGGATTAACTGTAGCAGAAAAGCTTAGAGGATTAAAGTCTTCTAGATTAGAGGAAGGGCATTAGAGTGACTGGCATGGCAGCACGCTGAGTCTCTAATACTCTAAGAGATCTGTGATCTCTCGGACGCAGCTGTTCCTTCCAGTGACGAAGATCTCAACCCATCCCTGCCTGCCCACCTAGCTGGACACTTGTCTGGGCCTATTCATAACAAGGGTCCATCCCACCTGCTGATGGCCTTGAGACTACTCTTGATAGCATGTAAGATGTCCACTGGTTATCAGAGGAGCATAGGTCTAAGAGTGGCAAGGAACCTTTGAGGCCATCTATTCTAACCTTCTCATTTTACAGATAAGCTCACTGAGGCCCAGGAGGTTAAGTGCCTTTCCCAAGGTCACACAGGCTCCAAGTATCAGAAGGGGGATTTGAACCTATGCCTCTGGTGAAAGAGTTAATGCCCCTTCCTTTGTTTTCACTATATGACCAACTGGCCCGATCATTTTTCTCCAGTCTGATGCCATCCTTGATTGTGCTCCTAGTGGAACTTTCCTGTGTGTTGTGCTTCAGCTGGTTCACACCTCCCATTACCCTCTCCATCGCCTTTTAAGTGATTTAGTGCATTTCAGAGTCTTTAACCCAGAAAACTGATAATGATACTCTAGGAATAATGAAAAGCTCATAGTTCTACAGCCCTTAAATGTTTAAAAAAGGGATTAGGTAGATCACTTAGAGATAGGTAGTAAAATATCACAGACAAATAAACTGAGGGTCTGAGAAGTTGACCTGCTCAGAGTGACACAACTCTAAGCCTCCGAGGCAGGATTTGAACCTAGTTCTCTTAATTCCAAGTCTGACCCTCTTTCTACCGGGCTGCACCCTAGTGTTAGCCTGTAGTAAGGAAGGGGAATAAGCGTTTAATAGCATCTGCTATATTCCAGGCACCGGCTGAGTGCTTTACAAATATTATCTCCTTTGATTCTCACAATGACCCTGGGAAGCAGATGCTACCATTATCCCAGATAAGGGAAGGGAGGCCAACAGTGATTACACACAGCTGGTGTTGAACTCAGGTCTTCCTTACTGTAGTACCACTGTGGCGCCACCTAGTGGGTGATGTGTGTTAGGAGTGGTCATCTGTCGAGTTGTGTCTCACTCTTTGTGACCTCATTTGGGGTTTTCTTGATAAAGATACTGGAGTGGTTCTCCATTTTCTTCCCCAGCTCATTTTACAGATGAGGAACTGAGGCAAATAGGGTTAAGTGACTTGCCCAGGGTCACACAGCTAGTTTAACCTTAAGCAATTAGGACATCTGGGGGGGGAAAATTGACTTCAAGAAATTTAACTGTCTTATCTATCTCATAGGATTAGTTTGACAATTAAGAAGAGGCCATCTGTAAAGTATTTTTAATTCCCAAAGGAAAAAACCAAACCCGACAACAGAAACAGAGTGCCTCTTATTATGAAAGTATTTTAAGGGTCGTAATCAAATGACACTTTATTCTAAGAGCTGCTGAGGGACTTAAGCAGAAGAAAAAGAAATCTTCCTTCTCCAAATAAGAAAATTTCTTCTAGCATTTCTAGAGCTTTGTGAGCACTCAGCAGTTTTTCTTTTGTGACCTTAAGAATATTTGAGGGAAGGTCCCATGGAGTATTGCACCCAGATTGCCACTGGTTTTTACAAACTCCTTTGACTGGTATAAAAGGAGCAAACATACTGCTTATACTGAGTACTGGAGTGAATGAGAATTTTTTTCATGCCAGTGAAGACATCTTAAGTCACTGTCAGTTTTTCCATAAGAAAAATTGGCTTCTTTTACAGTAACTTCATCTGAAAGGACTGAGTACCTATGCCAGTGGTTCTCAACCTTCCTAATGCCACGACCCTTTAATACTCATATGTGGGTGTACCCGCCTGGAGACGGATACAGGAGCAGTGTCTCAGTTCCTAAGACCATTGGAAATATGTGTTTTCCCATGGTCTTAGGTGACCCCTGTGAAAGGGTTGTTTTACCCCCAAAGGGGTCACAACCCACAGGTTGAGAACCACTGCCCTAGGGAAAAGTGGGCATTCCATGTCTTCCCCATGACTGGAAGGCACAGACCTCCTTCCTTCTTAGGGTCCTTTAAGGTTCAGTTTACATGCTACCCCTCTACTCAAAGCCTTTCCTGAGGCCCTCTCTCCTTCTTCAAATCATCATGAATTTGTGTAAATGTTAAACAATATTAAACCTCCTTCAGTAGAATGTGAGCTCCCCAAGGGAAAGAAAAGCTTCGTTCTGCTATCTATCCACAGTGCCTTGCACATAAGATAAATACTTGTGGGATTTTAATATCAGGGGAAAAATCCAAGGCACTGGTAACAATGATAGATATGGTGCTTTAAAGTTTTACAAAGCGTTTTATATATTTTATTTCATTATCCCTGGGAGGTAGATGCTATTATTTTTATCTCCAGTTTACAGATGAGGAAACTGAGGCAAATGGTGATTCAGCAGCTGGCTACAGAGCTAGTAAATGTCTAAAGGAAGATTCCAACACAGGCTTTCCTGATGATGTCTTAACACTCTATATACTGTGCCCTGAGCTGCCCCACTGAAACCGGGATGACAGCAGGGACGAGAAAAAATATTTCATTTTGTTCAGTCTAGGTATTCTTCCCTTTCATGATAAAGCAGAAAGAATTTCTGTAGTTTGAGCAGTGAACAATTGCGATGCCCAAGCCTCAAATCCAAGCTAGTTTTTAAATTAATGTCAGAGTTAGCATGCAATAAGTTCAATCTTATATATGAGTTCTAGTCCCAAATTGGTCACTAACTGGGTGATATCGGGCAACTCAGTGAACTTCTCTGAGCTTCAGTTTCTTCATCTATAAAATGTGGATATTAAAATTTTCATTACCTACTGCACAGGGTTGTTATAAGGATCAAATGAGATGATGGATTTAAAGCACTCCTTCTTTTTCTCTCTTATGTAACCTGTGATTATTTTCTTCCATACATGATGACGTGCATGGCCTGTGGTGTCAAAAGCATGAATGTGCAATTATATGATTATTTGTGTGTGTTTGTGTGTATGAGATGGCAGAAGTGTATGTATGGAAGGGAGGAAGAGATATGAAATGTGATGCTGATAAGATACTAATTTTCTTGACAGCCACACTTCCAATATTATAGGGAAGACCTTTTTGTGGTTGGATGTCCTCATGTAATAACTAGAAAGGAGGTACTATCATCCCCTAAGCCACAAAGGACATTGGATTGTCATAGAACCACTCCAAACCAATCCTCTAGGCTAGACTCCAGACTATCCTGAGCACTGTGGCCACACCCCCCTCCCTGGTCCTGTGCCTGGCCCAACAACATTCATGCTCAGTTTTGCAATTATCTGGGCTTGAGAAGGTGTCTTGTGTTAGACACCTGTACTGAAAAAACAACAACTTAATGACTCAAATAGAAAGAATTATTTGCCCAAGAGCACATCTTATGTTAATCACTTGTATTGGGAGAATGATATCTCAGTGAGTCAAACAGAGAGAATTATTTGGCCAAACCGTGGGGCTTTAGCAAAGAGCCTGTACCTAAAGTGGAAAGCCAGGTTTGATCAGATTTGTGCAGGAGGCCTGGCTTGCATCTGTTTAGACAACAGGTGAGTGATCCAAGGCTGAACTCTCTTGAATGTCATCTCTTTGGCTGTCTGTTTGGAATCATTTGACTCAATGAGCTTGCCCTGGGAAGCATGATGAGCTGGCCAAAAAATCCTCCCAGAACCTAAAACCCAAACAGCTGCAACTTCCCAGGTTGAACCACTGACAAAAATGCAAAAGGGAGCTTAGGGGGGAGAAAAGGACCCAAACAAAAACAGAAAATGCCACCAACAGAAAATAACCTAGCCTGGAGACTGCTCAGTGAAATGTACTTGCTTTCTTCCACCCGCCATTCACTCTGATTTGGGTAAATCATGTTCTCAGTATTCTGTATTATTGCAAATGGGAGTTTGAAATGAAAATCAGCAGATGAAAACAGGTAATTTCAGCTTTAGGAAAACTTGGTATTGGATATAGCATCACATGGGGTGGGGGTGAAGAAACACTCATATGATTTGGACTCTGATATAATTCTTCTGCCCTAGCCAAGAATGTATCTAGGACAGCTGAGATAGAAATTGAAGAGGGGACTAGAGGGAGGGCAGAGAAAGTCATTGGGGGTACATAAGGTTTTTTAACCAATGGTGGTACTTTACCAACTTGGTTACCCTTGAATCCCCTCTTTGGTTAACCTCATAGAACACTGGACTTGGAAGATACCTTGGGACCATCTAGACCAGCCTTCTCATCTTCTACCTGAGGAAACTGGGACTCAATGTTAAGTGACCTGCCTAAGGTCATATAGTTAGTTAGTGGAAGAAATGTGACTAGATCCCAATCTTCACATTACACTATGTTGTGTGTTTCCAGTCAGCTATGTTCTTGAATATAAGTCCAGTTATCTAGCCATTATGTCACCTAGCTCATCATCAACTACATTCAAATAGAGGTAGTATGGAAATTAAATTTAAAAAGACTAAATATTGTTTGATGTTATTGCATAACTCTTTGGAAATAATGCTAATCTCCATTTACACAGCACTTTATGGTTTGCAAAAGAGGATCTTAGGAGGACCCTCACAATAAAGTAGTTATCTCCATTTGACAGATTAGGAATTGATCAGGTGAGAGGAATTAAGTGACTTGAACAGGGTCACTTAGCTAGAAATTTTCTAAGGAGGGATTTGAACCCAGATCTCTCTGGCTCTGAGACCAGTACTCTGTTCACTAAGCTTTGCTGAAAGAGTGTCTTTGGAGTGGTTGATTCATTTGTACTAAAGGGACCTTTGCCTCTCCCCTTTTCCTCAGTGTTATCTTTGGCTTAGGACCTGTTGCCATGAGTTTTGGGCTGCCTGATCTGTGTTTTCCATTTATCTGTGTGACAGATTTAGTATGAAAAAGAGTGGAAAAAAAGTTTTTTAAAACTCACTAAAAAGAGTAGCTTAGGTAAGTTTTGTTTTGGACCCAGACTTCTGAGCCTGACCTAAGCAATGTTCTATCAGAGAGGCATAAAAGTGTTTAAGCTATTGGTTTATATGTCACATGCATTCACAGACAGTTAGAACATTCTAACCCAACAGGTTGGGGCAGTTACATGGTACAGTGTATAGAGTGTTCGGCCTGTAGTCAACTTTGTGAGCTCAAATCTGGTCTTTATGTGATCCTATGTAAGTCACTTAACCCTATTTGCTTCAGTTTTCTCATCTGTAAAATGAACTGGAGAAAGAAATGGCAAACCACTCCACTATCTTTGCCAAGAGAAACCCCAAAATAGAGTCCCAAAGAGTCAGACTTGTCTGAAAAATGACTGAACAATGGCAACAGATCAATGCGCAAGACCTTTTGCTCTGGATGCCTACCCGCACAACGTAGTTGAACCGTCTGGAATCCAGAATTGCAGTTGAGAAGTCAAGCCGGTTGAAAGCTTCTCCCAATGTACAGTATCCATGGCGCTGAGAGAGGAAGAATGGAGTCATTTTTTGGTTAGACAGAGCTTATTCTGATCAGCAATCCATTCAGAATCAATTTCTGATCGACCTTCAACTAGCCTGGGCCCACCCTGCTCCTCTGCTGTTGGAAGAGGTCTCCAGCAACAAGAAAACTATAGGTAACAGAGGCATGTTAGCTATCAAATATCAGCTGGAGTCTTATCAGAACGTAACCTGAAAGGTTGTAGTTTTATCTCCTTTTCTGTCTACCCTAAATCACAGAATTTCAATTAGAAGGGAATTCACTTGGCTATCTAGTCTTAGCTATCTAGTCTATTTCCTAAAAAGGATCCCAACTACAACCCACCCAGAAAGTGGCCATCCAACCTCTTCCTGAGGCCCCCAATAAGGGGAAACCTATCACCTCTTGGAACAGACCATTCTGCTTTTGGTTGGTGCTCATTTTCACTCAGCTCTTAGAGGAGAAAAAGCCAGTTGTCCAATTCTACCAAGTTAACTAAGCAGACCTAATCAGATCTATCGAGGCGCACTTACTTCCTTAGTGCTTCCTTTGTGAACGTAAATCCATTTTTCCTGGTGGAAATCTGAAAAAGGGACATACCATTAATACTTAATAGAATTACCCAACATCTTAGGTGTGTTTCTTTTGCATCTGTTCCCAGGTTTAACAAAAGTTTTGAAAGAAAAGCCAGGGTTCTAAGCAGTGGCATGTGCTCTACTGACTCAGTCCACGACTATGTAAATGTTTAATCTCTACAGTGTATAAATACAGTGAAGAATTTCAATTTACTTGGGTCGCAGGCACCAAGTATGGCTGATAGCCAGCTTTAGTATACAAAAGGGCAGAATTGTTATTGAATTAAAAACAAAACGAAACACCTCTTCCACTAGGTAGGGTGTTTGTGTTAAGTGCCAAATGTGAAGCTTTTCCAAGGGCCACAAGAAAGAAGATATAAAACAGATGAGACTATGAAGTACAAAACCTCACAGTAAAGATTAAACTAGAGATTTTATATTTTGTGTTTAGGATCTGAGACTCAAAACCCTTTCTCGTATTCACATATAACATCTAGGAATGTAAATAACAATTCCACAAGAAAGAAGAAAGAACAGAATATGTTTTTTCAAAACTTTCAAACCACAACTCAAAACAAAAACATTAGAGTGGTCTTTATTGAATGTGCCCTAGGAAAACCGGTTTGAGTTCTGCCAAATACAAATGACATGGAGGACAAAAGAAAAAGGAACAAAAAGGAAAAAAAGAAAAAAAAAACAACAACCATACAAGGAGCAGGAAGGCTGATAGAAATGAATAGCAAAAATGGGTCTATGACTCCTTATCAGACACACAGTCAGGTGCCTCACTTAGATTAAGCCTGAATACAGAGACACAAATGACCTCTGCAGTGCACCCAAATAAACATGAAAAAAGGTGCAACTAAATTCATTTCAATCAGCAAATATTAAGTGCCATTTGTGTTCCAAGCACTGTGCCTGGTGACCCAGACACAAAGGCAAACAAGAAAATAGTTCTTGCCCTCATGGAACTTAAGCACTCCATTAGGGGAAGGAGAAATGAAGAAATGTATCTTGTTGCTGTTCACTCATTTCAGTTGTGTCTGTCTCTTTATGACCCCATTCGTGGTTTTCTTGGTAGAGATACTGGAGTGGTTTGCCATTTCCTTCTCTGGCTCATTTTACAAGTGAGGAACTGAGGCAAACAGGGTTAAGTGACTTGGCCAGGGTCACACAGCTAGTAAGTGTGTCTGAGTCCAAATTTGAACTCAGGAAGATGAGTTTTCCTGATTCCAGGCCTGGTACTCTGTCCATATTGTGACACCTAATTGTCCCCCAAAATGTATAAAGATAAGTAAATTCAAAATAATTTTCTGGGGTTGGGGGAAAACACTAATAATTGTGGGGATGATGAATATATTAGTAAACTAATCATTAATAAATATGGCAAGAACTATTATGCTCTCTTTGTGATGAGTTCTTCAAACATTTTCCTAACTGTTCAACTGTTCAAACCCATTATTCCCCAAGTCCAAAGATAATGCCTTACACTGAATTTTGGTTTTGCTGTTCATCAGGTCCTTCTTTCTTTTCTTGGCCACAACATCATAGTTCAGACTGTTGAAAAGATTCTCCTTGTTGTGCACGTCTTTGGGGCAGTAACTATGAATAATGGAAGACGAGAAAGTATGATTTCAGGAACAGTGTAAACAATTATCCTTTTTCAAGGTAAGCTGTTCTTAGAAATGACTGGCTCTGGTATAAAACATATGCATGGAACAGAAAAAAATGGCAAATTGTCCCTCCTTCCCCTGAATTCACCCCCACCCTTGAATTCCTTACATTCACAGACTAATCTCTTTTTAGAGCATTTATATTTGTGCAGAAAGCAGAGTCAAGAGCTTTACTTTCTTTTTTAATTAAAATTTTGACTTTAATTAAAATAAAATGCAATGATGCATTTTGTTTTTATATCAGAAGCCTTTTAGCATTTATTCATCCCTGATCTTGTAAATAAACACCAATAGTGGCCACTACGTCTGGCAGTATATGAAACAGTTTGTACTCCATAATACCTCCATTTCCAATGGAAGAAGGAGGAGTGGACTTCCTCATCTCTTGTCTGGGGTCAAGATTGGTTATGAATTTTTTTCTTCTTCTAGCCCATGGTAACCCTTTGTTCTGTACTCAGTAAATGCTCCTTTAATGAGAAAATGGTGGACTGTGACATTGCTCCTTGATTCAAAGAAAGATCATAGGTTATGTACTTAGAAGTGGAAGGGTCCTCAGATATCATCCAGTCTAATGATTTTCTTTTCCAGATGAAGAAATAAAGACTTAGCAATGTAAACTAACTTGCTTAAGGTCACACAGGTAGTAAGTGTCAGAATTAGGATTTTAGCCCAGTCTTCTAATACTAAATCCTGCACTCTTTTCACTGCACCTGGAAGGTGGCTTGCTCCTACCAGTGAAATATCTGTTGTCTTAGTTGTGGGAGCTCCCTTCAACCACACAAGCTCCACCTTAGTCAAAATAAGTCTTAAGAGTAAATTTCTTGCTTAGAGTCACTGGGCTAATAAGTATAGGAGTCAAGATTTGAACCCAGATCTTATTTAACTCCAAGTCTAGCATACTGTCCTTGTTGTCTCTAACATTTGAAAGGAGTTGGGGGAAAGGGGAGGAAGGAGTGGAGAGAGACAGTCTGAACCTGTGATATGAGGAACTCCATTCACCTGTGGAGATATATAGCTCATTTGTAATTTATAGTTTTAGGGAGCCACCCGGGGTACTGAGAAGTTAAGTGACATAGCCATGGTCACATGGTTACCACATCCACGTCACAGGCAAGACCTGAACCCAGGTCCTCCCAATTCCAAGGTTAGCCCTCCATCCATAATGCTACTCCACTTCTCCCAAGACAAGGCAAAAATGGCTTTACTTTACAAAAGGCTTCACCACAGGGTTCCTTAAATGGTCCTCCTGGCATTCATCTAAAAGATGACTTAATTTGCAAAAATTTGGTTTGTTCACAGCTTTTGAGTAACAAATCTGTGGGATCTCCAAAGGGGAAGGGGGCATTCCATTATTAAACATAAGAAGCAGGGGCCACTTCAGGATCTGGGACTTTGATGCATGTTGACAAGATAATTCCAATGAAGCCTGTGAAGAGAAAGAACATTGTGCACTATCCTACATATCACTTAGTGACGGCAGGTTCAGCTTGGCCACGTTCACAGATTTCTCTCAATAGTTTTAGCCGTCATCTGGTGACTAGATATTAACGTTCTATTTTCAGAGACAAGACATATTTACCGTACAGTAAGTAAGTCACAGGGCAGCTTTGATTATTGAGACAAAATAATAGTGGATAGTATTTACACAAGGCTTGCTGTGTTTTGTGCACGTTATCTCATCTGATCCTCACAGTGCTACGATGTAGGTAGTTTAAGAATTGTTAGTTTTTAAAAAAGTTTAAATATTTAAAAATTTAACAGAAATCCATTTTCTTCCTTCAACCTCCCTCCCCCCAACACTAAAAAAAATAAAACAAAACCCTTGTAACAGATATGCATAGTCAAATAAAACAAATTCCTGAACTGGCCATGTGCAAAAAAACCCCATCTCTCTCTCTCTCTCTTTCTCTCTCTCTCTCCCCATCTATCCATCCATCTAATTCTGTATCCTGAGTCTATCACTTCTCTTACGGGAGGTGGGTAGCACATTTCATCACTGTTCCTCTGGAATCATGGTTGGTCATAGGACAGTTCAGAGTTCTTCTGTCTTTCAAAGTTGTTTGTCTTTATAGTGCTTTGTTATTGTATAAATTGTTCCCTATAGGTATTATGATCCCTGTTTTACAGAAGAAGAAGAAACTGAGGCCCAGGTAAATTTCTACAACTAGTAGCTAGTTGTGGCAGGATCTGAACCCAAGTTTTTCTGACCACAAGTTCAGCACTCATTCCTCTCTTGCACATTGCTTCCCTAAAGACAGATGAAAGCATGATGATCAACTGTTGTCAGTATGTTCTACAATAAAATAACAGAATATATAAAAGTTCAGACTTGCAAAAAAAGATGAATTGGCGTGTCACTGGTCATATTACAAAAGGATTCCACCCAGAATTCCTTAATGTTCAAGTTCCCCAAATGAATTTAAGATACTTCCAATATTTAAAAGGACTGGTAGATTTTGTCTGTGTGGTTACTCCCTCCATCATTTGGCCTCAATCTTGAGGGAGGTGAACTTGGGAGTCTGGAGACATAATTACTGGATAGATGAGTGTAAATCACATCCTCATAGAGCCTTACCTTTCTCATCTGTACAGTGGGGATAATTATATTCACACTACTTATCTCATAGAGTTGTTTTGAGGGAAAAAAAATCTTTGTAAACCTTAAAGTGCTATATCAGCGGTTCTCAACCTGTGGGTTGAGACCCCTTTGGGGGTTGAACGACCCTTTCACAGAGGTCGCCTAAGACCATGGGAAAACACATATTTCTGATTTCTTAGGAACCAAGACATCACTCCTCTATCCATCTCCAGGTGGGTATGCCCACATGCAGATATGCCCACATAGGAGTATTAAAGGGTTGCAGCATTAGGAAGGTTGAGAACCACTGTTATAAATAAGAGTTTTAAAAATACCATTCAAGAATTGTTATGGCTCCAGACCCTACCCAGCTGCTCCCCCCAAAATCTCCACCTGGTGGCTGGCCAGTCCTTCTGGCAAGGAGCCTCTCCGAATTTGTTAACCAGACTGGTTTTTGGACAGCCAAAACACAACCTGTCACCAGTCCTGTTTTCCGAGACCATCCAGCTTGGCAGGTCCTGACAGAATTCGGACTCTTAGGTCATTGAAATGGTACTTGGTTCAAAAAAGAAACTTCACAGCAGCAAGATAGAAGAGGCAAAGCTAGACAACAGGTCACATGAGAAAGATCTGGGGATTTTAGTGGTCCTTAAGCTCAATTAGAGTCAACAATGTAACCCAGCAGCCTTAGGCTCCATTCAGAGAGCCCTAACTATTAGAAACAAGGAGAGTAAGTCTACTTGTACTGCTCCCTAGTCAGAGCACATTTGGAATGTTGGATTTAGCTCGAGGTGCCACAGTATAAGTCAGGCACTGGTAAGCTGAGGGCTTCCAGAGGAGAGAGAACCTGGATGGAAGGCTCCTCTGTGTCCCATCTGAGGATCACCCGAAGGACCTGGGAATGTTTAGCACAGAGAAGAGTACACTCAGGGGACACCCAGTTAGTTTGTGTGGAAGTATTTAAAGTGCAGTCACCAAGAAAAAGGAATTCAGAATTTTCTTTCTGGTCTGAGAGAACAGAACTAAAATGCAAGGGGCTGAAAATTAGACTTGCTGTAGGAACAAAGACCTGTGATTTTATGGGTATAAGAGGAGGAAACTTACTCCATTGTTGTAGTTTGGCATCTTCTCTGCACCTTAGAGTCTCAGAGATATGCCTGGGGGATTGAGAGGTCAAGAGATTTGCCCAGGGTTACAGAGCCAGTATGTATCAGAGGCAGGCTTAAACTCAAGTCTTCCTAGTTTTGAGGCCAGCCTAATTAGATGCTAATGATTAGAGGTATACAAAAGTGGAAGGGCATCCCTTGGGAGGTAATGGGGTTCTGGTCCTCCTCACTGGCGGTCTGTAGGCAAAATGTGGACAACCACTTGCTGGACATGTCGAACAGGGATTTTTTTTTTTTTGGCAAATATGAGTAATATTAGATAGCCACTGAAGCCCTTTACAACTCTGAGATTCTGCGAGTTTGTGACTTTAGTGAAAGATTCTAAAACATGATGTGATTTAAAGAGAACTTGTTGGTTCATTCATGTTAGTTCATTCATATAACATGTGTTATACCTGTTCTGTGAAAGGCACCTCAGACTAGAGGGGTTCTGGTAAATGTTTAAAAGGCAGCTCTTTTTAAAAAGTTCAGTATGCATTATTAACATTTTTCCATCAGTTTCTTGAGTCTAGAAATCAATAAAACAATAAATTAAGTCCTAATTTGTAATAATTACTGATTTCTGAGGTGGAAATGATTACAATGAAAATTTAACAATTGGCTCTCAATTCAATGCAAACTGACTTGAGCACACACACCCCTGCCATAGACTCTATATGCTATAGTACATAGTATCATAGTACAGAGGAAGAAACACAAAAATGTATTTCAAAATAAATGATTCTTTCTTGTACCCAGTCCTTTCAGTGACTTTCAACCATATCAGTTAACATAATAGGTATCCAACCCTATCAGCCAATACATTTTCTTTTCTTTTCTTTTCGGTACAGGCTTGACTGTGATTGTGAAGCCCGCTCGAATACACTTTGTTAAGCCTCCTAATCTTTTCAGCCCCTTTCCTTTCATCCAGGATGGAGAGGTTATTTTTAGTTGCAGGTGGACAGCTAGGTGGAGACCTGTTCCTTCAGTTTGCTCTCTTATAGGCCCATCAGTTAAGTGAACCGAGTATGAATTTTGTGTCCTGCATTGTTGTTGACTCTGTTCTCACAGAAACAATAGTAGCAGCTCAGGGATGGAGCTAAATACTTCATAGGCTCATAGATTTAGAGCGCAAAGGGACCTTGGAGATCTAGTCCAACCCCTCTCATTTTATTGAGGAGGAAACTGAGGTGAGCCTAGAGTCATGAAATGACTTGCCCAAAGTCTCACAGGCAGTGACAGAGCTGTGATTTGAACCCAGGTCTTTGATTCCAAATGCAGTATTCTTTCTACCGTACTACCTTGCCTCTCGTTTTTGCTAGCCAACCAATATGGCATAGGGGTTAGAGGGCTAGGTTTGGAGTCAAGAAAAGCTGGGCTCAAGTCTTCTGTCTCACATATACTAGCTGGGTGACCAAGCTAGGTCTCTTAGCTTCTTGGTACCCAAGGCAACTGCCTAGGAGTATACGTTCTATGGGACTAGAGTTATAGACGACCAGTGGGGAGTGAATTGTTTCCATATTAGCTCATATTAATCCAGTGCTTTATATAATGTTATCTCATAGGGGCTATTATCCCCATTTTACAGAAAAGAAAACTGAGGCTTGGAAAGGTTAAGTGACTGGCCTGTGGCTTTCATAAATAGTGTCTCAAACAGGATCTAAACCCAGGTCTTCCTGACTTCAACGAAACCCTCCATCCAGACCACTAAACAAGTGAATAAATAAATACAAAATAATGCAAAAGGAAAGACTAGGGGAGTGTGTGTGTGTATGTGTATGTGTGTGTGTGTGTGTGTGTGTGTGTGTGTGTGTGTGTGTGTGTGTGTGTGTGTGTGGTGGGGGTCTGTAGGGAGGGGAATTAGAACTCTGAGTCCTAGGCAGTAACCTGGGGCACCCCATACAAAGCTAAGAAACTGGAAAGAGATGGAAGGTCACTTGGCTGTCCATACCGTCCCAAGCATGGTCCATGGATTGCTTTTGAAAGCTGAGAACGCCGTGTATGCAAAGATACTACACCAAGTCCTATTATCCGATAACAAACCCACAGTGCACATTCCACCCCCATGAAGAGCACCATAAAACTAAGCTGTCATCTTCTCCATCACAGAAACACCCAGGCGAAGCCTAACAAAGCATTTTCATAAGCTTAGGACATAGCTTGTTACTATTCTTTGGAAATTTTAAATATTTATATTTCATTTTATTCCTTCCTAATTTAAAACAGCCCCCAAAGGAATTTGAGTCTTCTCCCTCACAGAAAATACAATAACCTGCTGTAAGACAGAGTGACTCATTATAAAAGCAAGTTTAAGAATACAATCGATTATGATCTTCCTTTGCAGAGGATAGAAGAGACTGAACCAACCCTGCAATTTTCACTCAGTATTAGCTTTCAGACTCCAGGGGGTAGGGACAGGATGGGAAAAGCAATGAGGTTTATTTGTCTTGCCTGCTTATATTTTAAGCAATAATATATTCAGCTCCATGCTATTTTAAGAGTTCAATTATGTCCGTTTCAGGCAAATTGAAAGCCAATGGAAAATTACAAAAGGATTTCCCTCCCCCCAGCCCCCAGGAAAAGACACCATACTTTAAGAACCACAGTATTTTTATTTGTTTTTCCAAAAACTGAAATCAGCAGAACCATTGTCTAAGGCTTCTTTCTCCATGCGCTGTAAATGAAGACACGACAGACTTACTGGCTATTTTACTGCTAGCAGTTGGCACTAGTTAATCCCAACCTTTGTGGGCAATGACCTAGCATAAGGGAAACAGCCTATTTTTTTTTTTTACATGATGGGATAATTTAAGGAGACTGGAAAAAAATGGGAAGGATATGAAGATGAATCTATTATGGCTGGAGAGGTAAAGGGGGATGAGTAAGGGAAAAAACCCCCAAAGCCTGACGAAAGCCCCAGTTCTCCTTTGTCTATTTGCTCTGTCATTTTAGAAATACCCAGTGTGATTTTAAAACGTACTTAGATATGTAATTGTCCAGGCCAGGTGATAACCTATTAGGCCTAACTCCACTAAGCACTGCCAACAAATTTATCCAAATACTACCATGCTGCCTAGCTAAAAAATGAAGCAAAGATCACAGAGAAATCCAACCCAATCAATCTAATTAATAATTATTAAACTGAAGAAATGGAAAGAGATAGAAGGTCACTTGAATATTCACAGTATCTGTGGCATGGGCAGCATAGACCAAGAGCCATGTTTCTTCTTTTATATACCTCTCACAAAGATCCAACATCATACTGGGCATATAACTGGTACACAAACATAGTAGTAACACACATTTATAAAATATGTTTCTCTCAACAACTGTGAGGCAGGTCATGCCAGTATTATCCTCCCTATATCACAGCTGAGGAAACTGAGGCACAGATTTGTTTATCGATGTGAAGCAGTATAGTAACGTGAGGGGAAAAAGCCCTATTTGGAATCAGGCGATTTAGGTTTGAAAGGCTTTGCTTCTTTCTACCTGTATGTCCTTGTGACTAGCCATCAACCTCAAGTTTCCTCATTTATAAATTGAGATGGTTGGCTCTGATGTCCTTTAAGTTTCCTTCCCAATGCTCAAATGATGTCACATGTCTAGAAACAAGTTGAAGCCACCTCTTCTTACTCCAGGTTAAGAGGGCTCTTCCCATTCATTATTCCTCACCACCACCCCATGAGTCAGTACAACCATTTAAGTCCCATTTTAAGTGATAAGGAGACTGAGGCTCAGTATTTAAAGGGCTGTACAGGAGCCAAGTCCTCTGACTCCAAATTCAGTGTTCTTTCCACCACACCAAACCCCTTGTAAGTTGACCGACTGGCATTTGGCTGTTGGAGTGAGACTGGACCCCTGGAACGCTGTCAGAATGCTTGACCGGAGTCCAGAAAATCTGCACTGTTACCACATCGACCGTGCATGGCCTCTTACTTCAGCTGCTCATCAAAAATTTAGGTGGAATTAGGGAAGTATGCAGGGCTTTTGTGTCACCCTACTTATAGTTGTTTTTTTTTTTTTTTAAGGGATTACCTTCTGTTTCCTCTTTACAGGAGCTAGAGGCAGCTGTCACCTGCCTAGGCACCCAGCCCAAACCTTACATCACAGATAACTCAGTCAGTAGGACCCTGAAAACAGTGGGGACATTTGAGATTCCAAAGCCTGGCCCCTAAAGGCCAAATATGCCTTTAAGAGGCTGGCAGTCTTTGCATTCTGAGCAGGGAGGACTGGAGTTGTTTTCAGATGGAAAAAAAAAAGAAGTAAAAACAAACACCAAAGTGCTAACAGCCAGCTGCTTTAGGGCTACCAAAAGATCCCAGCTCTGACTCACACAGGAACCTTCAGCAGGGTCACCGGATCATCTTCTGCTGTCATGATCAGGCTTGGACAGGCCAACGGGAAAGGTGCTGGTTGGGGACAGGGACGATGGGGAGAGAGGGATGGCTAAGAACAAAGTGGGCTTAAGGTGACTGAAGAAGGGGCAGCCATTTGATCCTGGCCTGGATCTGAGCTTTTCTGGTAAACTGAAACTCCCTTCAGGCTCCTCCACAGCAATAGGAGAGAGGCACCCACTGTTTTGTAAGGGAGACTGATACCAACTTATCTTCCAGATGAGGCACAGTAAGAGCATTCACAAGAACCACAGGGGGTGGAGAAAAACTGGAGAGGTTTCGCCCAGGGCAATTCAATCGGAGGCTAGAAACCTACCTAGCACACTAATGCAAGTACAGGTGAACCCAATAGTCTCCCCACTGAAGGGTGGGGGGATAGGCAGAGAGATGAGGAAGCCCAAGGGTACCGCATGAAGAATGTTTTACTCCTCTAGAAAGAGTCAATTTACATACTCTTCAGAAATGAAGCAAGTGCTAAAGTAATGGACAAAGAGAAAGTTTCCTGGGTTGGAGGGAAGCATCCAATTAGAAAAAAAAATTGTGAGACAGAACACACATTTGTAACTTGAGTTCCTATAAGATGGACTTTGGCATCAGAGAAAGAGGACACCAGCTAGGATAGTTTTCCTTGTAATTAAATTGTTATCGGATCTTTCATAAACAAGAGATTTCTTAATAGTGCTCCCAAGTAGACTCCCTTCATGACTGCCTCCATGTATTTTTACAAAATAAAAATCAATAAAGCTTGTTCCTTTTGATCTCTCTGACTAACCTCTGAGATTAAATAACTTGTCTTTCTTTATTGCAAGACAAAGAGAGGTTGATCTGTTACAAACAACAAACAGATGGGGGGCTCTGGAGGTTAAGCCTTCAAAATAACCACATTTTCCTGATAGTTTTCTTAGGATTGGGTGCCAAGCACTCATCCAAAACAACCATTTCAAAGGCTTGGATAATTAGAAACCTGGCTCAGAGACAGAACTCCCCATTTTCACTGATGGGGAAGGGACTGAGGATGCTGGGTTTAACTGAACCTAAGGGGAAAGGGAAATAATAATAATGGTATTAATAGTGATGACAGCCAGCATTCATAGAACACTTTAAGGTTTTCAGAGTATTTTGCAAAGATCTCATTTTATCTTCACAATCATACTGAAAGGTAGCTGAAAACAGAATCAAAGAATTTAAGAGCCGCAGAGTTCCTAGTATAACTTAACTGGGGCACTATATTGGGGCAGTACCACGTTTATGTCCACACTTCTTCAGAGGCAAAGGACCCAATTCCAAACTTCTTTTCCTTTAGTTCAATGGGATGGTTTGTAAGAACATTCTGCTGAGACCCAGGGCTGCCAAGATATTCTAGACCACATAATTGGGCTCTGCCATTATTACCTGTATGAGCTAAGGCAAGTCATTCTTTCTCTGACTAAGTTTCCTCAGCATGGCATAATTGGAGAAAGGACCAGCCCTGAAGTTAGGAAGACCTGCCTGTGACATAAGCTACCTTTGTGATCGTGGACAAGTCACTTAACCTTTTGGTGACCCAGGAACCGATGATTTCGTGACTGATGAGTGATAGATACTCATTGGTACAGGGAGTATGCACACTGGGAATTCCCCACCTAGTGAAATCATAGATCTAGCTTCCCACTCCCTCCCTCCAAAGAGATAGCATGGTATCTAAAATCCTTTCTAACTGGAAATCTTTGATCTTATGATCCTTTTTATTAACTACAACAGCAGGGGAGTCTGGACTTCAGAGTCTGAATATCTTCGATTAAGTCCTAGTTCCTGCACTCACTAGCTGTGTGACCCTGAGAAAATCACTTCTCTGTTCTATGCGCCTGTTTTGTCATCAGTAAGATGGGGGCCTTCACTTTACATGTGGTGAGAAAAAGGAGCTATTTGAATATGATTTCTGGTTACTAGTAAAAACAAGGTCAGTCTTTTCAGCAGAAGACAGATAGTTAATTTTTCTTTCCAGAACGAATGAAGTGTGGACTTAGAATGAGCGAGATTTGCAGACGGCTAGTGAGTTTTTTTTTCCTTCAGATGGGCTTACTTTGAAATACATTTTAAAAAATCACAGTAGAGACATTAAACACATACAAGACGGTAACTGAGGAAGCAGGTGCAAATGCCGCCCCTCCCTCCAATCACCCCCTGCTTTACAAGCAAGGCCATTAAGAGCACCCCTTCCCGTGGGACCAGCTGGCCATCCCAGATTCCATCCTCGAAGCTGGAGGCTTCTTCCTGGCTCCCTCTCTCCTCCCCCTCCCCCGCCTCCTACACAACACGGAAGAGCAGATAGGGCTGGAGAAGAGATAAGACCGGCGCGCTCTTCTAAGGCCAGCTTTGGGTACCTGCCCGCGGTGTCGCAGCCTCTTTGGGGACTGAACTCAGAGAACATTAGAACGCAGAGCAAAGCCGCGCCGTCCGCGGCTGCTCTCTGCGCTTTGTACCTCGCAAACTGATAGAACCTGCGCTTCATCTAAACCAGCTCTTCAGACTATGAAAGTCAAGCGTTTCAAGCGAACACACTATCTTTATGATTCCTATCTCGTGTCTTCCATGGGGCACAGTTGACTCAAAACACTCTTCCCCTCTCCAACCTTACAAGTTTCTTGCAAACACTTGTTCAGGGCTAAGCTGAGCCAGGTTCCCCGAGCGCCCTTGCGTCCCCGCTGTCCCAGGTCCACCTCAAATTTTCTCGCATCAGGACCGTACCTTCCTCCCCCCAGGTCCAATCTGGGACCGGGATCCTATAGGGTGGACATCCCGGGGAAGACAAGAGCGCTTGCATAGCAAGGTTCTGAGCACTGTCTGGATAGCATGAGACAGGACGGGACCGGACGGGACAGAACGGAACGGGACAGGATGGGATGGGATAGGATAGGATAGGAGGAAGAAGCTAGGGGGCTAGAGAAGACGAATTTCCCTCACCTGTTGATGTCGCTCACGAAGCCACTACTTTTCTCATCCAGGAACCGTTTCCAGCCATCCGCGGTCTTCACCCAGTTCTGTCCCGGTGACCGCCAGTCCTGTCCAAGGAATGGCATTGCGCCAGTGAGCGGCGGCCGGGAGGACCGGACGGGACTAGAAGCGACTAGACGGAACAGGATGCACTTGGACTTGCCCGGCGGCCTGCAGAGCGCACGGCGCTCGGAGACTCCTGGGGCTGGGGGGCACCCAGAGGATGCTGAAGACCGGGAGGCTAGGGATGTGCTGGGTAGTGCTGGACTGGGGATGGAGGGGGTCGTAGAAGGAGGAAGGATGCGGTGTGTTCCGGGACTGGGGTCCAGGGAAAGTTGTCTGCTCTCGGCCTGGTGGCCTTTCGGAAGACCGGAGACAGCAAGGGACGAAGAAAGAGGTAGGGCGCTTTGGTGTCCGTTGCTCCTTCCAGGGAGTCTGACTTGGACGCTGGGGCCGCTGTATTTATCCAGGGCCCGCTGGCGGCTGCTCTTTGTTGCCGGAAGAGCTGCCTGCCTCTTAGCCCTGCCTCCCCGGCCTGGGAGGACACGTGGCTTTGTTTATGGGCTCGGCTTGTTTTGGTGGCTGCCACTGCTACAGCACCCTTCGCAGTTGCACAACCTCGAACCAGTGGAAACTTTAAACCAGGAAGGACGATCTCTTCTCCTCTCTCCCCCTTTCCACCCCCAGGTTCCTTCTCCTCCTTTTCTTCGGCCTTTCAAGGAGCAGTTGCTAAAACAGAGGCAGCTGCACCTATGGTCACTATGAAACTTGTCTCTCCCTCTCCTCTCCTTGTCCCTTGCCTCTCCTCTCCACTCCTTTCTTCCTCTCTGTCCTCTTCCTTCCTCTCTGTCCTTCTCATCTCTTCCCAGTCAAAAGAACAAATTAAAGAAATTTCCCAAATTGTCCAGATTTTTTTTGAGGGGGCCATTGTTTGAAGCCAAGGTTAGGACACAGGGAGCTCCTAGTGATTGGCAAACTCAAGTTCAGCCACCCCTACTCATGGCCTATATTCAACATCAAGCTGTTCTCACTTTCTGGAGGCTAAGAAGAATTCTTCAATTGAATCAGGAACTAATGCCTTATCATTTAAAAAAAAAAAATTTGAGTACCCAATTCTTTCTTTCTCTCTCTCTCTTCCCCCTCCCCCCTCTCTTCCTCTCCCTCTCCCTCTCCACCTCCCCCATCCATTGAGAAGGCTAGCAATATGATATTCATTAAACATGAGAAGTCATGCAAAACATATTTCTGTATTAACCATTTTGGGCAAAAAAGTGCAAAACAATATACTTCAATCTGCACTCAGAGTTCATCAGTTCTCTCTTTGGAGAAGGAAGACATTTTTCATCATGAATCCTTTGGAATTATCTTGCATTGATGTATTGATCAGAATAGCTAAGTCTTTCACAGCTGAAAATCATTACAGTATTGCTGTTACTATGTATAGTGTTCTTCTGGTTCTGCTCAGTTCACTTTGCATCAGTTCATATAAGTCTTTCCAGGTTTTTCTGAAAGATCCCTTCATCATTTCTTACAGCACAATAGTATTCCATTGCAATTTTATTCAACCATTCCCTAGCTGATGGACATCCCTCATAACACTATAATCTTATCAGGTTGATTGCAGAAGCCCTCAATTTAATCAGGGGATTATCTTGATCTTCATCCATCCTCTTTACACATAGCTTCCCATAGCTGAAAGGGGCCTCAGAGGACACCTGATTATTTTGTCTCTCCTCTATTTCTTACTCCCCTATCTCTCTGATAGGCAGGAAACAGTATAGAAAAATGAAACAAAAGAGGAGAAGCTGAACCAGGAAGAGCCCTGTGCTACCACTTAGGAGCTATGTGGAAGAGGGCCCTTTTCTCCCTCTCCTCTTCCTTGGAGCAATAAGAACTCGTCTTCAAGCACCTTTAAGTTGATTGGGGGTGGGGAACCTATACTCTGCTAATTTGTGAAATTAGCTTGAGGAAGCAACTCAGCCAGAGACTTGTTATCTACTTCATGCCTACAGAACCCCCTCCTTTCCAGGGCACTTATGGGCTTCACTCTAATCTTTTTTTTTTTCTTTTGGTGAATGGGACAGGATTTTTATTATTTCTACTTCAGAAACTGCTTAATACCCCAAGGACTCAGAGCCCTCAAGAATAAATACAGCAAACATATAATACTCAAATTATGCCTGACATTCATACTCCTCCAGAGGTAAAGACAACTTTGTGCCACTGCTGAACAGACCTTTTACATTTACCTCAGACTGCCTTGTTAGAGAATCTCACAAGGTCCAGCTTTCCTAGCCAGCCAGGGCATGGCTTTTTTTTTTTTTTTTTGGCCAGGGGGAGGAGATGGCTTCCAATTAACTTCAAGGTGACCCTGATAGTGGTCTCCTCTCAAAAGCAAGCTGACAAAGGAACTTTCTTCTAGGCAACCGTTGCTCAACTTGGCAACCCTCTTCTTAGGAAGTAACTGACCATTTCTCTGGATTGCTAGTTGCTAACTTGTGCTTCTAAAAGGAGACATCAAGGCAGAAGGCAACTGGGGAATACGTTGAATTCAATTCAACAAGCGTTTATTAAAACGACACTATTTGTAAGATGCACCTGGGAGTATGAAAGCCATGGATCCAAGTCCCTCTTTTCATCAGAGCCTTTACTAGCATGGGCAACAGACCCTTTGTCTCCTGGCTCTGTTACTGGAAGGGCAATTTACTTACTCCTTCAGATCTCAGACTTCCCTTCCTGCTCTTTCTACAGTACAGTCACCCAGGAAGAGGGCTTCTCCTTAGAACAACTCAGTACAACTGCATAGGTAGTTGGAGCGGCTGCTGCCACACTCACCACAGTGTCCTTGCCCCTGAGGAAATGCTTCCTAGTTCTGGGACTGTTCATGGTCACCTGTGTGACCAGTCACTTAGCTTCTCAGCAGCCCGGGTAACTCTTAGGATTGTATATTTAGGATGGGAAGGGGTCTTAGAAACGATCTAGCCCCACACTCTTATTTTGCACAGGAGGAAACTTAGATTTATTGAAATTAAGTGGTAGAGGCAGAATCTGATCCTTTGACCCCAAAACCAACATCCTTTTCACCTTTAACTCTTTAAGAATATAAGTTCCAGTCAAGTTGGTGATTTGCACTGGTAGAGGGAGTTTCCATACCAGGCATTCCCTATGCCAAAAAAATAAGTATGGACAAAAACAAGGAAAGAATGTCCTTGGCATTGTGCTAGGTGTTAGGGATTCAAAGACAGAAGTGAAAAACAGCCCCACCATCCTGGAACTTGTATAATATTAGGGCATACAAACAAGTGAACAGATAAGAAAATACAAGACAGTATGAGAAGAGAGAAAACACTCACAACCAATGGGATTAGGAAAGGCTTCCTGTAGGAGGTCGCATCTGAGTTGAGCCTTGAAGGAAGCTATGAATTCTAAAATTCAAAGGTTGTGAATGGAGCACACTCCAGACATAGGGGAAAGAGTTTTTACAAAGACCTGTGATACAGAAGATGAAACTGATTTTGGGATCACTTTCTCTAGAGCAGAGCGTGTAAAAATAAGTAATGCAGAAAGTCTAAAAAGGCTGGCTGAGGCCAGTTCATAAGAACTTTCAAAGCCAAACTGAAGAGTTTGCATTTTAATCAAGAGGCAAAAGGGAGTCATTAAAGATTCTAGAGTAGGGAAGTGATGTGGCTAGACCTATGCTTGTCCAACCTATACCTGAACAAGAATTTTCTCTGTATCACTGCTGTCAGACTCACATGTAAACAGATTCCTGTAGGCCACCTACTCACTGAGAAAACTACGAAGCAAAATCATCTATGTCATATTATATTTATTTTTGTCAAACATTTCCCAATTACATTTTATTCTGAGTCCTGAGGCTCTGAGGGTTTTGCTGACTGCTTGAGGGGTGTCAAACTCTATGTCTGCTGCCTCAAGCAGTCTAGCCTTTTGCATGAAGTCTTCCAATGGGTGGCATAATCCACTACCTCCCAGAGGCAGCCTAATCCACTTTAGGGTAGTTCTAACCACTAGGGAATTTTTCCTTACATAAAGATTAGATTTTCCTTTTTTTTCCTTTTCCACACACAGTTGCTTATTCTAGACCTTTGAGTAGAATTAGAATATATCTAATCCCTCTGACACATGACAGTTTTTCAAGAAGAAAGACAGGGATCATGGGTGTCATCCCCTCTTCCTTCAAGGCATTTCTCTAGGCTAAATATGCCTAATTTCTTCAAGTGGTCTTCCTATGGCTTGAATTTTGGGACCCTCACTCTCCTGCTTTCTCTTCTCTTGAGATGCTTTCAGTCTCCCTAAACTCTGATGAGCAAGCCTGAACTCAGTCCTCCAGATGTGTCCTGAGCAGGGCAAGGTACAGCTGTACTCTCACCTCCTTATTCTGGGAAGCTATGATTCTCTTAATGTAGCCTTTTGGATGAAGACTGTTTTCTGATAGCCACAGTTTTCTGACCCAGCTTTCCCACCATAAATAATATAACTGTGTAGGGATAGTAAAAATAGCTCTTGAAAGCAATTTGCAAAGATAAGAAGTTCTAAATGCTGTGGACAAGATAACAAATGAGACCCTATTAGGTTAGTCTTTGTGGGAGATAGCAGTATTTATCTTTGAGGAAGTGTAATTGGGAGCTACATTTATTAGAGAACAAAATGAGTTCCTGTTCATGCTTCCCATACCTTACCCTTAAGGTAACCTGGTACAGTGGAAAGAGGGTGGAATTCAGAATAAAATAAAGGGGTTGGGTTAAGTAGCCTCTCAGATACATCCTTTCTAGCTCTAAATCAATGACCTCTTCCTTAAACCACTTTTTTCTTTATCCTTCACTCTCAACTATTCAAATCTGACTCATTTTTAAAGACTTTTGCTTCCTAGGTTTTTATAGGGTGGCCTCAAGCTCCTCCTATCTTCAACAGCTAGGTAGCATCATGGATAGAACTTCAGGCTTAGGTCAGGAAGACCTGAATTCAAATGTGACCTCCTATATACTTACTAGATATGTGACCCTGGGAGAGTCACTTAACTTCTGTCTACCTTAGTTTCCTCAACTGTAAAATGGGGATCATAATAGCACCTGCTTCCCAGGGTTCTTGTGAAGATCAAATGAGATAATATTGGCACATAATAGATGCTTAAGAAGTGATTGTTCCTTTTCCCCTTCTATCAGAAGACCTTGTAATGTCTATCCCTTCAAAATGGTTAACATGCCCCATCGTGTTTCTAGACAATGACTCCTATCTCATGAGTTGGTGGTTTTGCAAAGCTTCTGCTGGGAGGAGGAGGTTGCCATCGGGGACTGATCTTGCATATACAGTATTTGTGAATCACTCTGAAGACAACAGAGCAGTGAAATATATTTCAGGGTAAAGATACAGAGACTGGCAGTCAAAATACGTTTCACAAGGCAGGTGAGAACCCATCAGAGAGTTTGCCGGAATCTGGAGAGGTTGATAATTGCCCATGATCTTAGAGCTAAGGAGTCTTGAAGGCTTCCTGTCCCTAAGTCTAAACATTATCTATTAGGCCAAGTCCTCTCTAGACCTTAGCAGTGGTTTTCAACCTTCCTAATGCCATGACCCTTTAATACTTGTATGTGGGTGTATCTGCATGTGGTGAGGCGCCTGGAGACAGAGGGAGGAGCGGTGTCTCGGTTCCTAAGACCATCGGAAATACGTGTTTTCTGATGGTCTTAGGCGACCCCTGTGAAAGGGTCATTCGACCCCCAAAGGAGTCGCAACCCATAGGTTAAGAACCACTGTCTTAGAGTAAGATCACAAGGGCAAGAAAAATTGTCAAATATTCTGCTAAGTAACAGCTGCCTATTAGAAGTTGCTATGAGTTCTAATTCTCATTGCTGTATTTTCTGGTGGCAGTTTGCACGTTGCTCTTTGTTGTTTGTTGAGTAATCTATTTCTTCCTGCTTGGAGTAATTGCTCACAGACATGATTATGTCTCCCAGGAGGATGTAAGCTCTTTGAGGGCAAGAACAATTTTGTTTTTTGTCTTTGTACCTCCAGTATCTAGCACAATTTTTTTTTGAGGACATTGTTCAGACCTATGATTTTGCTGATTTAAAGAATTCCCAGTATGACAAAAGCAGACTTGCATTTTATCTGAAACTTCTAATTTTAGAAAATTATGAGGACACTGGGAAATTGAATGACTTGTCTATGGTCACCCTGCTAGTATGTTGCACAGATGAGACTTTAACCCAAGCCCTCCTGATGCCAAGGATAAACTTTTCTCTACTCTGCCAGGCTGCCTTGCAGGTTGTAACTGCAGAATAAATGTTTGCTGGATTGAATGGTGAATGGTGTAGCTGGGTGAATGTTGGGTCCATGCCCTTTACTGAGGAATGTCCAGCTCCATGGGAGGTCCCCAGGCCAGTAAATCAGGGATTCCTCTAATCTCCCCTAATTGTGCTCTACTTGGTGTGAAGTGTGAAGGGATATGTCAGTCAGTAAAGTATTGATTAGGCATTGACTTACTTGCCAGATACTGTACTGTGTTCTGGAGACACGAATAAAGCAAACACATAGTTCTTGACCTAAAGGAGCTCATGGTCTAACGGGAGAGACGCAGATGCATACGAAATGTATTGTGCATAGTAATAATAACTAGCATTTATTTATTAACCACTTACTGTGTTCTAGACACTGTCCTAAGTGCTATAAAAATAAATAATAATGATAATAACAGCTAACATTTATATAGCATGACCATGTGCTTGGCACATAATAATAATAACAGTAATAAATAATAATAACAACATTTCCATCTTGCTTACTGTATACCAGGCACTATACACTAAGTACTACAATAATAATTATTGTTACGGTGAGGATGGCTAACATTTCTATATTGCTACTATGTTCTGGGCACTGGGCAAAGTGCTACAATAATAATGAATAATGATTAACATTTCCGTAGCACTTCCTATGGGCCAGACCGTGTGTTAAGTGCTACACTAAAGACAGTAATAGTAATAATAATGCCATTTATGTAGCACTACGTGCCAACACTGTTCTAAGTGCTTTATGATGATCGTCTCAGTGGATCGATGCACGATCTACAATCTCAGAGGAGAAGCACCAGCAGCAGAGGGAGGCGGATGGGTACTGGGAAAGGCCTTCAGAAGAAGTGATTTGAGCTGGCCATTGAAGGAAGCCAGGAAAGCCAGGAGGCAGAGGTGAGGAGGAGGAGCATGCCAGGCATGGGGAACAGCCACTGCAAAGGCCTGGAGGGTGGAGATGACAAGTTGCATTTGAGGAACAGCAAAGAGTCCCCATGTAGCTGGATCACAGAGCACATGGAGGGAAGTAGGGTATAAAAAGACTGGAAAGGTAGGAAGGGACCAGGCTGTGAAGGGCTTTACATGCCATAAGGAGTATTTTATACTGGATTCTGTTGGAGTAGCTTTGGGGGTCTTTTATGTGTAGCCAGGTTGAAGAACAGTGAAATGCAGTGTTATGTTACTTTACTTGATTTCTTTTTTTCCCCAAAGGGTATTTTATTATGAAAATATTTAATGGTGGTAGTAGTAGGTTAAAAATAACTTTAGCATGCGTGTGTGGGAGGAGGGGGAGGGGTGGACCAAATCCATCTCCCTCAGTGCTAACAGGCTGCATTTGAGAAAGGAGGAACTGAAGTGAGTAAATAGATTACGTCCAGCCACTTCAGAGCACTTACAGGGAATGCATGTTTAATGTCACAACAATTTGCATCTGACCTTATCCCCTGTCCTGGGCGGGGCATCCTGGAACTAGTGCCCAGGGTGTTTGCTAGGTGTGGGTGAGCAGAGCCTGCCAGCTGAGTGTTATTTTGGGACCTTTGGCTCCAAGTCCCGCCAACTCAATTAAAGTTGGTCAGACACATGTCACTGAAAATCTGCTCATTCTTTTAATGAGAATCATTTGGCATTCCTGACGTGTGGGCCTGATCTGTTCCCTAGGGAGGGCCAAGGGCATTTTGCTATAATCCTCCTTATTTCTAAAGGGAATCATTCAGTTTGTCAGAAAATTCTTCTCTCTCTGGCCTTTGCATGCACTGAATGAACAGTCTTCCTCTGACACAAGTTTGTAAACTTTCACATAAAGGAGAAAAGCAGAGAAAACACAAAAGTCGACATCCATGCTCCCAGCTCCCATCGGTCTTTTTACTGGGGATTTAAAAACTTGTCTGTTATATTTTTTGTGCCCCCGAAACTGATGGTTTTAGTTTAAAACTCTGTGCACAGGTCTTTAAGACAGACCTAGAGGCTACCCTCTGTACTTGGGATGGGCTAAGTATAGATTTGAGCATTTTCACATGTTGTATCCTAAGATTCAAAAATTGCCTGGGACAAAAATAAAAGGTGTCCTTTTTGCTTTATTCGTTGGGGAGCAATGGAAAGAGGGAAGATTTTGGAGTTAGAAAATCTGGGTTTAAATCATAGTTCTGCTAGGATGTTCCTGTGTGAGTTTGGGGAAATTACTCAACCTCTCTGGGCCTCAGTTTCCTCATCTGGAAACTGAGGTGGAAGAAGGTCCACTACTATATGATCTATGACGGTGATTGTTTTAACCTTTTTCTTGTGTGCTGGACACCTTTGACAGTCTGGTAGAGTTGATGGACCCCTCCTCAGAATAAATTTTAAATGGACAAAATAACATACATGAGATTGCCAATGAAATAATTTTTTATTAAAATACAGCTATCCATATATATATACATATATATGTATATATGAGAAAAACAAAACCGAAGTTTATGGGTTAAGGCCCCTGGTTAAGATCCCTTAACCTGTGTGTTTTTATGATCTTTTAACTCAAATCACATTTAAAGAACACTAAAGGAGTTTCTATTTAAAACATTCTATTGTGTACCCTTTTGAAAATCAATCAATCAACAAGCTTTTATTAAAGCCTACTATGTATTAGGCATTGTGCTAGTTTTGGGGGAATAAAATCGTAACAATTCCTGCCCCCAGGGTGCTTGTATTCTATAAGGGGTGAAAATATGTGTGAAAAATCCTTTTGCAAAATGAATATTACTCACTAATTAATTTTTTATGCCAATCCAAATGTTTATATGGCATTGTTTAAAGTGTGGTATGGCTCTATTATTTGGGTTACTTGTTATTCAGATAAGATTAACATGATCAAAATAATTATGTCAATAAAAATGTTAAAACTCTAATTTCCCCTATAAATCTCGGTTTGAAATTTAGCCTATTCATGGAATTTTAGAGGTAGAAGGGACCTTAAAAATTCTAAACTTTGGTCCCTTTCTATTACAAATGGGGAAACTGAGGTCCTGTCCTCAGAGGTTATGTGACACAAAGTGCTGGGTCTCCTAATTTGCAATTCAGGGCTGTTTCTAATGCACAGGCAAGGCACATGGTCATGGAACTGAATAGGTTAAGAAGGGTGGGAAGAAAAGATTTGGACAATGTTGCTGCTGACAGATTCATGTTTAATTTACAGTAAGAAGTTAATTTAAATTCCATAGAAATATTAAAGATTATTTATTAGATAGAAATTCAAATGACTCATTATACACCATAGTTGGAGAATCTATTCCCTGGAAAGTAGGAGGATGAATGAAACAGGACAGTGGGATAACAGCTGGCATTTCTGGGTGACTTTCCCTTTCTGAGTCTGTGTTCCCCTGTGTCATGTATCTCAGGTGAAGTCCAGTGTACTATGCTGTGAGCTTCATCCCCAAGTCTTGGGCGTAGAAAATACTGAAGGGATGGCCTATGACTATGTCACACAGTCACAGCTGTGTCCTAGACAACAAACTTTTGAGCCTTCCCTGTTCCTGTGTCAGAGGTCATGGGAACCTGACTCTTTATCTCATACTACTCCCTCTGATGCACTCTACATTCCAGCTAAACTGGACTGCTCACCACCTTTTGTCCACAGTTTTAGGAAGCATCCCGGCCGTGCTTTGCCTCAATCCCTCCTAGACTCCTGTAAATTCCTTGCCTACCACCTTGTCATTTGAATACACTTTCTTCTGTACCCCCTCCCCTGCTTGGAAGGTCCCCTTTATGTTTTGTCTTCCCCTATTAGAATATAAACTCCTTGAGGGCAGGGATGGTCTAACTAGCTTGTATTTGTATCCCTAGAACTTAACACAGCCCCTGGTACATCATAGGTGCTTTATAAATGCTATAAATCTTTCCCTCTATGTAGATTTCTATCTTTTGTCTATAATTTCTGTATGTACCATATCTGCATACCCATTATCTCTCTGTCTTTGTCTCTGTTTGTCTGTCTCTCTCATCTTGGACTCTTCCTACCTCCAAGTCTTTTGCTATTATTTTTTCTTTTTCTTTTTTTTATTAACTTTTGTTTATTTTTAGTTTACATCATTCATTTCCACAAGATGTTGAGTTACAAATTTTCTCCCTGTCCTTCTCCTACCCACCACCCCAAAACAGCTATCCCCTGTATACTCCCTCCCCCAATCTGCTCTCTCCTACCTCCTTCCCCATCACCCCTCTGACTTTCCGGTAGGACAAGATGGTTCTCCCTACCACAGTACCTGTATATCTTATTTCCCAGTTGCATGTAATAATAATGATGATAATAATAATAACAATAATAATAAATGATAGCTATAATTTTTTCTTATCCCATTATTACCAGCGGTAGCTAGGTGGTGCAGTGGATAGATTTCAGGGCCTGGAGTCAGGAAAACTTGACTTCCTGAGTTCAAGTCTGGCCTCAGACACTTACTAGCATTGTGACCCTGAGTGAGTCATTTTACCCCATTTGCCTTGGTTTCTTAATGTGTAAAATGAGCTGGAGAAGGAAAGGACAAACCACTCCAGTATCTTTGCCCAAGAAAACCCCAAATGGGGACACGGAGAGTCAGACACTTAGAGCTGGACATGACTGAACAACAGCAATCTTTATGAAATTCTTCCTGATATCCGGCCTAAATTTCACTCTTTGAGACTTCTACCTCCTGCTCCTGGTTCTGCCCTTTATGGTTCAGAACAAGTTTAACCTTCTTTCATAAAGCTGTTCTCCAAATATTTGAATACAGATATTCTGTGTCCCCTGCTCCTCTTATTCAGGCTTTACATCTCCAGTACTTTCAACTGATCCTCATGTGATAAGGACTCAAGGCCCTTTGACATCCTAGTTTTACTCCTTTCAATGCTTTTCAGCTTAAAATAACTAATAACACTAATAATAGAGAGAGCTTATATAACACCTAAAGGTTTTCAAAGTCCTTTACAAATATTATCTCAATGGATTCTTGGAATAATTCTGGGAAGTAGGTACTATTATTGTTCCTATTTTACAGAAGAAGAAATTGAGGCAAACAGAGATTAAATGACACTCCTAGGGTCACACCTCCCTTCCCCTCAGGTACAAGGCAGATGTCTGAGCTTTGATTTGAATTCAGATCTTTCTAACTCTTGGCTCAGTGTTGTCTTGTTGTCATTGCTGTTCACTAGCGTCTGATTCTTTGTGACCCTCTATGGGGTTTGCTTTGTGAAGATACTGGAGTGGCTTGCCATTTCCTTCTCCAAGGAATTAGGCAAACAGAGGTAAAATTACTCAACACAGTTGTTGAGTATCTGAGGCCAGATTTGAACTTAGGTCTTCCTGATGCCAGGCCTAGTACTCTATCCACTGTTCCAAATAGCTACTACTATGCTTACTAGTGTAAGCTTATCGACATCCTTCTTAAACTTACGATGTAGTATCAGATGAGGTCTGACAAGGGCAGAGTACAATGGGGCCACCATCTCCCTGTTCTCGAAGGTTGTACTTCTTTTAATGCAGCCCAAGAACTCCTTAGCTCTTTTGGCTTATCTATAGAACTGGGCTAATTAAAACCTATCTCACACAAGTTTGCTCTGAGGCTTAAGTGAGCTCGTACACATAAAATGTTTTACAAACCTTAAGGTGCCATAGAAATGTCAGCTATTATTATTATTGTTGACACATTCTCCCTTCATAAGTGTAGGATTGTGATTTATCTAAACTTGATGCACACAACACAAGCTTAGCACCAGGAAGGGCAGCAGAGAATGCTAGGAGGGCATTTCTAAGGCAAGAATGAGACAGCAAATGCTCCACCCCTCATGCATCATCAGTGGAGATGCTCACATCTATAGCTACTCTTCCCAGACTCGCTCCCTCTGGCTACTCTTAACTCACCCTCTTGCTTTTCCCATTCCAGTGATCCTGAACTCTCAACTGCCAAAGAACATCCGCTGCCCCCAGCCCCATCTGTCTGATATCACATTCCCATCCACTTCAGCCATTGCTTTCAAAATAAACCAGTGCAGACCTGCCTACATCTTCATCTGTGCCTTCTAAACCTCCCACTGTATAGTTAACAAATTTTGTTTCATTCTAGTTCCTGGATGAGCCCCTACATTTAGGGAAAGAAAAAGAGCCCCACATGTAGAGAGTGGTTCACCTGTGGCAAAAGATGTCATTGTGTGGCATAAAGGGAGGCAAAATAGACATCTCCAGCCTCTTCTCCAAGGGAGACTTTCATTCCTGCCTGGAGGAGAAACGGGAAGTTGGGGTAGGAGGCTGCTCTGTTCTCCTTAGAGAGAAGGGGGTACCTGGCTATAATTATATCTGATCCCTTAAATATTGTTAGTTTAGGGGATGTGATTTGGTTCACTCAAACTTCTGATTGCTTTGTCACTTTTTTGGGGGGGGAAGCAGCACCCACAGGCTTAAAGCTTTTACCACCAAAAAACAGTTCCATGAATACACTTAGAGAACAGCAAAGAAACCCATTTAAAAGAAAAGAAACCCCAAAGAAACCCCCAGAAACAAGAGAAGGTATGCATAGGAAAATATGTAATGGACAATATTGAGTAGAGGAACTTCCCCATTGGGAATGAGAGAACTCAGCTCAGCTGAGAGAGTGTCCTGGCTCTCACCCAATAGGAAAATCCCCAAAGTCTCTAAAGTAGCAAGCTGGGAACAGGGATATACTGTAGACTCTCATGTCTTCCCAGTCTTTTCCTTCAGCAATTTGAAGTAGAGTTGGCCTCCTTTATCTTCTCTCTCAAAGCTGGAAGTCAGATAAATGCCGAAAGCAACTTGGCTTGAAGCTTGATAAGTCCCAAAGAGGATTGGCAAAGGCTGGAGCCTTTGGCTGCCTCTCATCAACTATACCTTGAACCTCACAAGAGCCTTCAGAATTTCTACCAATGAGATAGTTCCATACCAATGAGGTTTGAGTTTCCTTTCTTGCTCCTTCTATCCTTTGGCATTCACAGAGTCTGGATATCCAAGAGATAATGCATCACTGGCCATCCTTTTCAGGACTGGTTATGGCTTTTTTTGTACCTCACTTCACCAAAGGATTAGTCTTAGAGGGGGAGTCAAAATATTCCTTGCTCCCCATTACCACTTCCAGATATTCCCTTTCTGCCACAATTACTCAGCAATCTTTTCTCTTTTGTGGTTTACTCTATCCAAATTTATCACCTTATCCAGATGTTTGGTGGTGGTTGTCTACTGTTCTCTCAAAGGGCTCCTGACCTTTCATTTCCTCAATTTCCTTAACTCTACCCCAACTGCAAACAGGGATGGTCATACCTTTGATCTTGCCATTACTCACACATGTTCCACTTCTTCAATCACAAATTTTGAAATTACTCTACACATTTATAACCTATCATTCCAACTCTTCCTATACCTTACTTCTAAAAATATTCTTTCTCACCATGACCACTAATCCTAACCCTGTCTATCCTTACATTCTTCCTCCCCCATCCTTTCCTTATCTACACCCCCCCACCCCCAAGTACTTTCCTATGTTGTCACCCTTGCTCTGGCTTTATTTTCTTTCCTGTACAATTTTGAAAAAAAAAAAGGACATTTGACAAAGTGAAAGACTTTCAGATGTTTTAACAACAACAACAACAACAACAACAACAACAACAACAACAACCACCACACTAGAACTCAATGGAAAATTCAATTTATACAGAATATAAGGAAAACCAATAAAATTGTACATTGTTCTCTCTTCTCAAATCCTTTGCCATTTAGCCTATTGTCATTTGTGCCTTCCCAAACTCTAGGGCTGGATTACTTCTACTATCCTCCTTTACTCTTAATTAGATGTTGCTCAATGGAACTGGAAGAGTCACCTAACTCGGTTGACTGGGTCCATAACACATTTATATTATCTGAGCTTTTGCTTAGCCAATCCTTTTACTCCTTCCTGCTTATCTACCACTTCCCACAGCAACTGTTGCCAAATCTTTTCTTCTCTCCTCAAGTCTTCCACACACAACTCTTTCCTTCTGTTGTCATCTTAGTTGAGGACCTTATCTCATACCTTACTGGGAAAATAGAGGCTATTTGCCATGAGTTTCCTCATCTCCCCTTCTGTCCATCTTAAGATCCTTTGACATCATCTCTCGTTTTTTTCCTCACTACAGTTTTTGATGAAGACATGGCTGATCTCTTGCCACGTATACCAACCTTGATGTTATCTTCTCCAGTCTTCTCTAGCAGATTGCTCTCACAATCATCCTACTCTCTCTAATCTTCATTTTTTGTCTACTAATTAATTCCCTGCTTCCTACAAACATACCAGATCTCCTCAATCTCTTTAAAAAATGCACATTAGATTCTACCTTTCCTTAAGATATTATTCTATATATCTAGCCTTTTTTTCAGCCAACCCTCCACAAAAAGGTGTCTGCACTCATTGGACTCCATTTCTCTTTTCCCTCTTATTTCTTAACCCTTTGCAATTTGGCTTTTGACCTTATTGTTCAACTAAAATAACTCCTTCCAAAATTATCAATGATCTCATAATTTCCAAATCTGATGTCCTTTTCTTAGGTCTCATCCTTCTTGATGTTCTATAGACTTTGACACTATTTGGCCACTCTCTTCCTCTGTGGATCTTTTCTTTTCAATGTTTTTGTGACACAAGATTTTTGTTCTCTTTTGGGATATTTTCCTATCTGTTTGAATTCTCCTTCTTAGATTCCTTTACTGGATAATCATCTATATCCTTCTTCTTAATTGTGGGCATACTCCAGGACTCTGGTCCTGGCCCTTTTGTCGTCTTTCTACACTTCTCCTCGTCAACCTCATTAATTATGATTGGTTTAATTATAAACTCTATTTGTGGCTCCCAGATATCAATATCCAGTCTAATCTCCTGAACCCTTGTCCCAGAGTCACCGATTGCCTATTGGAGATTTTAAACTAGATTTCCAGTATGTGGCCATAACACATTCAACATATGTAAAACAAAACTTGTTATTTTTTTTGCCCAAACACACCAAACATCCATTAATCTCCTCTATTTCTGTTGAGACCACCACTACCCTTTCTATCATCCAGGTTCCCAGTGTTGGTATCACCCTTCATTCCTCACTGTCACTCACCTCATATAGCCAATAAATTACCAGGTCTTATCAGTCTTATTTGGAATCTCTCCCTTTCTTTTTGCTCACACAATTGCTTAGCCCTGTACAGATCCTCATCACCTCTCACTTGAACTGTTTCAATTGATGTCTCTGCTTCTGCATTCTCCCCTCTCTTATTGAACCTTCTCACAGTGGCCAAAATGACTTCCCTAAAGCAAGGGTCTAATTGTGTCAGTTCTACTCTATAAACTCCATTGATTCCCTATTACCTCTAAAATCAAATAAAAATCAATCAACCAACAAGCAGTTATTGCCTAGCATATACCGTGCATTATTCAAGGCACTGGGGATATGAATATAAACAATATACTTGTCATTTAAAGTCCTTCACAACCTGATTCTATTGTACCTTTCCAACCTTATTATACATTAGTTCCCTTCACTACTTCTATTTTAGCCAAATAGGCCTTCACATTGTTCTTCACACATGACATACCAGCTCTGGTTTTTATATCTTTGTGCTAGCTGTCCCTCTTGCCTGAAATATTCTCCCTCCTTACCTCTGTTTCTTAGAATGCTTCTTCTTGCTCAGTTGTGTCTGACTCTTTGTGACCCCTTCTGGGGTTTTCTTGGAGTGATTAGCCATTTCTTTCTCCAGATTATTTTACAGATGAGGAAACTGAGGCAAACAAGATGGAGTGACTTGCCCAGGGTCACACAACTAGTAAGCATTTGAGGCCAGATCTGAACCCAGGAAGATGAGTTTTTCTGCCTCTAAACCCCAAACTTTGTCCACTGAGCCACATAGCTGCCATTAATGATACTTAGTTTCTTTCCAAATTCAGCTCTCATGGAACTTTCTACTTATAGCCTTTAATCAGGAAGACCTGGATTAGAATTCTACCTCTGCTTTGTGATCATCAGCAAGTCATTCAACATTTCTGAGTGTTAGGCAGTGCTTTAACACTATACATCATAGACTACTTGATGGAAGGAATTCCAACATCAACAAAATCAGAGGTCAATAGTCAGGAAGCAAGCACTTATTAAGCATTTCCTATGTATGTACCAGGAAGAGTTTTAAACACTGGGGATATAAAAAAAGGCAAAAACCAGTTCTTGTTCTCAAGGAGCTCATAATCTAATGGAGGAAACATCATTTAAATGATTAGAAATAAACTAGAAAGGAAGTAGATGGAAACTAACTTCAGAAGGGAAGGCACCAGCAACTGGGGGAGGGAGAAGTGGGTAGAAAAGGGCATTTGAACTAAGTCCTGAAGAAAGCCCGAGAAACTAAGAGGTTGGGATGAGGAGGAAGAGCATTGCAAGTGTGGGCCACAGCTTGTGCATGACTAGTATCTTGCCTGACCTGTTTATTGAATGACTGATTGATAAGGCCAGGAGGATTGTGTCTCTTCCTAGGTGGCCGGAGTGGCTTTGCCTCTCTTGGTTTTTCCCACCAGGTCACTGGGGTTCATCAGGTTCTAGGCCAGAGCTAGGTTTTTGTCAGTCTTCTCCATGATTAGTGTTCAGTGCCACGCTTAAGGTCTTTCCAGCAAAAACAAAACAGTTCAGTCAATTCAGTAGGAAGAAACTAATTTTTGCACAAAAGTACAGAATGTTCATCTTCCTTCCCATTCCATCAAGTACAGAATAAGAAACTTAGTCCCTTGAGGGACATATTATTTTTCAACCAGGCTTTATTGTTGATTGTAATTTAAGGAATACTTTGGTCTTTTAAACATCTGTTTCACTGGAAATGCTGTTCTATAAAAAGCTTTTGCCAAACACCTTCAAATAAAGTACTTTATAGAAAACCCACATTTTGGATCCCCCCCCCCCCATATGATTAAGGAAGGAAAAAAACTTCAAAATGGCGTTTTAGTTTGAGCCATGGTCTCATACCAGAGGCAGTGGGGGTACAGCTTAAAGAATGCTAGGCTTGGCATCAGAAGACCCTGGTTTGACTACTGGCTGTGCTAGTTTGTCCTTGGGTAGGTCCATTCATGCCTTTGTGCTTCAGTTTCCTCATAAATAGAATGAAGAGATCGTATATGATCTCTAAGGTCCTCCTCTAGCTCTAAATCCTTGTAGATATTATCATTATTAATTGGCACTTGATTGAGAGACTTTTCCATGACTCTCTTGTGACCCTGGGCAAGTACCAAAACTCTGTTTGCCTCAGTTTCTCCATCTCTAAAATGTCTGGGATAATGATAGCACCTACCTCTCAGAGTTGTTGTGAGGATCAAATGAAATAATAATGGTAAAATGCTTAACGCAAGGCCTGACACATGGTAAGTATCATATAAATGTTATTATCATTGTTATTGTATCAAATGAGAGCGTATGTAAAGCATTTTGTAAACTTTAAAGTGTTTTATATATATATATATATATATATACACATATATATATATAATACATTTTAGTTGTTATTATTAGTAATAATAGTTAATTATTGGGACACTGGCTGAATAGAAGGATGTCTTAATTCCAAGCATATTGACAGAGTGAGATTAGAATTCTCTGGCTATTGGCATCTTTGAGGATGATAGGGGTATGGTTCTAGACACCTCAATTTATGTCAAGCAAAGAACTGAAGCCTTGTATAGGATGCTTCCTTCCCAGAAAGTCATCTACTAAGAAATACTTCTCCCATAACCCCGTTGGTTATGGTGCAAGCTTTCTGGTTCCTTGTTGGGTAGGCCTATGCATCCTGGTTGAAGTGGTTGATGTTCACATTCTTCCAGTCCCATTTGAGAAGCCATGAGAGTGTCTGTTACTACTTAGAAGCAGCCGTCGCCATGGAGAGAAGTGAGGGTGGTTATTGTGGTGGTAGCTTGCTCATGTGACATCTCCTATATGCTCAGGGACTTCCCAGCTGAGGTATTACCGTACTTCCCCAAGCTGGGTTAGCTTTAACAAGTACTGTGGAATCCATGAAAGTCACATTCTAAGATGGATCTTAACCCTAAATAAAGTCAGGGTAAATGATATGGTGGGAGGTGGAGATTTTTTTCTATGTAGATATCTTTCTGAATTCTCATTTTGTTTAAAGCAGAGTTTCTTTAAAAAAAAAATAACTTTCTGACTTATTTTGGGGACAATACCATCTTTTAGAATGTTGAGGGTGCAACAAGAGGAGCTATTGTTTTGTCCTTAATTCTGACAAAGAACTGGGTGGTAAAGAGGAAGTGAAGGTAGAAAGCCCACACATTATCTTAGGAAGTGAAGGCTTGGCCTACTCAGACATCAGCCCTAGATCTCAAGAAATCAGATTTTTAAAACCTCAGAAAAAATAGATGACCTCTAGTGAAGATGACTTGAGAGTTTCAAAGCTCTTAAAAGGGAAAATCTGACAATATAACCCCAGATTATTCTGATGAAAAAAAAATGAAACTCTCCAAAGGAGTTAGAGACTGGATTTGATTTGCTTGGCCTAAAAAGATATGACTAGGATTATTAAGTTGGGGAGCTATGTGGTGCAATGGATAGAGTGACAGGCCTGGAATCAGGAAGACTCATCTTTTTGAGTTCAAATCTGGCATGAGATATTTACTAGCTCTGAGACCTTGGGCAAGCCAGTTTGCCCATTTGCCTCAGTTTCCTCATCTGTAAACTGAGTTGGAGAAGAAAATGCAAATAAGTTCAGTATCTTTGCCAAGAAAACCCCAAATGGGGTCAAGAAGAGCTGGACACAACTGAAAATGACTGGACAATAACAACAAAATGAGTTGGAGCTATAGAGAGACAACTTTCTGCTTGTTAGAAAGAACATCTTCCTAACAATTAAAGCTGTCCCATTGTGGAAGGGGCTGTCTTTAAAGGTAGTGAATTCTTTATCACATAAGGTCCTCAAGCACATGTGAGATGCCCACTTACTAGAGATAGAGTGAAGGGGATTAATTCCTGCTCAAGGATGGGTTGGAATATGTAACTTTTGCAGCCCCTTCCAACTCTGACATTCTGTGAAATAGATCTAATGAGAGGCTCAGATTTTGAAAGGGCACCCAAGTACAAAAGATTGTGAACACAGTATGTTTTCCCCCACTGGCGCCATTTTTGCATCTTCCACTTATGCTGGTGGGTTAGCTCATTAGTACTTTCAGATTTTTAGGAGTAACTTCGAGGAACTGGGTTTCTTCCCCCTCCCCCTTTTTTTTTTTGCTTTTTGGAGGGGGAAGGTAGGGCAATTGGGGTTAAGTGACTTGCCCAAGGTCACATAGCTAATAAGTGTTAAGTGTCTGAGGCTGTCCTCCTGACTCCAGGGCCAGTGCTCTATTCACTGCACCACCTAGCTGCCCAAAGGGATTGGGTTTCTAATACTGTAACTCTCAATCCCCTTGAGGTGCTTCTATGAACAATTTGCCAATCAAACTTAATTAGCTTTCACAAAATTTATTTGCTAACATAGTATAGTAAGAAGAGTTGGTACAAAAATCTTCCCCTAACTGGGGATTCACTCTCCCTTGCATAACACAAGGTCCTTGAAGAGAATGAGTTCAGGTTTAAAGTAATGTGCACATGTGGCACTCAATCACCAACATTTAAGCTCTTTGAAGTACCAGCACTGTGATAAGTGCTGGGAATACAAATACAAGATGGAAAGAAGAACAATCTTTGCTCTGAAGGGGCAGTTTTTATTGGGGGAAGACAACAAATCCAAGTGTTGGAAGGGAAAGGAAGACAGGGTAAATGGTGCAGAGGTGGGTAGAGGAAGTCCAGAGAGGAGTGAGATGTGGCTGTTCTCTCACCCTCCTGGGCCTGAGGTTCTGGGAGGAATCTTCAAATCAGAGAGAGAGGCCTTAGATGTGGTACTTCCAAGGTGTGAATTCCAGGGCTGGAGTGAGACTTTAGGATGAAGAGCTGGGGTGGGTGGAGAAGTCCTGAGTGCAGCCTAGCAACGAGGTACCTCATAGTTTCTTTTTTTTGTTTGCTTTTTGGGGCGCGGTGGGGGGGGGCGAGGCAGGGCAATTGGGGTTAAGATTTGCCTAGCTAGTAAGTGTTAAGTGTCTGAGGCTGGGTTTGAACTCAGGTGCTCTATTCAGTGCACCACCTAACCGCCCCTGCCTCACAGTTTCTGGTTACTATAGTTCTTTTCTCCTTTTGTAGAATTCTCATGGAATTTCCTTTAGGTGTAGCTCTCTGCTGGGCTCTAAGGGCTGGATCTTCCATGGATACAATTGGAATTTCTCTTTGCTGCGAGAGGTCTCTTTCCCTGAATCTGTCTTTGGATGCTTGTCTTTCCCATATCTGCCGATGGATACTTCATCTGTCTTTGGCCACTGCTACCACCCAGTCTGAACTGACACCTGGATCTCCCAAACCCTCCAGGTCACCAAGAAGCTCCCATTTCACATTGTTCATTCACTTAAGATCAGAAAAAAAAAGCCCGAACATAACCAAGGATGAACCAAATGAACAGCATGGCCCTGTAAGAATAGCCATAGAGAAGCCAAAAATTCAGGAGCTGAGAATTACAAAAAAACCCGCTCAATGTTTTTTCTTAAAATTAATTTATTCTTACTATTTTTTATTCTTCTCTCTACTTCACCTTCCAAGTTCTATGGAATCTACCTCACAGAATGATCACATTTGTCTTCTTTTTTATTTTTACTACCATCACTGGCCTAGTCCAATCCAATAGCGTCCCATCAGGTTTTATTCCCTGTTCCAAATCACCCTTCATAGCTCAATCATCTTTGATAGTTCTAAGTATCACTGGTTGTCTTGACTTTTTCCTGCCACTGGACTTTGATGATTCTGGGTGAATGAGGTTGATGACTTTGTGCAACTCTGACTCACTCAAATATAATTCATGCACACGTTCAGGTGTCATCCCATGATGTCATTGATCCTCTTCAAAAATGGAGGACAAAAATAAACAAGACAACAAAAATCCAAAATGCTCCTCTACTCAAAATTTTTTTGGTTGTTCAGTCACGTCTGACTCTTTGTGATCCTCTCTTTGGGCTTTTCTTGGCAAAGATACTAGAGCATGGCTGGCCATTTCCTTCTTCAGGTCATTTTACAGATGAGGAAACTGAGGCAAACAGTTTGCCCCAGGTCACATAGCTAATAAGTGTCTGAGACTAGATTTGAGCTCGGGAAGATGAGACTTCCTGACTGCAGGCCCAGCACTCTCGCCATCATAACAGCGAGCTCCCTATTCCTTACTGACTGAAGCTGGAATTTAAGGACTTGTACAGTCTGGCACCACCCTTACCTCGTCTTCTTCTCCTCTACATCTTCGATGCTTCAGCCAAATTGAACCAGCTGGAGCCCCCTGAACGTATCTTGTGTTTTCTCACATGAATATATTTTCTCATGGTTTTCTCCCTGCCTGGACTTCCTACCTATCCTTATAGCCCCACTCTGATACTTAAACTTAACTACTGACAGCTCCTTTCCCAATAGAGTTTCCTGGTTTTAGGACATAAGAGACTGAGACTGCAGGGGGACAGAGGGACAAAGAAGAAATCTCAGAGAGGACCAGACATTAAAGATTTGGAAATGGAGCCAGGAGGGGAATGTGAATAAGGTAAATCAAGGAAGTTCATTTCTTAGATCTTAGATCTGGTTGCTTTTACCTCCACAAAATCTCTTACATCCAACCCTGTGTCTCTTTTCCTGAAGCCACCACTAGACCCACCTTTCCTCTTTCCTAGACTACTATAATAGTCTCTTAATTATTTTCTCTACTTCAAGGCTTTCCCCATTCCAATCCATCCTTCACATAGTTGCTAAAATTATTTTCCTAAAGTACAGGTCTGACTTTGTCACCTCCTCTACTCCAATGTTACCCAAAGTGCGAGCTGTGGAATGAGCCTGGGGTGCCATCTTGGTGTTTGGTTTTCCTGGGTTTCATTCCAAGGGGCATGAGACCAGCCAATTTGTGAGTTCAAGATGGGTCAAATCTATATGGTGGTTGTATTTGCAATAGAACTATTCAACTTTCTTGAAAGTTTTCCCCTACTCTACTCTTCTTTATTCTTACTTCCTGTCCCCCATCCCCAAGGCAGTGGCCTCTGTGTTGACAATGAGTAAGTTGAGTAAGCACACCCAATCTCCCTCACATTTTTTTTGTAAGAAAGAGTGAGTAGCCTAAGATGTATAGCATACATGGATTGTGGTTTCTTCCTCTCCAAGGCAGGATGGGGGTGGAGGATGGAGAATGTGTCTAACCCAAGCATGTGGAAACTTCCCTGGTTAAATAGACAGATATGAACATTTTGTTTCAGTGGGCCAAAAAGGAGGCAGAAGCAGGCACTTTGGAGTGCTTAGAGTTTGGTCAGACACCAAAGACGCCAAGGCCATCCACTATAGACAGTCATCTAGATTTTTGCCTTGCCACTGGGCTCCAATGATTCTGGAAGAGAGAGTGAAGCTGATGACTTTCAGCAGCTCTATCTCACTTAAATCCAATTTACACACAAATCAAAAGGCATCATTCATACCATTTTTCTATTTCATTATTTTACTATTTTATCTGTGGTAGAGCCTTCTTAGCTAATATTGGTATGATCAGCCACAGCCAGACACACTGTCCATTGATCCCAATATAATGATGTCCTTTTGGTCCTCTTTGAGCACAAATGACAAACAAGAAGTCTTCTGTTCCCGAACTACTTTCTTTATCTATGTGTCCTAAGTCTACCCATACATGTCCATATTGCCTCTTTCATTAGAATGGATACTTCTTGAGGACAAAGGCAGATTCACTTTTGTCTCTATATTCTTAGCACTTACCACAGAATCTGGCATATAGTAGTTACTTAATAAGTGTTTGCTGATTGATCATTTACTGATTATTGATCAGCAGTAGTAAGTGAGCCTTTATTTAGTGCTTTTTCATTCATTTGTTATTTATTCAGTCTGTAATGAGGACATACAAGAAAGGAGTGTATCTCATATAGGGAGAGGGTTCTAGGTTAGACCGTAGGAAGAAATGTCTGAATGTTAGAGGATTATGAGACTTTGAAATATGTCACTAATGGTGATGTCATATATTTTAGGGAGATGGTAGTTGGCTTTCCAGGGATGATCTAAGGGAAGTCTTTTTTGGATGCAAGGGGCATATTAGATGACTCAGGACCCTTCTAGTCCTACTCATATCCCTAGAAAAGCAAGAGCCCCCCTCATTTTGAAGACAGTTAGACTGGTTATGACTTTTCTGGTTTTTAAAATTGTATGGGAATCTAATATTTATCTTTATGTATAAACCAAGTGGAAGAGACTCTGTGTGGCTATATGCTCTGGGTGTGTATCTTGGTCATTGTCCAGACCTTCCTGGAGATAAAAACAGACATACCTGTGGGTGGAAGATGCTTAGATGATTGATTTTCTCCTTGACCTCTCTCGTCTTGTTCTCCTTGACCTCTCTTGTCTTGTTCCCTGCCTCCCAAAGGAGCTGCATTATTTACTGCTTTGCTGGCTTTTATAGAATGATCAGGATATGACTTTGTGCGTACTCCATTTTTTTACATTCCCTGATAAGTTTTGATAATTTCTTGCTAGTTAGAACTGTGGTATAGTTGTCATGGGTCCAAATCACACCACTTATTAGTTGCATGATGTTGGACATCTCACTTCACCTCTGAGTCTTTCTCTTTTTTTCATAAATAAAAGGGTTATGCCAGATGACCTCTAAGGCTTTTCCAGCTCTAACAATTGCTGACAAGAAGGCCACTGAAGTTTTATGTATGAGAGTAGCTTAGTGACTCCAAAAAAAGAAAAGGAAAGTCTTTGGTGGGTAGCCAGCTGTTGAATTAGATCTGTTAGGATGATTTGTAACTATTAAGGCTTGTTCCTCCTCCCTTCCAGTCCTCAGTCCCCTAAAGAAAAATCATCTTCTGAACCAACTGGATTCCAGCCTAGAAATGGGATTTAAAGTTTGTGCAAAAGTGACAGATGTTGGAACACTGGAAAAGAGAACAAGAATGAAGATTGAATTCAAATGCTGGGCACTGTCAACTTGTCAGCTTCTTCAAGGATGAAAGATGACAGAGTTAATATGGTTTGAAACATAGATCTTTTCTATAAATTTGTGGCACGTGCAGAAAAGTGGTCAGGTTGAACTCAGAGAATTTTTATCCAGTGAATTTTTTATAAATTTACTCAAGGTCTAGGGTGAAAATGAGTGGGAGGCAATGAAGTAGAGTAGAAAGAACACTGGACTGGAGTCTTAAGGCCTGAGTTTGAGTCCTGCCTTTGCCACGAACTAGCTGTGTGACCTTGGACAAGTCACTTGACTTTTTGGCCTATCAATTTCCCTCTTATAAAATGGTGGCAGGGAGTATTGGATTATGTTTGAAATGTCTTTTGCCCCTTCTCCTTCAGGAGTTTTATTCAATTCTTTAAAGTTTTTATCACTGTTCCTTTTCCTTAAAGCCTTTTTTGGTCAGTAATAGCTTTTTCCTCTTGGATCAAAAAACAGAGTACATACAGTTTCCCTAATGTACCTATCATGAAAGATTGGATGTCATAGTTTTTATTTTTTTTAGGGGAAGGAGATTCAGACCTGAGGTGTGGCACAGTGAGTGACCTATCTACTGGTTGGAGGCTTATGTAGCAATGCAGATGAACAACTATTTTTCTGTAACTTTATAGTTTCAGAGAATCACCTGGGGCCCAGAGATGTTAAGAGAGTTGTCTTGGGTCACACAGTCACTATGTGTTAGAGTGAAACTTAGCTGAGTTTCCCTGACTCTGAGGCCTGCTGTCTGTCTACTCTGATGTCCTGCTACCTATATTATAGTTATTAGTTTTAATATGTTCTCTACATACTAGATTTTAAGCTCCATGAAGTCAGGGAGTGTCTTATCTGTGATTTCTGTGGTCCTTAGAATCTAGTACAGTGTTCTACAAACGGTCAATACTGTTTTTGAATGAATAAATAATCACTAAGGTCCAATCTAGCTCTAATAGCCTATGAAAGGGAAAAGGTAAAAATTTTAATTTCTGAAATTGTGATGCCTCAGAGAGGAATTTAGCTAAGAAGGTAGTGTGGGGATGATGGATGGTGGTTAGATAGGATGAGGAATTGAACCAACATTGCGGAAAAATTTCTTCCTTCAAATTAGAAATGGAACCAGCAGAATACCTAGCACCCTGCCCCCAACTTCACTGACTATGAAATTGATATAATCCTATTTCATGATACAACTGGAAGAACTGATTTTTTTTCTTAAAGAAATTTAATTTTTGTCTTTTGTTTTTGTATCATGTCATTTCTAGATATTCCCTGCACCCACAAATTGAACTCTACTCTACATATGTTGGAACATTCTTTAAAAAAAAATTCCTTGGAGTATAAGACTAGCTGTGGAATCTCTGGAATAAAGGGTTTGAACAGGTTAATGATAGTTTTCTCTTTTTTAAAATAATTCCAAATTGTTTTCCTGAGTGGTTGGACCAATTCAGTTACACTAGCAGCACTTTAGTGTATCTCTGTGGGAGGGATCCTTATAAAATACTTTTAGAATAATTACTAACAAAGACCATTCTATTGCTAAAAATTATTCCAGTTAGTATCATACAGTGCCATGGGGATGCATATGACTGTGTTTTAATCAAATGCCATTCATATTAGTAGTTTTGAAAAGGCAACACTGTAGCATAAGTTATTAAACTTTCCTCTTCGTCATCATAGAATCATAAAAAACGTGAACTAGAAGGGCTTAGGAAACACTAAACATTGAATATCAGAGCTGAGAGCACCTTTGAATGTAGAACATAGAATGTAAGAGTCAGAAGGAACCTTAGAAACCATATGGTCCTGAAAGCGACCTTGGAGCACAGAATGTAAGGACTGGAAAGGTCTTTAGAGATTCTCTAGCCTTGGAAGGCAGTTTAGAACAGAGAACACAGAATGTAAAGACTAAAGGGCTCTTAGAAATGATCTAGTCCAACCCACTCATTCAAAGAAAGAATGAAGTACTTTAAAAGGGTAGATTGTTTCAATCTTTGGAGCAGGTCAGAGTTGCCCAGAGCTGTTCAGGAGGATGGATGAGGACCATCATGAAAAATGAACCTCTTGAAATCTGGGAATTGGTTTTGATGAACCAACAAGGAACTATTCTTTTCCTCTTGCTGTATAGAATCAGTCATTCAATTAATCAGCATTTCTTGAGGACCCAACCCATACAAGATTTAGTAGAGAATTCAGGGAATTAGCAGGCATGGTACAAACACAGTGTTCCATTCCAAGGATCAAATGAACAATTCACAAGCTAGTGGAAAGGTACAACCAGAAATTATATAGAAGGCAGAAAAATGTGCTTTGAGTTCAGGGTCTCTCTGAAGCCAAGGGACTCTCCATAGTAGGGTCAGGAGTGAATAATGCCGTGTGTGGAATAATGGCTATTTGCTTCCTATAAAGAATCAGTCACATGAAGTCTCTCTTTACGGTTCCATGCTTAGCTGACAGCAATGGCAGCTGTAGGCTTAGATACATAATAGTAATAACTCATATTTAGATATTTACATATTATACCTTTTTATTTTAGTTATTTATATATTTATATGTTACAAATTACTTTTCCTCACAATAATTCTGTGAGGTAGATAGTATATATACATACACATATGTATAGGTACACATATATATGTATACATATGTGCATACATATGTAGATATAATAGTGCTCATTTTAAATAAGAGGAAACTAAAGCTCAGAGGGGTTGTACCTGGCCCAAGGTCACATAGTTAATAAGGATTCAAACATAGATCTTCTGACAACACATCCATTGTTATTTCCATTATTCTACATGGACTCCCATGTGGCCTCCTATGGCTACTTCTTGTAAACCCAGGATGCCTTCTACTTGGCATTCTTTCCAGGAAAGGAGGGAGTAAACCCTGGAATTTTAAACTCCAAGGGTATGTTTCTTGGCTTGCTTCTGTCCCTACAGAGTTCTTTGCATGGGAGTATTTTTATATTTTTCTAAACTTCTTCCTCCATGAAGACTTCCAGTTGGAAATTATCTTTCCTTCTTTGTATATTACATAGGATTTTGTACCTTTTCAATATTCCTACCATATGTAGTCTAGGGGCAGCTAGCTGGTACAGTGCCAGTCCTAGGATGAGGAAGACTCATTTTCCTGAGTTCAAATGTGACCTCAGACACTTACTAGCCTTGTGACCCTGGGCAAGTCACTTAACCCTGCTTGCCTCAGTTTCCTCATCTGTAAAATGAGCTGGAGAAAGAAATGGCAAACCCTTCCAGTATCTCAGCCAAGAAAACCCCCAAAAGGGATCACAAAGAGTCAGACATGACTAAAAAATGACTGAATAATGAATCATAGTCTATGTTGTATTGTAGTAGAAGATTAAGTATAATATCATACCCCTCCTGTTTAGAAGCATCTTAGTATAGTGGATAGAATTAGAAGGGCCCACTGAGTAAAGACAACCTAGGTTTGTCTCCTGTCTTTGACACGCACTGGGTGAGTACTCCTGGACCAATCAGTCAACCTCTCAGTCCTCCAGGAGAGCTTTAAGATTATAAGTTGCAGACCAGATGCTGGGCTGTTGAGGAAGATTCCATGTAGTGGTGGGGGAGGGCAGCTCCCTGAATAGATTACCGACTTTGCACAGTGTCTGGCACTTAGTAGGTGCTTTTAAAAAATTAATTGATTGATATTGATTGAGATGATGTCACAGATTGATCCCCCTCCTTCCATTGCCCCTCCTAGATTGTGACATGAGGGCAAAGGACTTGAATTATCTGCATTCTTTTCTCCCTCCCCACTTAGTATGATATGTTATATATGACAATAGAATATGGTTATTGAATGAATGCTCCCCTGCTCTGTAATTGATGGCTTTGAGCAGTGATGAGAAACCATTTTAAAACAGATTTCGGATCACTTGAGAGATGGATGATTTATGAGCTGTATTATCCCAACATAATAGGATATTATAGGCACTTTGTTATCCTGATAAAAATTATGCAAAGAAATTAATAAAATATTAAAAAATAGTAATATGACACTGATTATACAGATAACATCAGCAATTTATTCATGTTATACTATTCATTACATGCATTATTTTGTCATTATCTTATTTGACATTTCAAATAATGTTGTGAGGTAGGTGGTGCCAGCTATTATTATTATATCATATAATACATTATCATAAATTATATATAACATTATTATATCATATAATAAATTATTATATAAAATTATTATCATATAATAAATAGTATTATTATTATTGTTATTATTATTATCCTACTTTTACACATGAAGGCACAGACATTCAAGTAAGTGACTTGCCCAAGGTCACCCAGTTGCAGGATTTTGTGAAATGAATGCACCATATATGTTTGAACCATCTAGATGGATCTTGAGTGAAATGCTTTTGGTTCTTGGTTTGTCTGCCTCCCCAATTTGGCTTGGCAGAACTCAAATTTTTTTAATCTTGATGTCAATACACAGACTTCTTTTTTTTTTTTGGTGGTGATGAGGAGGGTGTGCAGAGTTGGTGGTAGGGAAGAGTGGGAGGAGGCCTTGGGGGGCACTTTAACCTCAGGAGATGATGACAGAGTTGGAAGAGTTAGACTTGGATGACCTGGACTGTGGCTACTTTTAATCTTAGGAGACTATATTAATGATGTTACCTAAGAGACAGCATGGAAAAAAATATAGACTTTAAAGTCAGAAAGATATGGGTTCAAATCTAGATTCTGACACTTATTACCAGTGTGACCCCAGGAAAGTGGCTTTACATCTCTGGGCCTCAGTCCCCTTCTCTGTGAAATAAGAGGGTTGAACAAAGTGATTGCTAAGCTTCCTTATGAGTCTAAATCTGTGATCTAAAATGTAGCAGTTTTGTAGGCAGATTTTCTCATACGACGACAAGACCAATAAATAATAGTAATAGTTGGCATTTATGTACCACTTGGTAAAGTGCTTTACAATATTATCTCACAACAACCATGGGATATAGGTCCTGTCATTATCCTCATTTTATAGGTAAGGAAACAGGATGATAGAGGACAAATGACTTGCCCAGAGTCACATGGATAGCAATGTCTGAGGCTAGATTTGAACTCAGGTCTTCCCGATTCCAAGCCCATCTTTCTATCTATGGTATCACTCAGCTGCTATTTGGAATCTACACAATTCTCATTTTTCAGATGAAGAGACCGATATTTGCAGATTCTATCTGTTTCTGACTTTGATATCAGACTTTAACGTAACTGCCTTCCTCCCCGCCTCCCCCTCTTTGTCATTGATGACTGTCATTGGGGGTTTATAACTACTAATAGGATAGTGTATGACCAAGCAACCATAAAACGTTAGAGCTGAAAGAAGTCTTACAGATCATTTTATCTGACCTCCTCAATTTATGGAAGAGGAGACTGAGGCCTGAAGAGTTTAAAGACCTTGCCCAAGGTCATATAGCTAGTCAATGATAGAGCCAGGATTAGAATCCATTTCTAGGCATGTCCACACTTCCCTAGCAAGCTGGGACATTTTCCAGAGCCTCCAAGGATTTGGAAACTGAAAACCATTACCTGTACTCACTTGTTGTTTCTCTCACATCTTTGGGGAGTGTTGGAGCTGCCATGTTTCCCATACTTTGGGCCATTTTATTTCATAAATTCATTTATTTAATATCCACTTTTTAAAATAATATTTTGAATTCCAGTTTTTCCCTCTCTTCCTCTCCTCTCTTTTCCCCAAGACAGTAAGCAATTTGATATAGGTTGTTATATAGCAATCATATGAAACATTTCCATATTAGTCATGTTGTGAAAGAAGAAACGGGGAAAAAAAGGACCAAACTGAAAAAAAAAAGAAGTGAAAATTATGTGCTTCAATCTGTGTTCAGACTCCATCAGTTCTTTCTCTGGAGGTAGATAACATTTTCCATCATGAATCTTTTGGAATTGTCTTGGATAATTGCATTGATAAGAAGAGCTAAGTCAATCATAGCTGATTATCACATAGTGTTGCTGTTACTGTCTACAATGTTCTCCTGGTGCTACTCACATCACTCAGCATCAGTTCATGTAAGTCTTTCTAGTTTTCTCTGAAATACAACACTAGACTCTTTTAAAGGACAAAACTGGGTTAAGAGTAATTGTCATGGAACCCATGTAAATTGAGAGGTCTGGGCATACTGTAGAAATCAGGAGACGGGAAGTAATGCCTGGCAGGAATGTTTGTGCTCATATTATGTACAGCTCAATTCAGACAGATAAACAGATAAATAATAGACAGAAAGAGAATGGATTTATTAAGCACTGTATGCCAGGAAGCAAGCAAGACAGCCTCTGCCCTTAGAGAACTTACATTCTAATACAGGAAGACAATGCAAGACAGCTCAAAAAGGAGGGTGGGGAGAGAGAATCCTTAAATTTCCTTTTGAGGTTCACTTCAAGCACCTCCCATAAAATGCCTTTTCTGCAAAGAGCTCTGGACATGGTATCAAGAAGACCTAAGTTCAAATTCGACCTCAGATACTTATTAGCAGTATAAACCTAATCAAGTCAGATACTCTCTTTCTCTCTCAGTTCCTATTGGAGGCCACATCTGGAGTGTTGTGTTTGGTTTTAGCTGCCACATTGTTAGAGAGATATTGATAAATCCTAAAGCAGGGGTTTTCAACCTGGGGTCTCTGAATTTGGGTTTAAAAATATACTTTGATACCTATTTCAGTAGAATTGGTTTCCTTTGTAATCTTGTGTATTTTAATTTAAGAATTTAAAAATATTCTTCTGTTACAGGGTTCATAGGCTTCATAAAAGTGCCAAAGTTGTCCAGGACCCCAAAATGTTAAAAAAAAACAACAAACCAAATCAAACCCTGCCCTAGAGTGTCCAGAGGATGGTGAAAGGTTTTGAGCAGTTCTTCCTATCTCTGAATCTATTAGTTGAAGCAACTTGGAATGTTTAACCCATTTTTAGATTGGTCGTTAAAAGTAATGACATTTAATGGAAAGATCATTGGATTTGAAACCTTGAGGCTTGTGGTTGAATTTTGCCTTTGCTCCTAATGACCTTTGAGACTATAGACAAGTACTTGACCTCTACGGATCTTAGTTTCCTTGACTGTAACATGAAAGAATTAGAGTAGACGTTTAAATCTCTTTCTGTTCCTAGGTCTTAATCAATCTGGACCTTATTTGCATTATCTTACAAAATGAGGGAGCTGATTTAGATGATGTTTAAAGTTCATTCTAGCTCCAAATGCTATGATATTCTCCTATTCTTTGTATTGCCATTTGGGGAAAAAAAGGCAGGAGGAGGAGGAAGCCTCCACAGGTCATCAGACAAGGCAAAGTTTCTTCACGGATATCTTATATTAGCAAGGTTTACCTAGATGAAATCAAGAAACTATTAAAATACCTGTTTATAACTTTTATGTGGATTGAGAAGGAACAGTTAGCATTAAACAGTATTTATTGTACTTGTTTTACTAAACAGTAAGATAGCCTATGAGAAACAGAGGCGTGCTGCCCTGAAGAACTCCAGCAGGGCTCCTACTGACATTGACGGTTCTCAGGTTTGGAACTTGGCAGGAAAGCCAAAAGCAGGGTGTTTTCTTAGGGGGTGATATGCTGGAGTGGACAAAAGGCCCTGGGAGTCAGGAAACCTGGGATTTAGCTCTGGGCTCTTCCTAGAATGGTGCTATAGAAAGACTGCTGAAATTGGAGTCGGAGAACTTTGGGTTCACATCCCGGCTTGGCGTCCATTCTATGGCTCTGAGCTGGTGACTTTACCTCTCCGGTTCTTAGTTTTCTCTGCTGTAAAACAAGTGGATTGGACTAGATCCAGGATTCTTTACCTGGAGTCTGTGAATAGATTTCAGCAGGTCTAGGAACATATATGTGAAAAAAAAAATCAGCTGTATATTAAACTGCACATAGGGCAGAGAGCATTGGATAGAGTGGTGTCAGGAAGATCTGAGTTTAAATCTAGCCTCAGACACTTATTAGTTGTGTGACCCTGAGTGAATCACTTAACCTCTTTGCCTCAGTTTTCTTGACTAAAAAATGGGTATTGTAGTGTGTGTGTGTGTGTGTGTGTGTGTGTGTGTGTGTGTACACACTATCTATCTCTCTATCTATCTCTCAGTCTATCTATCTCTTGGTCTCTTTCTCTCTCTATCATCTATCTGTCTATCTATCCATCCACCCATCTATCCATCTATCTGTCTATCTGTGTATCTATCTATCTATCTATCTATCTGTCTGTCTGTCTGTCTATCTATCTATCTATATCTATCTATCTATC
>CM053587.1:266856701-266870683 GCA_028646515.1 Pseudochirops corinnae
ATGTAATATCATATAATGTAATACTCTAATTTTATCCTGTAACAATATAGTCAGCATAATTAATAATAATGATATATTAATAATATTATTCTTGATGATAATCATATTTGTATATCACTTTACATATGTTAATTCATTTGATCCTCATAGCAATCCTGTGAAGAAGATGCCATTATTATACCCATTTTATGGATGAAGGAACAGTTATTTGGCTAAGGAATGTCTGAGGCAGGAATCACTTCATCTTCCTGACTCCAAGTTCCCTGCCTTATCTATTATTCCTCCTAGCTGCCACTAGTGATTATCCTGCCCCTGCTAGAAAGCCTCCAGAGAGGGAGAATTTCTGGACAGCTCTGATTGACAGGATGCTTTTTCTCATATTGAACTGAAATCTGCCTCACCAGAACTTTTACTCACCCATGCTAGTTTTGCTCTCTGGGGACAAGCAGACCAAACAGAATTCCTCTTTTATATGGCAAACCTTAAAATATTTCGAGGCTGCAGTCATAAATCTTCTCTTCTCCATGCTTACAGGTCCTTGTAAAGAATGGTTTCAGCATCCCTGGTTGTCCTCCTCTGAACAGCCTCTAGCTTGTCAATGCTTTTCCCATAAGGTGGCATTCAGAAATGAATACAACTCTCAGGACAACTCTCAGGTCTGATCAAGGTGGAAAACAGTGGCACAATGTGGCTGCAGCTTTTAGGGGAGCTGCCATGTTGTACTCTGAAGGGAAGGAAATAAGCATTTGCAGAGTGCCTGCTATGGGTCAGGTACTATGCCAAGTGTTTTGCTAATGTTATCTTACTTCAAAAAATACCTTTGTGCTCGCAAGGCTGTAGTGAAATAACATATAGAAAGCATTTTGTTTTCTTGGCAGCTAGGTGGTACAGTGGATAGAGTGCCAGGCCTGGAGTCAGGAAGATGGATCTTCCTGAGTTCAAATGTGTCGGCACATACTTGCTGGTTGTGTGACACTGGCTGAGTCACTTAACCCTGTTTGTTTCAGTTTCCTCATCTGTAAAATGAGCTGGCGAAGGAAATGGCAAACCATTCCAGTACCTTTGCCAAGAAAATCCCAAATGGGGTCATGAAGAGTTGGACATGACTGAAATGACTGAACAACAGCAAAGGGCTGTCTTTGATGTCAGTTGGTTTCATGCTCATTTCCACTTTCCCTTAATAGTCAAGTATGGGGTACGTGTTGGAGGTGATTTCTGGTTATTCGGAGACACTGGTTTGTTAAGTTTGGGTTGATTTATAATTTTTTTCTCTGTTCCCTTTTTATCTTGTATGTGTATTTAGAAGCAAGACCTGCCAGGCATCAGGTGGCTTTTGTCTTGAGCACATTCATTCAGAGAGAAGGAGATAACTGTGTTCCCACACAGAGGCCACTGCAGTCAAGCTGTTAAGTCAATCTGGCAGTCAGGAGACGAAGACTGGCAATTTGTTATCAGAAGCACAGCCAGGGTCTGAAGCAGAAGGATACTGAACTGTATACTTCACATTTGAATGGACCAGGAAATAAATGTATAGGAGGTGGTGGGGGATGGGGGAAGGGAAGACACCCAAAGAGTCCACCTTTGACTTCCACACTCCCAATCCACCCCACCCTGCCTCATAAAAGCAGTAGTCATAAATTCCCGTGGTGAACAACCCCTTCTCCATAATCGTGTACTAAGAACATTTGAATTCAAAGGAATGGCCAGGGCAATATTTGGTGCATCACATAAAAATACAAAGAACGTGGAGAACTTGGTTATGAATTTATGACATGTTTATGGACCAGGATCTTTGCTTTTAAGAGGCTCCTTCCCATGACTCTGTAAGCAAAGGGACGCTAAGGAATGTCATTTTCCTAACGTGGATCCTTTGTAGAGAAGGAAAGGGGGGAGGATGAAGTGCTGTTTGTCTAGGGGGACAATGGAAAATTGAGCTTGCTCAAGAGCTGTTGGCACTTCACACAGGATTTAGGAAGCTGGCCCCAGGCTCCTGGTCTGAGGCCAGCAAAGGAGAACTGCAGTGGTCTATGGAAACCTTCCCTTTGGAAAGAAGGCTTTGGAGGACCTGAAAAAATGGTAGCCTGCAGCTCTATAGCTCTGGGCAAAGTTGTGAAACTGACTGAGGAACTCTCTTTTCCTTTCCCAACTCCCTCTCCAGTACTGGGTCCTTCTCGATCCCTGATTCTTCCTCTCTTACTTTCCTGGCTGCCCAGTGTTGTCATAGTACTCCAGCTGTATCTACTTTTTCAAGTCAGTGACGTAGGCCCCCCTCTTCTTCCCCTAATGGTATTGTCATGCAGTATGGAGCTGTAAGAGACCTTAGGGATTCTCTGGTCCAGTGTTTTCTTCTAAGGACTAGGATGATGGGAGGCTTGGAGACCATACTATGCCAGAAATGGTTGACTGCTATAGCCTTTGTTCTCTAAATGCTCCTTTCTTTCCCTCTTAGACTATTAAAAAAACCCCCTCCTAACTGGTTTCCTAGACTCTTGTCTATTTCAAATTATCTTCCTCATATATTGCTTTGGGCATTTCATTCCTTGACTTGAAAATTTTCAGTGACTTCTGTTTGCAAATGAATAAGGCATAAACTCTGAAGCTTGTCATTCAAGGCCCTCCCAAATCTTGATGATACAATCTATCTGTTCAGTGTTAGCTCATACTATTTTTCAAATAATACATTTAAAGCTGGGAGGGATTTTAGATAATCAAATCCAGTTGTTTCATTTTGCAGATGAGGAAACTGAGGCTCAAATGACTTGTCTAATGACTTATTAATGATAAGTATAATACTGAGTTTTCAATCCAGGTTTACTAATTCTAAATACAGCATTCTTTCCATTGGTCCATGCTGTATTCTTGTTCGCTAATTTTACATGTTCACAAAAATCATCTATAAAATAAGGAATTTTTTAAAAAGATGACTAATATTTCTTCCAGTTCTAAAATCTCTGAGTACACTGGGGTTGCCTGATACAGGCGAGGATTAAGTGCTTCAACCCCCAAGGAAAGTAGTTGTGATCATCTGACTTGAGTGTAACAGATAAAGGACAGCTGAGAGGGACCTTGACAATACCGGTTTTAATTTAGCTTACACAGCTCACTGGATAAACCAGTTTTTCTTTCCTGTACTAAGAGGGTGTGGACAGTAATAGTGTAACTCTATAAGAACAACCCCATGTCTCAGCTAAAATGTTAGCCCTGGAATTAAGAAAAAAGAAAAAAATGCCTAATGTTTTAGGGTTAAATTAGAAATTCCTTTTTCTGTTACTTTTCCAGGCTTATTAGAAATTTCTTCCCTTCACCTGCTTGACTTTTGAACCAAATTTTGCTATCCTGTATACATAACGTTCCACCTGCCATCACCATGCCTTACCTAGTACAAGCCATCCTCCATTCCTGGAATGTACTCCTCCCTAACCTCTACATTTTGGCATCTCTGGCTTCCTTCAAGCCTCAGCTTAAGTACCTCCTTTGACAATCAGCCTTCCCAGTTCTCCTTAATCTTAGTGCCTTTCCTCTGCAACAACCCCCAATTTATCCCCTATATATTTTGTCTGTACATAGTTGTTTGTGTGTTGTCTCCCCCATTAGACTGTGAACTCTGAGAGCAGGGATTATTTTTTGTCTTTCTTTGTATTCTTAGTGCTTAGCACAGTGACCAGCACACAGTAGGTGCTTTAAAGAAATACTTGATGATTATTGCTCTGTAATACAGTTTGAAATCTGGTGCTGCTAAGCTACCTTCCTTCACATTTTTTTTCCATTGATTACTTTGATATTCTTCACCTTTTATTCTTCCAGATGAATTTATTATTATTTTTTCTAGCTCTAATAATTTTTTTTTGGTAATTTTATTACTAGTGGACCAACTCCATCTCCACTATTACTTTTAATATATTTAATATTTACTTACCTGGGTACATATTGTTTCTTCCTAGACAGTGCACTTGTTGAAGACCGGAACTATTTAATATTTTTGGTCTTTGTGTCTCCAGAGTACAACAGTGCCTGGCACATAAATACTTAATAAAGAATGCATGTTTGGGGTGGCTAAGTGGCACAGTGAATAGAGCACCAGCCCTGAAGTCAGGAGGACCTGAGTTTAAATCTGGCCTCAGACACTTAACACTTAGTTGCTATGTGACCTTGGGCAAGTCACTTAACCCCAGTTGCCCTGCCCTCCCCCCTCCAAAAAACAACAAAAAAAATGCATGTTTGAGGTTTGCAAAATGCTTATGTCTTATTTGAATTTTATAACAACCTTGTGAATTAGGTACTACAGGCTCCTCCTCTACTAAATTTTATAGAATAAGAAACAGACTCAAAGATAGTAAATGATTTGCCCATGGTGAGTGTCAGAGGTGAGAATCTAACCCAGGTCTTTTCCAGGACCAGCATTCTTTCCACTGTCTCATCCAAAAGGAGAGGCTATGCCCCCCAATTAGTCTCCTAGTCAGTCTTCCTGCTTCTAGTCTAACCCTTCTCCTTTCATCCTGTTTCCCAAGCCATCTTTGAAGTGTGTGTGTGTGTGTGTGTGTGTGTGTGTGTGTGTGTGTGTGTGTGTGTAGGGAAGGCTTTGGGTGAAAATTTCCCTATTTTCTATTTGCCTTGATTCTCCTAATTTCAGTCACTTTGCACAGGTACAGAACCAGAAATGAGAGTAAAGGAAAGAAGAGAGGAAAAGAAGAAGCTGGGTAAAAATAATATTTTGCAACAACCAGAATCACAGGTTTAATGATAGAATAGACTTTAGAGGTCATCTAACCCAACTCCCTCATTTTATGGATGAGAAAACTGATGTCTAAAAAAAAACCCCAAAAAGTAAAACCAGAAGCATGACCCATCAAAGGTGGGACTAGAATTTATGTCCTCCAAAGACAGAACAAAAGTGCTCTTTCCACTGCACCATGTTGCTGCTCAAGCAAGGATGAGTTAGAGCCAGCTCAAACTAGAGCTCAATATTAAAATTTCAGTATGAGAATGGTTACACTTTGGAAATCTGCAAATTCTACCAACAGGGGCTGGATATATTGTTTTGCTGATGATCTGGACTTAAGAAAATGATGGAGAAAACCTTAACAATGCAGATATAAAATTGGTACACTTTTGGGGGAGAGCTGGTGATTAAACATTTACCAGCAGACTCCTTCTCTCTTCTTTAAACACAATAATTAGGTTGATGTTTCTCCTCCAACTTTTCTGTCCCAACCAAAGTTTAGCAAATCAATTTCCCATTTCGCTTAACGAGATTTTTCTGAAGTAGATGGGTCTCTTGCCAATTCAATTAAAAATTTATTTATTATGGGCAAGTCACGTGCAAGGCATTGGTGTATGGAGAAGGGTGTAACATATATATAAGTATGGCACAGGGTAGGATTAAATAGGGGCAAAGGAGAGCCAGGCAAAGCACTCCAAGAAATCTGAGGAGGCAGGGATCATTTTCGAGGTCAGGGAAGGCTTCTTGGAGGAGATGGCATCTGAATTGGGCAATGAGATGGGAATCAGTTCCAGGAGTGGGGGATGGAAGGCTCAGGTTCCATTCAGGACCTGTGGTCTTCCTCGGGAGAGGACAGATGGCTAACACTTATCTCACCTAAACCTTTTCAAGTTCTTTGCCTGCTCTCCCTACAGATAGGATCTTAGTTTCGGGCTGTATTTCTAAGAGCGCCTTTTTCATCAAGGGCAGAACTTGATTCTTGGCCCAGGAGAAATGAATTCAGAAAACAAAAGAATTGGTGGTGGGGGGGGGGGGTGAGGGCTGTTTGCAGATATTTAAACCTCTTTACAGCTGCCATTCTTTTTTCTTTTATCTCTTACTGATATAAATGGCTCTGCATACCATGGGTTTCTATAACGGGAAATTCTATAACTTGTGGTGTCTGAGCAGAGAACACAGAATATGTTTTCAGGGAACTTGGGTTTCAACTCTGACTCTGTTGCCTGTGTGATTTGGGCTAAGTCACGTCTTTTCTGCATCACCAATTTCCCCATTTATAATATAAGGAGAATGGATGGAATTCAATACAATTCTGAGGTTTCCCACACACTCATCACATTGGCAAAGATGGTTAAAAAAATGGGAACCAGTTAATACTGGAGGAACTATGGTAAGACAAATGAGTATACTCTTGGTGGAGCTGTGCATTGGTCCTTCTATTCTGAAATGATCTATTCTGGAATTATCTGTGAAAAGTTATTACCCTTGACCTAGTCAACTGTGATGATTAAAAAGATTCAAGAGACATAGTTTCTGGGTAATTTAATAATTTTATTAATAAGGCCAGCACATTATTAATAAAAGGATGGTCATTTGACCATCTATCTCAGACCAAAGACCCCTCATGGTGGTGGGTTCACAGTTTATATGCCTTTGGAAGAGCAGGTATTACTGAAAAGGTTCTCACTCAATTTTAATTGGTTAACACAATGGGAGGTGGGCTATATTGGGGTATGTGACGTAAGTCACTCAAATCTTGGTCAAAGAGACGTCAATTTCCACATCATCTATCTTGATAACAGGGAAAATCAACACACTTCCCTAAACTTGTCTGAGCAAACACAATGAGTAGGAACATACCCATTAGCCCAAACTTACAATTTCTTTTATTGTCTGATCAGATCTTGGCCTGGGTAAATCTCTAAGAGAAACTTCCCATACTGGTTGGTTTCTGGATGAGGAATTAGAAAACGGGAAAAACCTTGGTTTTAATGCAATAATTAATTATTTAATATAAGAGAAATATTCTTTTCTCACACATCCCACTGCTGGATCTATATCCCTAGGGTGACAGAAAGAATGGCCCCAATATAGGGATAGTGATGGGGGCTGGAAATGTGATTTCATTGGCATAGGGAGTGCCTGGCAAGGAATCTCCTCTCTTAATTAAGATTGGCATTAACTCTACAACTTGTAGTCTGAGAGATTGTCCTAAGGCACTGAGAAGTTATGCCTTACCAGGGTCATAGAGCCAGAAGATATCAGAGGTAAGATTTGAATGTGCCAACTCTAAAGCTGGCCTCACTCTATGGCATGACATGTAAAGTAATAATAATAACTAACATTTTATATAGTGCTTACTATATGCCAGGGACTGAATTGAATACTGTATAATTAGTATTAGATTTGATCCTCACAGCAACTCTGAATGATAGGTGCTATATTATCTCCATTTTACAGATGAGGAAACTGAAACTGACTGAGGTCAAATGACTTGCCTAGGGTCACACAGCTAGTAAGTATTTGAGGCTGGATTTGAATTCAGGACTCCCTGAATCCAGGCCCCAAATTTTGTTTACTGCTTTACCTAACTGCTGCCACAGTCATCTTCCTCCTCCTCCTCCTCCTCCTCCTCAATAATAATAATAAACTCGTTAACATAACTCATTACTGTCCCAAAATGCTGTACATGTACTACTATATTTGATCATCACAAAAATTCTGTTATATGTGTCACAGAAGTATTATCTCTTCCATTTTTCAGATAGAGGAAATGGAAGACCAGAGAGGTAAAATAATTTGCTCCAGGCACACTGCAAATTGGTGGTAGAGTTGTGAATAGAAGTCAAGTCTCCTAACTGCTGTTTTACTGTTATTTTTACTACATAAATGTGTACTGTGAAAGGATTGATGCAGATAATCTTCATAGGGCAGCTAGGTGGTCCAGCAGTTAGAGCCCCTGACCTGGAGTCAGGAAGACTAATTTTTCTTAGTTCAAATCCAACCTCAGACACTTCTTAGCTGTGTGATCCTGGACAAGTCACTTAGCCCTCTTGGCCTCAGTTCCTCATCTGTAAAATGAACTGGAGAAGGAAATGGCAAATCACTCTAGTATCCTTGCCAAGAAAAGACCAAATGGGTCTCTTCAAGTCACAAAGACTTGAATACAACTGAAAGTGACTGAACAAATCTCCAGAGGGCCTTGATAGCTCTGAAATCTTATCAAATTTCGATCTGCCCACTCTTAAGATGGTATCTATCATCTAGTTGGAAAGATAAGCCATAAATACCAGAAAAGTTGAGAAAACATGGCATGAGGGTTATATAACGATACATCAATAGATCTATACTTTGACGATTAGGCAGAGAATGTCTTTATTTTTACATTTTGAACAGTATCTGAAAAGACATTTCAAGGCTATGCAATTTAATTCAATTCAGTATAAAAAAGGTACTATGCTTGATGCTGCAAATAAAAAGTTGAAGTACAAACTGATCCTTGTCCTCCAGAAGCTTATGGGCTAATACTAGAAGAACAGCAAGACACATGTGCATATCCTTAGGATACAAGACAGAAAATGATAAGGGCACAAGAAGGATACATATGTCTAACCTCTTCTCTATAATTAGCCCATGAGCTCTTGGAGGGCAGAAACCACTTTGTTTTTCAACTATGTATCATAGCACTCAATACAGTGTCTTATTTATTTGGTGAATGTTTATAGAATTAAACTAGATTGCATTGTATTGAAGTGTCTTTTGAGGTCCTGTTCAAAAATAGGGAAATTTTATTTTAGAACCATTTTTAGCTGGGAGAGATTTGCTCAAGGATCACTTCACAGAACACCATGGTGGTGTTGATGATGAATTGAGGAAATCATTATAGTAACGAGCTAGAGGATAAGAACTGACTATATCTACAGAAGACTTTCTGCTTTTTGGAGACACAATGCTAAGGTTTGGTGGAATTAAATGACCTGTCCACGACCAGTTATTTAGTCAACCAATATTAATTAGATGCTTAATGTGTACCTTTTAGGCACGGTGCTAATCACTAAGGACACGACGGCAGAAACACAATCCCTGCTTCCAGGGAGATTGTATTCTGATATAGGAGACAATGCGCACAAGGTAGGTTTGTACAAGATACATATGGTATACATGGAAGGTTATTGCAGGGAGAAGACGCTAGCTGGGAGGGAGAGAAGAAACTGGAAAAAGCCTCCAGCAGAAAGTGGGATTTGAAACCAAACAAATGGGGAAACTGTGGTTCAGAGAGGTTAAGTCACTTGTCTAAGGTCACACAGGCAGTAAATGGTAGCATAAATACCTCCTGAACCCAGGGTTTTGGACTCCAAGTTAGCCGAGTCTCATACTTGCATTTTATGTCACTTACTTTAGAGTCACATGACATGGTGGGAAGTGTATGGCTTTTGAAATCAGAGGATCTGGATTTGAACTCCAACTTGGTCACTTATAGTCACAGCGAGGTGGTGCACTGGATAGAGTGCTGGGCCAGAAGTCAAGAAGACCTGAGTTCAAATCTAGCCTCAGATACTTACTAGCTGTGTCACCCTGGGCAGGTCACTTAATCCTGTTCACCTCTGTCAAATGAGCTGGAGAACAAAGTGGCAAACCACTCCAAAATTTTTGCCAAGAAAACCCCAAATGGGGTCATGAAGAATCAGATATGACTGAAATAAATGAACAACAACACCGGTCAATTACTGATGGACGAAGTGAACTTGGTGCACTGGGCCTTGGTTTTCACCTCTGTCCAGCGAGGACATTGGACTGGATGACCTCCAGCTCCTCTTCCCAGCTCTAGGACTTAGGATTCAGCATAAGATGTTAGCTTTCTATCACATTTTGTCTTCCCCCATTAGATCGTAAACTCCTTGATGCCAAGGACTGTCTTTTCTTTTTTGTGTTTTTATCTCCAGGGCTTAACACAGTGCCTGGCATGAAGTAGGTGCTTAAAAAATGTTTATTGACCACAAGAAGTTCTGTAAGTTTTCTGTCCCACAGCATTTCCTGCAGTTTGTCCTAAACTTAACCTCTTTCAAGCTATGCAAATTCATGGTATGCAAGGAACTTCATGAATTAGTCACCTTGGGGGGATAACAGACAGCAGAGCTCCTATGGCATGAATAGAGGATAAACAGGCCCTGGCCTGAATCTTCTCCAACTTACAAAGGAAGGCATTTTTCTTTCTGAAAAATCATGTGAAGCATGGTCTAGGTAGGGGACACTTCTGGGCCCCTAAGGCACCATAACTCCTATCATTTGTATTTCTGGAACATAACTGTGTCTAAGGTACTGTTACTAGCAAGGAAAATTATGAAATGTGAGTAGCTCACAGCTGATAGAACAGCTGAATTACTAAGCCTCCAAACCCTTAGTAACAGAAACACAGAGTGACATAACACAACAATATGATTTCAAATCATCTTGACATCAAATGACATCAAATCACCCTGCACATTCTCTCAGACTTTTTTCTAACTTGGCTTTACATGTACCTAACTTTAATGAATACTTAAGATGGTGATGATGGTGACTTTGCCTGATACAATTTTGTCCCATCACCTGTTCCCTCCCTTCAGAAACAATTGGTGTTATGTGGTCGAGTCATATGAAAGGACAGTTCTTGAAGGAGATAGTAACCACATGAGAAGAAGCTCAAATTCTATCATGAGAAAGATCCAAATCGAGAGAATTATAGATGCCATTTTATACCTACTAAATAGGGAAAAAATAGCAAATAGTGATAAAAATTCTATGTTGTATTGTTTGCAAGGAAACAGGCACTCTATCACATTGTTTGTAGGACTATAGACTGTGGCAATGATTTGGAGAACAATTTGGCAATATATAATTAATTGAGAACTGGCTGTACTCTTTGATCTGGTGATTCCATCGGTAAGACTTTAACCTAAAAATATGATAATTTTGAGAAGCAGTATGATAAGTTGTTGTTGTTCATTCTTCTTTTTTAAAGAGGACCAAATGTTGGTGATGTTTTGACTTGCCTGTGAATTGGATTTAAATGAGACAGAATTGCACAAAGTTGGCAGCTTCACTCTCTCCTCCAGGGTCATTGAAGTCCAGTGGCAGGACAAAAGTCGTGATGACTGATGACGTTTGGAGAAGCAGTGGGTTGACTTTGGTGTCTTCGATACCTCGCCAAACTCTTAGAGCTCCACAGTCCTGCTTCAGTCATCTTCATGGCTGTTGGAACTAATTGTTCTCATCCACCTATTCTGCCGAGGGAAGTTTGCACATGCTCGAGGTAGATACTCCCTTAACTCACTGATGGGTTTATGGCCCTTCAGTTACCCTCAGCCTGGTTTAGACTGTCTACCTAGAATCGTTTTACTGGAGGGTGGCCACTGTGCATGCTACAGTTTCTTGGAGTCATAGGTGAGAGTGATGTGTATGATATATAGTGAAGAGTTGTCAGACTCAAATAGAAACTGGATCACTCACTAATTGGTACATAATGATCCCTGCAGGACACATATTAACTTAGTTCTAAAATACAATGTTATCTATGTTTTATTGTATTTTTGTTATTTTGCCAAATATTTTCCAATTATATTTTAATCTGGTTCAGGCTGCACTTTGGAGTATGAAGGATCACAGGCTACATATATGACACCTCTCATATAGTAGATAGAGAGCCAGCCTCATAATCAGAAAAACTGGGTTCAATTTTGCCTTGGATGCATTCTCTCACGTCCAAGTCAGTTGTCAGGACTTGTTGTTTCTACCTTCGTAACATCTCTCCTTCTTTCCTCTGACCCTGCCACCAACCTGGTATACTCCCTCATCACCTCCTGTTCAAACTATTACAAAAACCTGCTGGTTGGCCTTCTTGCTTCAATTTTCTTCTCACTCCAATCCATCCTTCATTGAGCTAAGTGAATTTCCTAAAGCTCAAGCCTGGTCAGGTTACCTTCCTATTCAATAAACTCCAGTGGCTTCCTATTGACTGCAGGATCAAATATAAAGTCCTCTGTTGGGCTTTGATAACCTCCATAACCTAGCCCCTTTCTACCCTTTCCAATCTTCTTACACCTTACTTCCCTCCATATACCCTGCTATCCACTGACATCGGTCTCCCTGCTGTTCCTCTTACATGATCTTCCATCTATTGACTCTGAGTTTTTCCCCTGTCTATCCCCCATGCCTGGAATTCTTTCTTTCCTTATTTCTTCCTCTTAGCTTCACTGACTTCCTTCCCACTTTCTTCAAGAAGCTTTTCCCAGTCTTTCTTAATGTTAGTGTCTTGCCACTGTTGGATTTTCTCCAACTTATACTTGTGTGTATCTTGTTTGTACATCTTGTATGTAGTTTCCCCCATTAGACTGTGAGGTCTTTGAAAGCAGGGACTATTTTTTTTTTTTTGCTTTTCTTTGTATCCTCAGGACTTAGCATAGTACTTTGCACATAGTAGGTGATTAATAGATGCTAGCTGATTGATATTGTTTCTGTGATCCTGGATGATTCACTTAATTTCTCCATGCCAATAAACAACTCTTTAAAACTGTAAGTTACATAACTGTTGCCAATCTACTTTGGTCTAATAGAGAGTTTCTTCACTGGCAGTTCCCAATATCAATGAAATCACAGACACAGACCAAAATGATAAGTGAAAAATGACTTATCTATACAAAAAATTGTTAGCTGCTCTATTTGTTAATGCAAGGAAAAAATGGAAACCCCCTATATGCCTGATGACTGGAGAATAGTCAAGTAAATTTTGTTCTACTGAATTAATAGGATCATAATATCCTCTACTTTGTTACTTGGATGGATACATGACCTTATTGATATGAGTACTTTCTCCAGCGATACGGTTTTCAATCCAAAGATGTTTGCCTGTCCTGTGTAATTTTTGTCTCTGACTTCTCATAAATCCTCCAGGAGGGTCCATCAACATGTATGGACCTTCCTCCAGCTATCCTGACGTTACTCCATCTCCAATTTATTTCTTTCAGACTTAGACAAATCTAAAAAATAGATTACAAGCAAGAAGTTGAGAAGCTTACTAAAATCTTGATAAATTCCTGATGATTATTAAATAGGAATAAAAAGTAGTAAGTATATATCTCAATTCTGTATAGAATCTTTACAAAAATTGACCATGTATTACGGAATAAAAATCTCAAAAACAAATACACAAAAGCAGAAATACTAAAAAATCCTTTACCGACCAGCCATAAATTAAAAATTATATATATATTTAATAAAGGGCCTTTAAACAAGAGATAAAAATTAATTGTAGACCAAATAGCTTACTCTTGAAGAATTCATAGGTCAAAGAACAAATTATAAGAACCATAGAAAATTTCCTCAATGAAAATGACAATAATGATAACATACCAAATTAATCCTAAGATGAAAAATTTTATCTTGAAATTCTTTCAACAAAGGAGATAAATGATAGGTCAATAAATTTGGCATGCAATAAAAAACCTTTTGAAAACTATCACATTTCAAAAATGCAACTAAATATAAAAATAAAATTTCTGAAAATAAAGATGAGATTAGTAAAACTAATAAAAAGTTTGAACTGATAAATAAGCTTATTTTTTTTAAAGGTAGCAAAATTCAACAATGATCATTCTGATTTTAAAAAAAGATAGAGGAAGGCAAAATTCCTAGCAATAAAAATGAAAAAGGAGAAATTAGAACAAATAAAGAAAATTATTAAAGCTTTAAAGCTTTAATAGCTTGAAACCACATTAAGACTTTTGGGACACTTTGTACACCAATTAAATTGGCAACTTAAGTGAAATATATAAATATCTACAAAAATATAAAATATCCAAATCAGCGGAACAAGAAATAGAGAATATAAATAATCCAATTTCTCAAAAAGAAATTAAACAAACCATAAATAAGCTTTTAAAGAAAAAAAAATCCAAGAACAGATGGCTTTGCAAGTGAATTCTATCAAATATTCAAAGAACAATTAATAGGACATAACCTGTCTGCAGAAAGAGGAACAGGAGCAACTAGGTGGCGGAGTGAATAGAATACCAGCCCTGGAGTCAGGAGCACCTGAGTTCAAATTTGGCCTCAGACACTTAACACTTACTAGCTGTGTGACGTTGGGCAAGTCACTTAACCCCAATTGTCCTGCCTTCTCCCTGCCCTCAACCAAAAAAAAAGAGGTGAATAAAGTATTCTACCAAATTTCTTCTCTGGTACAAATATGACCTTGATATTTAAGCCTCAGAGAGACAAATCAGAG
>CM053587.1:266870783-266900980 GCA_028646515.1 Pseudochirops corinnae
TTTTTTTTTTTTTTTGAGTGCAATTGGGGTTAGGCACCTTGCCCGAGGTCACACAGCTAGTTTTGTATTGTGTCTGAGGCTAGATTTGAACTCGGGTCCTCTTGACTTCAGGGCCAGTGCTCTATTCACTGTGCCACTTAGCCACCCCAAGAAATTTAAAAATTATGACCATGTAGGATCTGTACTAAGAAAACAAGGTTAGATCAGTGTTAGGAAAACTATAAACATAATAGGCCATATTAATTACAATATGATCAAAATCACATGGTCATATTAATAGATGTAGAAAAAGCTTTAGAACAAAAATATAACATGCATTTCATTCAGTAATTTAGTCAATAAGCATTTGTTAAATGCTTATTATGTGCCAGGTACCATATTAAGTACTTGGGTTACAAAGAAAGGCAAAAACAGCCCCTGCCTTTAAGAATCCAACCTTGTTTTCCTGGCATAAATTTTGGAGTCAACATTCATTCTAATTCATTCTAAGGAGATGATATGTAAACAAGTAGGCATATGCAAGAGTAAAAACGTTAAAGACATCCAAATAAATGGACCTTTCCTTACTATGGTAAATAGTGTCAATATGTAAAGGAGATAAACTATAGGACTTTCCAGTCATATCAAGGATAAGCAAGGATTTCCATTGTCAGCATTGCTATTTAACAAACTGCTAGAAATACTACTAAGATAAGAAAACAAAGTCAAGGGAATAGGAAAAGAAGAAACAAAATAATTATAATAATAACTTTTGCAAATGATATGATTATCTACACAGAGACTCCTACAGAGACAACTTAAAATTAATTGAAAAAAATAACTTCAACAGAATAGCAGAATGTAGACTAAATGCATACAAATCATTAGCTTTCATGCACATTCCAATAAAACAGAGAAAGAGAAAGCATGAGAAATTCCATTCAAATTAGCTACAAAATGTATAAAATATTTAAGAGCTCGCTGCCAAGGCACACACAGAGGAATTATATAAATTTATATAACTTATAACTTCTATAAAATAGGGATAATGTCAGAATTAAATAAGTAGAAAGATATTAATTGCTCATGTTTAGGCCATGCCAACATAATAATAGAAACGCTAGTTAAAATAATTTATTTATTCAGTGCAATACCAGCTAAACTATCAAGGAACTGCTTTAGAAAGTTAGGAAAAATAAGAAATTCAACTGAAAAAATAAAAGATCAAGTCTATTAAAGGAAAAAATTTTAGAAGTGTGAACAAATGATATGCAGTACCATATTTCAAACTATACTGCAAAGCAGTAATGATCAAAACTATTTAGTAGTGATAAAAAACAAAAATTTAACCAGTGGAACAGGCTAACTTTACAATATCCAGAAACAAATGAACGTAGTAGCCCAATGTTTGATAAACCCAATGACTACAACTACTGGGGTAAAGTCTTACTATTTGGCAAAAACTGCTGAGGAAAAATGGAAAGAAGTTTGCAGAAATTAGGTTTTGACCAATATCTCACACCACATGCTCAATAACCTCCTAACACATACATGACTTAAATATAAAAGGTGACATTACAAACAAATTAGAAGGGCAAGAAAGAAAATATCTTTTGTAACTGTACCTTGGGAGGGACGTCATGACCAGACAAAGGAAACAGAGAACCATAAAAGTAGAGATGGGGAGGAAGGGTATTCCTGGTTTACTGAATGATTTGTACAAATACATAGAGGTAAGGAAATTCGCATAAATAAAGTGGAAAGACTGCTAACTTAAGTCAGGAGATTTGAATTCAAGTTCCAACTCTGGCAATGCCAAGCAATATTACTGTAACGAAGTTTTCTCTCCTCTCTGAGATTTAGTAAAAAGGGTGGAACGATACTTACATTATCTTCATACAGTTGTTGTAAGGGGAGTCTTGACGTCCCCATCATCCAGAAAAATTCTATTCTGATGCCTCAGACAACTAGTCAATCAACTATCATTTATTAAGCACCTACTATAAGCCGGGCACTGTGCCAGATGCTAGGAATAAAGAGAGAAGCAAAACAATTAAACAAACAAAAAAACCCAGAACAGTCCCAGACCCCAAGGATCTCACAGTCCATTGGAGGAGACAACATACAAGTAACCGTATACAAACAGATATATACAGGACCCCCTTGGAGTGGTCTCACAGGAAAGGCACTAAGATAATGAGTGGGAAAGGCTTATTGTAGAAGCTGTGTATCTATCCTGCTAGAGGGGCTTTGAGATTAGGCTCAGAGACAGACCTAAATCCCACTTTCTCCAGGAGGACTTTCCCAGTCTGTTTTGTATATATGTTGTTTACAATGTTGTCTCCCCTATTAGAATGTATGCTCCTTGAGGTCAGTGACCATTTTTGCCTTTTTTTTTTTGTATACCCAACACTTAGCACAGTGTCTGGCACGTGGTAAATACTTCATAAATGCCTGTTGACAGACAATTTTAATAATTTTTCTCCCCAGACACCAGCCTAGTAAATTTAAGAGGCTCACAATCCATAGTTTGGTCACTAAGTGATGTATTATTTGGTTATAACAACCCATGAAATGGATAAAAATATTATGCTTGGGTCTGTACAGATCTCTTCTTTACCATGATAGAGGAAATGTGATTTAAATGGGGCCTACAGTGTCACAAATCACAGTTTTTAGTCCACAAATGGATATCAATTTATTTATCGGTGGTAAACTAGAATTCTCTGTCCAATGACCAATAAGATAATATACAACTGGATGAACTGGACCATGTTGATATTGATAATTTCATTAGAAGCCAAGAATCAAGAAATTTCTGTCATATGAAAGAGGAGTTCTTATTTCCTCCTTGGAGGGGAAAAATAAAGAAGCAGATGAAATTGGTTTCCTTGAGCATCTCAACAGAACAAGAAACGCCATTATTTCATGGGATGCTTGGTCATCATACATTACAGGGATTGTGATGTGCCATTAACCAAAAGACCTTGATGAAAGTGGTTTCATTTCTAATTTCAGCTTATACAATATCATCTCAAGATCTGTGAATATAGGCTCTTCTTCAAAGGGGGGAAGAAATAGGGAAATTCTATGAAGACCTTGGCAAGATTCTCTAATCCAAGTCCACATATATGTTGAAAGTCAGTGATTTTAATATGAAGGTTGGGACAAGTGAGGATGGTGAAAAATATGGCTTAGAATAAAGGGATGAAACAGGCGAGCATTTTATGGAGGATCCAGAACCCTCCCACTTTTATGGTATGTATACTTTCTCTAAGAAGAGAGTCAAATATGGAACTGAAAATTTTTTTTAAAGTGAAGAAAAAAAATAATGTCAGAAAGCACCAGACTTCTTCAATATTTCAATAGATCCATGATCTCATCAATGTGGTTACTTTTCCAAAGACACAGATCAAAATTCCTCTGTGCTCTCTCATCTTGTGTGGTTCTTCCCCATTTCTTTCCACAAATCCTCCCTAGAGAGACTCCTTCCTCTAGGTCTTTGATCACTAAATGACATCACAGAAATGAAATAGGTTTTATCTTAGCAGACAGAAAATGACTAATTATATTGTATATAGGCATTTAGGTGGCTTAGTAGATAGTGCTCTGGGCCTAGAGTCAGGAAGACCTGAGTTCAGATCTGGCGTTAGACACTAGCTGTGGGACTGTGGGATGAGGATTACGGATGAGGATAATAATAATGCCTGCCTCACAGGGTCATTGTGAAGATTAAATGAGTTAACATATGTAAAGAGTTTTGCCAATCTGCAAGGATCTTAGTTCTTATGTGTCAGATTCATAGATTAGAGTAAAAATCAAAATTAACAATGAATTAGAAGAAAGGATAAAGGATAAAGATGGGAAGACATTGTTCAATTACTAGTCAAACTCTATTTAAACAAGGTAATTATCCTGAAACATAGGAAGTGACCCAAAATAAAGACATTATCTTGGATTATTAGAGAAACTTAACTTATATAAATCCTTATAAACTTATATAAACCCATCACCACCATGGGGAGGCCCGAAGAGCCTAGAACCAACCTTTATCTGCAAAACTTGCTGTTGTAGTCCATGAGAGAGACTTGGCAACTGAAGACACCATCAGTCTGTCATATAAGCTCATTTACAACACATTAGGCAGGAAAATGATAGACAATTATGAACAAGATTGCCTCACAAACTATAAAAAGCAACAGAGGGAAAAAGAATCAGCAGAAAAACCTTTTTGTTGTTGTTATTCAGTTGTTTCAGTCATGTCTGAGTCTTTGTGACCCCATTTAGGATTTTTTTTTTGGCAAAGATACTGGAGTGGTCTGCCGTTTCCTTCTCCTGCTCATTTTCTAGATGAGGAAACTGAGGCAAACAATTAAGTGACTTGCCCTGGGTCACACAGCTAGTAAGTATCTGAGGCTGGATTGGAAGTCAGTAAGACGAGTCTTCCTGACTCCAGACATGGTGCTCTATCCACCATGCCAGCTACCTGCCCACAAGGCTAGTTATAACATCTAATTAAACCAGTTCATCCTAGGAGCATTTATAGATGAAACAAATCGGTGCAAAACAGAACAGATCTGAAGGTGGTCCATGCTTATCATTGATAATAATGAGACTGCCACATTCAAACTTCAACCTCAAAACCTGTATAAGTAAATGAAAAAAAAAATTTAAAAATAAAGTTGGAAATAGCAGCTGGGTCTGACCAATACACATAAAAGAAATCTGAGGCTGAGTTGACACAACTTTAAAAGCACAAAGGAGTTAATTTTTCAAAATTTCTCCAAAAGGTGCAAGATTTCAGAAGGATAGGGGAAAGCCCACAAATAATGTTACCAAAAAGGAGCAATTTTGAGACAGTAGCAGATATTAACCAGTATGCCTACTTACCAATATAAAATCTGTATGAGAATGGTTTGCCTGAGTGCCATATTATATTGATTACATGGAAACCAAGAAAACTATGGGGTCTCTTTAATGAGATCCATGACTACTCAAAGGAGATAAGCCTAGCAATCCACATAGGAAAGGCCAAATGGATTGAAAATAAGTATTGCTTGGACTATAATATGAGATTGGGCAGGCAGTCCAATGATTTAACCACCTCCATCCCAGCAGCCTTCTCATCCTAGAAGATGCTTTTTACCCTTCTGCCTTTTTGCTTCTGTGCCCTACTTCAATTGATGAATTCTTCTGCAGAACTTCTTTTGAAGAAATGCCCAACTCACCCACGATCATTTTTCTCCTAGCTCTTATCCTATCTCTTTGGACTTCTCCATCTTGACCCCTTTGTGTCCTCTCCTTCCTGTTCTCCTTTCTTTTTAGTTCTTTTTGTGTGGCTTGTCTTCTTCCTTTAGAATTTAAACTCCTTAAAGGCAGGAATTGCCTTTCTTTTTGCATGTATCTGAATTCTCAGTGCTTTGCACAGTGCCTGACACATATTAAATAATTAATACATTCTCTATCATCTATCTATCTATCTATCTATCTATCTATCTGTCTGTCTGTCTGTCTGTCTGTCTATCTATCTATCTGTCTGTCTGTCTGTCTGTCTATCTATCTATCTATCTATCTATCTATCTATCTATCTATCTATCTATCTATCTATGTCTTGGACAGGCATTATAGAGAGTGAATAAACTAGACCCAGAGTTAGATGGGAGGAAGAGAGCAGGCTGATTTGCATTTGGGAAATTGTGTAGTACATTTAACACTTCCAAGCTGCAGTTAGACACAAAAATGTATCTTTTCAGCACTGAAGTTTTTCTGGTGTTGTTATAAGGACTGTGAATCATAAAGTACTAGCATCTGAAGAATCATAATTCTAAGGGATCCAGAGTGCAGTGGAGAGATATGTGGTAGGTGTAAACACACTGCAGAATTTTTACAATGCAGATATGTATGTAAGAAGTGGTATAAAAGATAACATCCAGGAAATGTTATGAGAAAAGGAGAGGAGTCAGTCATGTAAAGAGTAAAGAATGCTTAGCCTGGCTGCTATACAGACACCCAGAGAATCCTGAAGGGCCTGGAGGAAGGCCTTCAGCTTGTGGGGTAGATCACCAGTGAAGGGTTTATGGGAAGATATGAACAAATATCACACAGGATACACATAGTATGGCTTCACACACACATACATACATATACATACATACATACACACATATACCCATTTGTGTTAAATGGTGGCCTTCTCTAGTGCAAGTGGGGATGGAGGGGAAGTGGGAATGAGACAGTTTAGAATTTAAAATGTATCAAAAAATAAATTAAATAAAAGAAATCAGACAGGGTAAGACACCATAGATGAACTTCTATAATAATAACAGCTAGCTTTTATATAGTTTTTAAGTTGAAAAGCATTGTACAAATATTATCTCAATTTATTGTTATAACAATCCCAGGAAGCAGGTGCTACAAATATCCCTATTTTAGAGATGAGAAAAATGAAGCAGATAGAGGTTAAGTGACTTTTCCAGAGTTCCCAACTAGTAAATGTCTGAAGCAGGATATGAATTTAGGTCTTTCTGACTCCAAGTCCAGCATTCTATTCCTTGAACGACTTATTTGATATCCGTATCCTTGGAGGGAGTGCCCACATATTTTGCCCTTCGTAATATCCAATTAATCAAACATTTATTGGTCACTTACTTTGTTTGAGGCACTGTGCTAGGAGATCTGGATGAAACAAAGAATTAGAAAATACAATTCTTCCCCTCGGTGCTTACAATATAGTTGGGGAGACAAATTAGAGATACACGAAAAATTAAAAAAAGAAAAATGCCTCAACCTAATACCAACACAAGACGGCAGTCCAAGATGTGTCTCAAGACAATGTGTGATTAATCACAAATGAGTGGGACAGACAATAAAAGCTCTGAGTTCAGAAGGAGGAGAGATCATCCTGGGCTGGGCTGGCTTCATAATCTATTTTATTTTTGAATATAAAAGTCATATGTGAGCCAACACATCCCAAAGTCATGGAAGATGGAATTCTTACTTGAGCTATTGCAAGCATAATTTAATTTTGACTTACAATAGTCTTCAGTTTAACCCCACCCCCAGTCACAGGGATAATACTTATCCCTCCAGATCATTCCCCACAGGGGTGACTTTTGCCTTCTTCCCAGGCTTGCATCAATTTGAGGTTTGCACACGGAGCAGGGCTTGTGAGTCATGAGCAAATAGAGCAGTCTTCCTTATTTCGTGAGTCCTAAACCCAGTTTTCCTTTTGATAGGGACTTTCTAGGATCATATATTTAGAGCTGAAAGGGACCTTGGAGGTCATGGGAGTCCAGCCTCCTCAATTTGCAGATGAGTCCCAGAGAAGTTAAGTGACTAGCCCAGGGTATTGCCATTAGTGCCTGTGGCAGAATCTGAACCTTGGTCCTCTTGGCTCCAGCTTCAACTCTTTACCCACTACACTGTACTATTAGTTTTCTTTTGTTCCTGTGCAAAGCAACACACAGCAGCAGATACTTCCAGCACCAATTTGGAAGGTGAAAATTGTTTGAATGACCTTCCCTTGCTCCTAAGATGCTCTTTTCTCCCTCCAGAAGGAGAGCTGTGTTTCCATTGCTTTATGGGAGTCAGCCGAGATACAGAATCAAAACAGAGATAAAGCCATTTAGGAAAGAGAGCTGGTTTTCCTATCACTTCTCTGTTTCACGAGAGGCTGACCGAGGCGTCCCCACCACTGTTTTCTCGAGAACTATGGGGAATTTGGCCAACTTTCTTAGGAAAGACTTAGAGTTCCTCCTGAACTATGAAGGTCCTCTGCTTCGAGGTGGGCATCCGGCTAGCAATATGCACGTGCCAAATGCAAATGCCCAATGTATTTTTTATCCGTGCCTTTCTCTTGAGCCGCCTTCCTTCCTTTTTGCCCCTTTCATTAGCTTCATACCACGTTTAGCTCTTTGCTGGCTCACCCAGTCTCATAGATGCAACGCAGTCTGATGGCCCAAGTTATCTAGAGGCACGTTCCTAAAACATCTAAGTGTTTCCCAGGGGGCAGGAGGAAAACAGGGGTTAGAGGAGGGCCTGGCAGGACCTATAGGACAAGTGAGCCGTAATCCCTTCTTTCCCTTTCATCCAGTTTGCACGAAGGTTGTACAAAGGATTTTCCTGACCAGAGTCTGTCCTCTATGTAGGTGGGTTTGAAGGTCTCCTGCATAAAGGTCTTCTTGCTGCCAGATGTCTTCTTTATTGACCCACCTACCGCGGCCCTCATTATCATTCATACACAGTGCCCGGTGCATGATAGAAATATATGTGTGCAGCGCTTACTATGTGCTAGGCACTGTGCTGAGCACTTTACAATTATTATCTCATTTGATCCTCACAACAATCTTGGGAGGTAGGTGTTGTTATTAACCCCAATTTTACAGATGAGGAAACTGAGGCAAACAGGTTAAGTGATTTGCCCAGGGTCACACAGCTAGTAAGTGCTTAACAAGTGCCTTTGAGCCAATGAAGGCTCCGTAGATCTAATGAAAGTTACCTTAGAGGGACCATGATTGGCTTTTGACACCAAAGGTTAAATTATGTTGCATTAAAAGAGGTGTAGTTTCCAGGAATAAGGATGTGATCTTTCTGCTTTATCTTTCTGCCTGATCTGCCTTACACAGACTCCATCTGGAATACTGTGTTCATTTTGTGACATTGATAAACTGGAGAGTATTCAGGGGAAGGCAAACAGATTTCTGAATGGCTTCAAGACCATACCACATGAGGATGGGGTGAAGAAATTAGAAATATGTAATCTGGAGGAGAGGAGACTTAGGGGGCACATACTAGCTCCCTTTAGGTGTTTGTAGGGCTGCCATGTGGAAGAGGATATTAACTTTCTCTGCTTAGCCCCTCTAGGACAGAATTAGAAACAGTGACTAGAAGTTGTAAAGGCACATTTAGGTTTGATGTAAGGAAAATCTTCCTAACTAACATTCAGTGCTCTCCCAGAGTGGAGCAGACACCTCAGGAAGGAGTAGTTTTCCCTTTACCAGAAGTCATCAAGGAAAGGCTGGCTGGAGGACTACTCGTCAGGTATGGTGTAGATGGGAATAATTTTTCTGGTATGGACTTGATTAGATGGCCACTGAGGTCCTTTCCAGCTGTAAAATTTTGTGATTTTATAACAGATTAGCTTCATTCCATTGGAAAGGTTATGATGGATTGGGAATCATGATAAGTTCTGATAGGAAGGCATTAAGAAAAATCCTGGAAGGAAGCATTATAAGAGACCTTGGGGAAAGAGAAGAGGGGGATACGAGACAGAGAGAAAGAGCTGGAAAATAAATTTGGGTACTGCAGACTTTTGCTTTGAAAAATTCATGCTAACCTATCCTTTTTTCTTTTTTATACCACCTTCATTTCTAAATATATCTCTCCCAACTCCCCACCTACCCACTGAGACAGCTCTTGTAACAAAGAAAAACAAAGAGATAAAAGTTCAACAAAACTAACCAACACATAACAGAGTCTGATAGTATATGCAGTATTATGTACCCATTGTCCCGTTTCTCTGCAAAGAATGGTAGAAATTGTGTTTTTTCATCTCTACCTAGGTCAAGTTGGGTGATCATTAGATTTGAAAAGTATTTTTAAAATTTAGATTTTTACTGATATGTTTTGTTTTGATCTTGCATGAATTTCTTTCCATATCCTATTAATCTCTTAGAAAGCCAGCCCCTGTAACAAATAATTTAAAAGAGAGAGAGAGAGAACAAAAGTTAGGAAAATACTCAATATCTTTTTTATTTTTTCCAAACTTAAGAAATAAAATAAGCATTTTCATAACATAGTAGAATAGAAAAAACATGACTACACATAAAACTGCAAATCTATTATGTACAACTCACTATTCCTTTTAAATATATAATAAAGTTAACTTTTCCCCCTTTTTTCTTCCTTTCCTTCTCTTCTCCCCCATCCTCTACCATTAGACACAAATATAATACTCAATATATTAAAAAAAGATCAGTTTCACACTGTTGACTCCTTACCTCATAAAAGTGAGGTGAGCTGTCTTCTCACATCTTTTTTTAGGTTGATTTTTTTGTTTGTTTTTTTGCTTTTTGGAGGGGAAAAGGCAGGGCAATTGGGGTTAAGTGACTTGGCTAAGGTCACACAGCTCGTAAGTGTTAAGTGTCTGAAGCTGGATTTGAACTCAAGTCTTCCAGGGTGCTCTATTTACTGTACCACCTAGCTGCCCCTAAAGTTTTTTTTTTTTAGGTAGTATCTTACATATGTATACTTTAACTTATGCCTGTGCCTTACATACTAACAGTTACCTGCAAAGTTATGGAAATTCTTATTTCTCATCCACTGCATGCCTATAACATTTGTCTCTCCTTTTTCCTCATATGCTTTCTCTTAAGGTGGTTGCATAACTACCTGGGACTCTGTTGACTGCCCTGTTTTGTAGTTCTATCTCTGGAGTGGTTGAATGGACAGTAGCAAGAAGAATGTGGAGAGAGGAGAGAGGGGATAAACCCACATGGCTGATCTTCCCTCTTATCTCATTGACTCCTCAGTCCCAATACGGTCTCCCTGGGAGAATCGTCAGTCTTATCCTCTCTCTTCTCTCTTTCCCCTTCTCACCAAAGAGACTTTTCTTGCTCTAGCTCCCAGGATGTCCTGAATTTGACTTTCCTCTGAAATGTAGGTAACTCTAACTTCAGTTTTTGTACCCACAAGTCCATCATGTAATACCTATATGAGACTTGGTCCTTTCCCATAGCCTCTGTGAGAAAAAAGGGATTTGTCTGGTAGAAGATGCCAGAGAAAGCCTTACTAGTCCTGGCTGGTTCTTTATTAGCAGTGTGGTACTCTTTCTCTCCTCCCTCCTTAATTCCACCTCCCTCCTTCTAGCTATGACTAATAGGATAGGAATCTAGGGCTGGCAAACAGGAAGAGGAGAAAGAGAGACGGGGCATCAGAGATGCTGCTGAGGGAGCCTGATAGGCACGACCAGAATATAAACTTTGGAAATGAAGCAGCAAGGACGTAGTGAGAGGAAAACATGGAATAATCACATAGTTGTACTGCTGCATCTTTCCCCTTAGCTGCTGGCGAGACCTGGGATGTTTATGTCCTCACTGCTCTCTTTGTTGGAAGATGAACATGAGAAGAGGAGGAGGAGTATCAGGAGCTGTTGGGAATCTAAAGTACAGAGGAAGGTGGGACCCTGGTGTGCTCTGCAATCAGAGAACCTGGGTTCAAATCCTTCTTATGCTTTTTGCCTAGGAGATCTTAGTTAAAAAAAAAATCACAAGTAGCTAAGTGGCATAGTGGGTAGAGAGTTGAACCTGGAGTCAGGAAGACCTGAATTCAAACCCAGCCATAGACACATACTAGCTGTGTGACCCTTGGCAAATCACTTGACCTCTGTCTGCCTCAGTTTCCCCATTTGTAAAATGTGGATAATAATAGTACATCAAATAAGATCACATTTGCAATGTGCTTTGTAAACCTTACAGCACTTATATAGAGATTAGCTGCTATTCAGCCTCTCTGAGGCTCACTTTTCTCATATATAAAATAAGGGAGTTTAACTAATTGTCTATTGAAATCCCTCCTTTTTCTTAATCTAGGATTCTATGAGTGGTTAATGTTTTTTCCCCCTCAATATAAGAATAGGAGGAAGAGGTTTGATTGCAGTGTTTTTTATTTTAAATTCCTGGGTTCGTATGTGTCTACAGACTGGTTTTGGGTGGCCTGGGTTCAGAAGTAGTTGTGTGCTCATAGTTCATATAGTAGCTGTTTTAAAAATATATTAATCAATCAATTAAAAACATTTATTAGGCATCTACTATGTTCTAGGCACTGTGCTAAGCAATGGGAATAATATAGTCTTATTATTTTTGCTTTATTCACCATGAATAAAGAGTTATATGAGTCTAATTGTATTTATGCAGTTGATAACATTATGCCAGCTTTGCATGATTTGAGTCCACTGAAATGCATCAAGTTTGCAACAGAGGGAGGAGTCATTCTGTAGGTTGGGACTGATCTTAGTAACTCCTTAGATAAATTCCACATAGTGCTCACTTCTAGACTTAAAAAATGGAATATTTCCTCGAAGAAAGAGTCAGAGCCGGGGGATAGAGATAGCTATCTTGCGGAGAACCATACAGAGCATGGTATTTCCGTGCTGGTTGGTGTGAGTAACTGCTAGGATGAGACCACAACTGGGTTCTGGATCTTGTCACAGAACAGGATCAGATTATAGGGTTGACGATATACCCTGGGGGTAAAAGCAATATAAAAAAACAACTCAGGATCCTCCAAAATAAAATTGTTAGGAAACTTTAAAAGTTCTATCTTGGGTCAGGGAAGGTATGTGGTGGCAGTGGACAGGGAAGTGACAGAGCCATATCCTATGGTGGGCAAAAGAAAACAAGGGTGGGTGGAAAGGTGGTCTTGGCCTCTGAAGGTTTACACCAGTAGGAGTCCTCTGATGCCCATAACAACCCTATGATGTGGGTACTATTTTTAACCTTATTTTACAGAGTAGGAGACTGAGGCAGACAGAGGTTAAGTGATTTGCCTAGGGTCACACAGCTAGTAAATGTCTGAAGGTGGATTTGAATTCAGATCTTCTTGATTCCAGGCCCAGGGCTATAACCACTTTGCCACCTAGCTGCCTAAGTGATATGATTTGCCCGAGGTTACATAAATAGCACATGGTGAAGCCAAGTCATAAACCCAGGTCTTCTGAGTCCAAATCTAACACATTTTTGCACTGTGAAGGATATGAGTGCAGGCTTTAATTTGTGGAGAAGATGGATCCTGGGCAAAATGGAGAGAGGGTGGAATGGTGAGAGGAACCAGAAATGGCAAAGATAAAGTGTTTGGCACAGAAAGGAGAACATGCATCTTCCTCACAATTTTGGTACCACAGACATTCATGGTCAAGAAGCAGGGGCATCGTGGCTATTTTCAAATAGGTAAAGGGTCATCATATGGGAAAAGGACTGGAGATGCCCTGCTTATTTCCAGAGAGCAGAACTATGACCAGTGGTTGGAAATTGCAGGGAGACATTTCAGTTCAGTAATGAATAACAACATTTTAACAATAGAGTTGTTTAAAAGCCTGATGTAGGAAGGTAGCGAGTTTAGCATTATGGGAAATGCAGGGTGGAGTACCACTTGCTGTAGATGTTGGAGAGGAGCTCCACACTCCACACTGCACTGTGATAGGCAATGAGAGGACAAAGACAAAGACAAAATAGGCCGTGCCTTCAAGGAACTTATATTCTATCAGAGAAATCAATGTATCTGTATTTAAATATATACACTGTATGTAAAATAAATACAAAAAAATTTCTTTTGGTTGAGAGAGTACTAACTGAGGAGGGTCAGGTGAGGCTTCATGTAGAAGGTGACATGAGCTGAGTTTTGAAGGAAACAAGGAATTCTAAGTAGAGGTGAAGAGGGAGGGCATTCTAGGAATTGAGGATAGTCAATGCAAAGACAGGGAGGTGGGAGATGGTGTATGATGTGTAAGGAACAAGAAGACTGGTCTGATTGGATGGCAGGGTGTGGGAAAGGGGGAAACTTATAACAAGGTTGAAGCAGTACTACTCCATCCCACTACCTCAGTGTCTTTGTATTCCCAACAGAAATCAGCACACACTAGGTCACTGGTTCTCAACCTTCCTAATGCGGTGACCCTTTAATACTTGTATGTGGGAGTATTTGCATGTGGGCGGACCCACCTGGAGATGGATAGAGGAACGATATCTCGGTTCCTCAGACCATCGGAAATATGTGTTTTCTGATGGTCTTAGGTTACCCCATTCAACCCCCAAAGGGGTCACGACCCATAGGTTGAGAACCACTGCAGTAGGTGCTCTTTCAATATTCATTTATTGATCATAATTGGTTCTCTGTAATAGAGGCTTTCAAACTTGTTGAAATTATAGAACTTTTATATATAAAAAATTCAAGATTATATGATGGTGTCAAGTAATAAATTTTAGATGATATATTAAGGCAGGTGGTAATAAGACAAAATTTATGTTGATTTGTGGTCCATGGTCTGTGTCAAGGGGAGGTCTGAAATACTAGTAAAATCCTAATAAAGTGAGTCTGTCTTAAGGCAGTACAGGTTGGGCACTGAGTGTTTGGGGCTTGTAATAAAGGCTTCTGTCCCCACTGTTTGGTTTATCTCTTTACCTTTGGGGGAATCATAGATTCAGAGCTGATGAGGACTGTGGAGTCCAACACCTCATTTTACAGATATTAAAACTGAGGCTGAAGGACTAAGTGACTTTCCTAGAGTCACACAGCTAGTAAATGGCTGAGGAAAGATTTGAAATCAAGTCTTCTGGTGTCCATTCACAGCACTGTATCCACTGAATCAGCTAGCTCCCTCATGCCTCCATTTTGTAGTTAAGGAAACTGAAGTTAAGCCATTTAAGTAGCATAAGATTTAAGAGCTAGAGGAGGCCACAGAGGTCACAGCACCTCATTTTACTGTTAAAGAAACTGAAGGCCAAAAAAGTAGAGTGTCTAGTTCAAGGTCATCCAGGGGTCAGATTTAGAGGTGAGATTCGAACCCAGATATTCTGTCTATAAGCAATGTTCTCCCATTACACCAGATGATTGTTTTCAAAGATCATTTAAAGTCCTTTCTAGCTCTAAGACTTATGATTCTATGACTTTACATTATTTCAGACCCAGGTCATAGCAAAACATATGTAATAGATTTTTTTTTTTGAGTGATGGGCTAACATCTGTACTGTGTGATGGGAAGAATATTTTCCCTTTTCAGTTTGTGTGATGTTGCTGCTGAATAAATCTATCATGACACAGAAATCAGAGAGGTGAAACCTAGGTTTTGTTATGCTTAAGCACAGGTTCAGGATTCAGAAAAAAAAATAGCCCTGAACAAAAATTGGAGATTCTGACAAGCCTTTACAGAGAAAATGACATCAGAGTGACAGAGAAATAATTTTTTAAAAAACATATTGTGATCTTTATGGCCTTTGAGGCCATAAAGATCACGCAGGCCTAGTCAATCAGATTCATTATCTCATGTTTCCTTCAATTAAGTTGAACAAGCTAAGTTAGGATAAATTAGTAAATAGATGTACAGATTTAATCACTGAGTTTGCAAAATTCCATACTTTCAAAACTACAAGGCTATATTTTAAAGAAGTCATAATAGTCTAATTTGAAGGGAAGGGATTTATCTGTCACAAAGATAACCACAAGTTTAGGCTTCAGGGAAATTCTTCCACAAATAGCCAGGAGATTTTATTGTTGTTCAATCATTCTCACCTGTGTCTGTCTCTGTGACCCCATTTAAGATTTTCTTGGCAAAGATACTGGATTGGTTTGTAATTTCCTTCATTTTACAGATGGAGGAACTGAGTCAAATAGGGTAAAGTGACTTTCCCAGGATGACACAACTAGTAAGTGTCTGAGACTGGATTTGAACTCAGGAAGATGAGTCTTCCTGACTCCAGACCTGGTTATCAATTGTGCCACCTAGTTGCACTCACTAGGAGAATCCTTCTACAAATGGGTAAATCACTTTGGGAAGTTCAAATCCACCCTAAAGAGTCTTCTCTTGAAACTATCAATTCATGAGTCAGATTTTAGACAGATGAAGCTGATATTAGAAAACAGTTTTCAGTTGACCAAATATTCCAGGAAGAATGGCATAATAAAATGAAATAAAAGGAAAATGAAAAATTATCACCACAACTATTTTATTTAAGATGGCAGAAGATTATTCCTGATTGAACTTTGGAACAGATATACCATTCTGAGTTAAGATGACTATGCAATTTAGAGAAGTTAAAAAAAAGACATGGATTTAGAAATAATTTCTCATACATTAAAAAAAGCCATTTCACTAAAATGCCTAAAAGCCAGTTCCCTTTGTGAATTACTCCCAGGAAACCCCAGCCAGCTTCTGAAAAGTCCTAGTTCCAATTTACTATAATAAACCCTATCCAATCTAATGGCATAATCACCATCCTACTTCAATATTAATAGAACCCCGTGGAGCCAAGTCCACTGCCTGACAGTTTGGGGGGAAGGAGGAGACCAGGAATGACTATTTGCGTCTTCTTCCTTATTAGGAAGTGGTGGGTTCCCCAAGTCTTGTGAACTTCTATTTGTTCTGTGTAGAGAAGATGATTCTCTACAAAGTTCTCTAGTCATGGGTTAGATTAGATGACCTAGAAGGTGACTTCCCAATCATACATTCTGTGACTATGTTCAATCTGAAGGGATGTAAGGTAGGGTGGAAGAGCTAATATTTTGCTTCTGCCTCTATTCAGTGCATTCTCTTCTAACAGAACAGATTGGAATCACACATCAAATAGCAAAGTACTTAATTGGGACAAAATAGCAAAGTAAATAACAGGAAGTCAAATAGTGGAATTATTCTCAGCAAAATTCACCACAATACTGATCTAGGTACAATTTCCTGCAGTGGCATGCTGGTAGGGAAGGGAAGACCATTCAGGAAAATTCATGCTCCAAGGTGGAGAGGAGGGCCATCTGTCTTACACCATAGTAGGAAATTTCTCCTGTCTGAGTCTGTAAAGGCCATTCAATTCCCCTTTCAGTTCTTATCTTCCCACCAGCAAATACTGTTTGGGTCATGCCCAATGCCTCAAAGCTACAAGAAATGATTACAAATCCTAAAGGGGGAAGGTGACGTGGGCTATGAATTCAAGCTGTCTGCTTCTGCCTACAGTGTAATGGGAAATTCTCTTGTCCACATAACATTACCACCTAATACAATGCATTTCATATATTATGTTCATAATGCATATTTATAGAATGAATTCATCCCTCGGGTCCCTGAATTTCATTAGGAAATCTAGAGATTATTGACTGATAGAGTTAATTATCTAGACTTAAGAAAGTGATGGAATAAAGGAAGGAAAAAAGCATTTGTTAACGTGTCAGGCACTGTGTTAAGTGCTTTACAAATATCTCGTTTGATCCTCATAGCAATTTTGGGAAGAAAATCTCATTTGACAAACAAGGAAACTGAGGCTGAGAGGTTACGTGACTTGCCTAGGGGCGTACGGCTAGTAAGTATCTAAGATTGGATTTTAACTCAGGTCTTCCTGATTCAAGGCCCAGGTCTCTACCCATCGTGCCGACTAACTATTGGTGGGGAAAATTTTAATAATGCAGATTAAATTTAAATGTGTCTTGTGGGGACTTAAATTAAAAAAATTTTTTTTGAGAAACACTTTACCAGCACATCATTAGATAGACTGGCATTATTGATGCCTCTGGGGCAGCTGTGTGGCACAGTGGAGAGAGTACCCAGTCTGTATTAAGGAAGACTCATCTTCCTGAGTTCAAACCTGGCCTCAGACACTTACTAGTTGTGTGACCTTGAGCAACTCACTTCACCCTGTTTGCCTCAGTTTCCTCATCTGTAAAATGAGCTGGAGAAGGAAATTACAAACCACTTTAGCATCTCTGCCAAGAAAGCCCCAAATGGGCTCACAAAAAGTAGGACATGACTGAAACGACCAAACAGCTACAAGAAGATCTGTTATATGCTATGAACAGACATAATCTACTGTCTCTAAACTCAAAATTGACCAACAGTGTGGTATATATTATCATCACCACAACTACTTCCTCCTCCTCCCCCTCCTCCTCCTCCCCCTCCTCCTCCTCCTCCCCCTCCTCCTCCTCCTCCTCTTCTTCTTCTTCTTCTTCTTCTTCTTCTTCCCTACCCCTTATTATCAATTTTTCTCTTTTAAAATTACTTTACAGGTGCTAATATCCCAGTAGAATGTGTAGCTCCCTTAAACAGAAACTATTTAAGTTTGGGTTTTATAGCCCCAAAACACAGTAGAGGCTTAATAAATGCTTCTTGACTTGAATTATTTGCTTAATCCTCAAATAACTCTTTAATGCCTATCATGTAGATGACAGATCCTGTATAATCTGTAGCATGCTGTGGTTGAAAGAGAACTAGCCTGAGTTCTAGACTCTCTCATTATCTAACTGTATGCCCTTGGACTGCTGGTTGCTTTTCTTCCCTGGGCTTCAGTTTCCCGATCTACAAAATACAAGAGTTGCCTTCCCCTCCCCATCAAGAGTTCTTACCTTTTTTTCTGTCACTGCCTCAGTGACAGTCAGGTGAACCTTTCTCAGAATAAGGTTTTTAAAACTGACAATTGAGGGAAATGCTAAGATTCAGTTTGAAGTTAGATAAAATAAAGATGTAATTTTTCTTCTATCCACATTCACAGAGCCTCTAAAATCTCTGAACAGATCTCATGGATCCCAGGTTAAGAGCGTGTGGACTAAACGGTCTCTAAGGCCCCTTCCAGCTTCAACTCCTCTCCAGAACAGACAAGGATGCTTTAATTATCTACAAGTCCCTGGGGAAACTGTTGTTGACAGACCCTCTTTGATTTTTTTTCCAATTGACCTCCCATGTCAAGAACAGGGAACATTTATACTATTACAAAATGTATTTTAAAGAAAGACCACATGAGTCTCCTGGCTCTAAAATACTTTAAGTCTGTGTGGTCAAGACTGTGAAGGGTGAACACTCCAACTTTCCTCCTAGGGAGATTTGGGCAGTGACTTAAGGTCCTACCCGTTATTTCCAAAGTTTTGATCAGTTTCATGAAAGAAATATACATGTTCATCCATCTATTCATATATAAAATATGTGTATAATTTACCCTAGCAGAGAGGAATAATTTGTTAAGAGAGAAATCTCCAGGGAAGTTTCTGCGTTAGAAAAAGTCACTTGAATGTTATTATCGAGCCAGCTGACTATGCACAGGATTTAATCATTTGTCAGTTGTTGACAGAGCTTGACAGATCCCACATCTGCCTTTTTTTCTTTTTTAAAGATACTGTGAAGGACCTTGTGTCATGGGCCCCATGTCATGTGTACTAAGAGAGTTGGGGAAGCTGGTTCTTTGGTCCAGAGAAAAAAGGGCTCTGTATAGAGACCCCTGTTCAACACTGAAAGTATAATAAAGAAAATATTTTCAATGTATAAATAACTAGCATGGGCAGCTTTGACACATACTAATAGATATTTGCTAAGTATTTCCTGTATGCAGAGTGCTGGGAGTGTTGATAAGGAATGGTCCCTGCCTTCACTGAGTATACAACTTAGAAGAAGTCTGAAAAAGACACAAACACAGATAACTCTGATACATAGCATTGCATGGAAAGTGCATCAGAGTTCTCAAATCAAGTGTCACATGAGTTAGGTGACAGTAAGCTCTGTTCCCTGGAGCTTCCACTAAGGCTCGAGAGGTGAATGTTTCATGGAGTTTGTCTTTCTGGCTCAGAATTCTTAAGGGAAAGGCTAAACATTCCTGTGACAAGACAGGGTGGCTAGTGGGTGGACTGATTTTTTGGCTACCCTTGGATGTATTTGTGCCAGTGGGGAAAATCAAATGGAATAATGCCCAGCTAGCAGAGGGAAGTTGGCAGACTAGGGAAGATGTTGGCATTCCTGCTTTGCCCAGGCCCAGACCCTGTGTAACTGAGATCTAGTTATGTGGGATGGAGAAGGCTAGACTACCTCACAGATAAAATGGGAGAGAGCTTGGCGCTCTGGATATCTGGTCATCCAGCAGCTGCCTGGTCATCACCAGATGTCTTCCTGTGCCAGTCCCCTGCTTCTGCTCTGGTTGGAATGATGTTATGGAATGGAACATGAAGGTCCAGGAAGATGGAGACCTCATGTTGCAGGTAGGAGGCTCGACCAGAAGACCTTTAAAGTCTCTTTCAATTCTGAGGGTCAGTGATTCGGTGAGACAGTGTACATGATTGTTTTCTAATTAAATCACGTATATGGGTCTTGTTTTTCCAATAAGATTGTAAGTATCTCAAGGATAGATCAGAAGTTTAGGAGGAAGATTAGGGTAGGCTATATCAATCCTGAAGTTATCCTCATAGTGGTAATTGAACCCACAGGAGCTTATAAGGTCATTGATAGAGGAAGAGAAGATGGTTCAGAGGAGGTACTTGTGGGACACTGATTAGGAGTGGGATTAGTGAGGCTGAAGAACCAAGAGAGAGCAGTCATGAAGACCTAGAGAGGAGAGAGTCTAGGGTAAGGGGACAGTCACCAGTGTCAAGTGCTATACAGAGGTCAAGAAGGATGAAGACCAAAAAAAGGCCATTGGATTTATAAATTATTACATCATTAATTACATTAGAGAGAAGAGTTTCCATCTGAGGTTTGGTGCCAAATTGTAAAGGGTCAAAGGGTAAATGGGAAATTGGGAAGTAGAGGCAGCAACATAGAAAGTTTTTTCCAGGAGGTGGTGCTGTCCTTCATTCTTGAAAAGGACCCAAATGACATCACTATGTTATAATCAAGTTACAGTGTGTCTGACTATGGCTGATTAGACCAATAAGAGCTTGGAAGGCTGTACCACAGGTTGAGCACAAGTAGACAGTGAAAGGCATGGTAGATCTAGGATGTTAGATTGAAGGAATGACAGGGCCAAAATAACTTTAAAAAACATGTACTCTCCTAAATGTGCCTTTATCTTTTCTGACACCACTGCTACCCTGATGCAAGCCCTCATCACCTCACACCTGGACTACAATAGCCTGCTATTTGGTCTCCCTGATGCAAGTCTGTCCCCACTTCAATCCATTCTCCATTCAGCTGTCAAATTGATCTTCCTAAAGCACAGGTCTGACCATGCCACCTCCCTATTCAGTCAACTCTAGTGGTTCCCTATTGGTTCCTCTGTTTGGCTTGTCAAATCCTTTGTAACCTGGCCTCTTCTTACCTTTCTATTCCCCTTACCTATTACTCATTCCCACATACTCTCCAATCCACTTACACTCACCCCCTTGTTGTTTCTCTCACATGACAATCCATCTCCTGATGCTGGCATTTTCATGTCTTCCTTTAAGTCTCGACTAAAGCCGCATCTTTTATAGGAAGCCTTTCCCATCATTTCTTAATCTTGGCACCTTTCTTCTGAGGTTATCTCCAATTTATCTCATTGGAGCAGAGTTGTTTGCATGCTGTATCTCCCCATTAGACTTTGAGTTATTTGAGAGCAGGGACTGTTTTTGCTTTTCTTCATATCTCTGGCACTTAACAGTATCTGGCACACAGTAGGTGCTTAATAAATGCTTATTGATTTGTTTTGCTTTGAGAGACACTGGAGCATATTTGTAAGCAATAGGGAGATATTGAAAATTAGAGTTGGGGGCAGAGGAACTGGGAGAATTGTCAGCTCTGATTACTGAGCCACTGGCAGCTACCCTACAAATGATGTTGAACAGGAACTATCTGATTAGAAAAGGACAAATGCCCTGATTTCCCTCCAAATAGGAGGAGAATAGAATGTTATCTATAGGCAAGTGACTCTAATTTGTGTTCCTGGCAAAATTCTAGAATAGATTATTAAAGAGATGATTAGCAAACATGGAGAAAAGGATCATTGAACATAAAAAAATGGATCTAGCTTCTTTAAGGGTGGGTTATGTCAGATGTGGATGGCACAGTGAAGAGGGATAGTGGAGTCAGGAAGACCTGAGTTCAAATCCATTCTCAGACACTTAATAGTGTGTGACCTTGGACAAGTCACTTAACTCTGTTTGCCTCAGTTTCCTTATCTGTAAAATGAGTTGGAGAAGGATGTGGCAAGCCGCTCTAGTATCTTTGTCAAGAAAACTCCCAAATGGGATCGTAAAGAATCAGATATGACTGAAATGACTGAACAACAATACTAGTGATACTGGGGAGGCTTGTGTTAATCCCCACCCTCTCACGATACCAGTCTAGGCTATTATGAGCCAAGACACTATGGATAGTTTGAGTTAATTTTGCCCTTAGTTACATTGATCTAGTACACAGCTGTGGGTCCTTTTGGGCAAAGAGTATATAAAACTAGTTTTAGGACCTGGGGTGCTCCTGAGCCCCAGGGGACTTCCTTGAATATTGCTTTTTTATCCTTTCTTTGGACTGCTTTGACTGCTTTAGAGATTGCTTTTACTTGGTGGTATTTGAATATGTTTTTATTAAAGAAATTGTTTATCTGAATCCTCAGGCTCTGACTAATCCACTGCACCAGACATGAAACTATGACTAGGACAGAAGACTAACCTCATTTCCTTTTTTGACAGTGCTCCTAAACTGTTAGATCAGGGCAATGTGGTAGAAATAGTTTACCTACATTTTAACAAAGCATTTGATAAACTATCTCATGCTATTGTAGAAAAGATGGAGAGATGTGGGCTCAATGATAATATAATTAGATGTATTTGGAAGTGGTTGGCTAGTTAGACTGAAAGAGTAGTCATTAATGGTTTGATGTAACCTGAAAAGGAGGTCTCCAGTGGAGTGCACCAGTTCTTTATGCTTTTTTATTTTAAATGAATGACTTGAATGGATAAAGGAACAGACAGCATCCTTGTCAAGTAATCAAACTGGGACAGATGACACCAGAAGTTAGGAGGCAGGATACAAAACAATTTACATAGGACATTCAAATGTCTAATCTAATAAGATGAGATGTAGGAATGAATGGGAAGTCTTCGATTTTGGTTAAAAAACCCCAACTCCACTTCATAAACATGAACTGACAGAGGCCTGGTTAGACAGTAGGTCATCTGAAGAAGATTTGGGAAGACTGTCCACCAGTGTAGTGGACAGCAGGGTCAGTATGAGTCAAACGTGAGGAGGAATCCAAACAAAAAGCTAACTCAATCTTGGATTACATTAAGAGAGAGATAGTTTCCAGGAACTAGGAGGTGATGGTCCATCTGTACTCTGTCCTTGTTAGATCAGATCTGGAGTATTGTCTTCAGTACTGGGCACCACAGTTTGGGAAAAAAAACATCTATTAAGCACTTATGCTAAGGCAGCATGTCAAGTACTAACAATAGAAATATAAACAAGTAACATAGTATATAGCCTCAAAGAACTTATATATATATTTTTTTCTTTTAAATTTATTTACTTTTAATTTACAACAGTCAGCTCCACAGTTCCTTGAGTTCCAAATTTTCTCTCCCTCCCTCTCCTCTCCCCTCTCCCCCCATGACGGCATGCAATCTGATATAGGTTCTACATATACCTTCACATTAAAAATTAGTCAAGTTGTAAAGAAGATTTACAACCACTGGAATAAATGAGAAAGAAGGAACGAAACAAAACAAAACAAAAAAGGGAGAGCAAGTAGTTTGCTTCAATCTGCATTCAGACTCTGTAATTCTTTCTCTGGATGTGGATAGCCCTTTCCAACATGAGTCTTTTGGAGTTGTCTTATAGCCTTGCGTTGCTGAGAGGAGCCCAGTCTATCAAAGTTAATCATCACAGACATGATGTGTCTGTTATTGTGTACAATGTTCTCCTGGTTCTGCTCCCCTTACTCAGCATCAGTTTATATAAATTTCTCCAGGTTATTATGAAGTCCATCTGTTTCTCGTTTCTTACAGCACAATAGTATTCCATTACATTCATATACCATAAATTGTTTAGCCATTACCCATTTGAAGGACATCCACTTGATTTCCAGTTCTTTGCCATCACAAAACGAGCTGTTATAAATATTTTTGTATAGATGGATCCTTACCCCACTTGCATGATCTCTTTGGGAGATAGCCCTAGAAGTGGTATTGCTGGGTCAAAGGGTATGTACATTTTTATAGCCTTTGGGCATAGTTCCAAATTGTTCTCCAGGATGGTTGGATCAGTTCACAACTCCACCAACAATGCATTAGTGTTCCAATTTCCCCACATCTTCTGCAGCATTTATAATTTTCCTGTTTTGTCATGTTAGCCAATCTGACTGGTGAGATGTGGTACCTAAGATTGTTTTGATTTGCATTTCTCTAATCAATACTGATTTAGAGCATCCTTTCATATGATTATAGATATCTTTAATTTCTTCCTCTGAAAACTGGCTGTTCATATCCCTTGACCATTTATCAATTGGTCTTATAAATTTTACTCAGTAAAGAACTTATATTCTAATAGAGGAAGATAATACATATAAGATAGAGGTGGCCAAAGAGTAGCGTTTTGGATAGGAAGGTCAGAAGGAAGAGTGATTGGAAAAGTCATAGGACGATTGGTTGACTTGCCCTTTCCAGGAAATGTGGGATGATTTAATTTTTGCTCTTAGAGCTAAAGTTGGAAATTGGGATGTGTGTGGTGTCTGTGGTATGGCATAGAGATGACCAGGAAATGGTATGATGGTTCTGGGCCCTAGCAAGAAAAAGTGGTAGCTTGAGTCCCAGTAAGAGGCATAGGTTGGAGTGAAGGTTGCATAGTGTGGAAATGACTGGGAAGGTAGATCACAGGGATTAGGAACCAAAGATGTGGGTATCTGATAATCATAGGAGAGGGATATAGAGTGATATAGAGTCTTTCGACTGGAACTCAAGAACCTCCAGTCCCACATTAATCAATCAGTCAATCAATATTTATTAAGCACCTACTATATGCCAGGCACTGTGCTATGTGCTCAGTACATAAAAAAAGTCAAAAGACTTGTTGGACATCACCAACACAAATGGAACTCATTATCTTCTTTTCTAAACCTACCCCTCCTCTGAAATTCTCTGATTCTATGGAGATCATCACTATCTTTCTGTTCATCCAGGTTCCCAACATCAGTAGAATCCTCATTGCATATTCCTCCCTCATCTTCATCTCCAATCAGTGGCTAAGTCTTACTGATTCCACTCTCCCTACCCCTACATCTTTTATATCCATTCTCTTCTCTCCATTCACAGGTCACCACTCTCATTCATCTCTCTCCTAGACTATTGCAATTTATATATAAATTTATATAAACATATTGCAATTTATATATAAATTTATATAAATATTTAAATAAATATAATATATATATATAAAAAAATACATCGACAAAACCTATATATATAAATTTCTTATCATCTCTCTCCTAGACTATTGCAATTTCCTCTTTTTTTCCAGATAGAGCATTTATTAAGATAGATAAAACATTTTAAAGCACAAATGATATTCCAAGCACTGTACTAAGCTGAAAAACAAGTAAGCAAGATGGTCCCTGCCCTCAAAGAACTTACATTCTAATAGAAAATCAGGGAGGTATTTGATTTCTCTCACAGAATTTGCTCAAAGAAAATGGGATTTTAAAGTGTTAACACCTAAGGATCTCTTTGGGAGGTGTGACTATCTCTGCCCCCTAACCCCATTAGAAGAGGAAATCTCATTGACTGAGGGAAGACAGGAACATACCTGGGATGATCTTTAAATGACATTTAGTTTGTGAGTCTGAGGAAATTCAGGACTGGAAGTACTTTTCCAGGAGACCTCTGAAGGGGGGGAGCTGGAACACATCCTTATTTGGAGAGTCACCCTTCCTGCACCCATTGACATCTAACATCAACTAACATCAGAGACTTCTCATTAGACAGTTCAAGAGCTTGTCATTTCAAGAGGGAGCAGAGACATGGTCTGGACTGACTTTGGATACAGAAGGCAATCATTTGAGGAAAGAAGCAGCTTTGAGGAAAAGGAACTTTGGAAGCAGAGAAGAGAGCTGGCTATGGTCTACTTATTGACTGTGAAGACTTGGGAGCTATAGTTTTAGAAACAGCATCTTATAGAATAATCATACAACTCAAGGGAGCAGCCACCCTCTGGAGAGACCTAACCTACCAATATTGGAGCAAGTTGGGAGAATACCCCAAAGGTGCAGAATACTCTCCCCAGCAAGGACTACTTTTAAAGGAAACTATAAAAAAAATAGTCCTATCTTAAAAACAAAAACAAAAACCAGCCCTTTCAGCCGTGAAAATAAAACCAAGTCATAGAGAGAAAAGCACTAGTCATACTTGAAATTGCACCCCATTTCTGGGAAGAGTAAAGGGGAAAAGAACTTGGCTTTCTTTGTCCTCACTGTATACCCTGTACTTATGGTGTATAAATAATGAGGAGGCTGGATGAGGAAAAAGGAAAAGAGAAAATAAACCAGGCTCCTAAAAGGCATGGAACTGAGTCTCTAATTTATGAAAATCTCACTGAAACCTCAGCAGTGTTAGTGGTGAGCTTGGAATCATAGAAGGTTAGAGCTGGAAGGGGCCTTTGGGATCATCTGGTTTAGCATTTCCCAAACATTTGGCCACAGGACACTTTGGGGTTTGAAATGCATCGACAAAACCTATAAATGCTGGTCTGGGTAAGGGCATGCATGGGCTGGGGGATGGAACATACCCAGGACAAGGGAAGGGGATGTCAGGGGGATTTTAGGGCAAAATAAAGGCAATAATGCCAATTTAAATAGGCCTCAAATTGTCACCCATAATGAATATTTTTGATATAGACTTAATATTGCTAGCATGAACATTTTCTTAGGGAACATTGGGATTCCATAGAACCCAGCTAGGAACTGTCAATGTAATTTAACACCATTTTATATATTCTTGTCTTATAGCTATTAGGTACCTTAGAGATGAAACTACTCTACTCCCCTCATTTCATGTTGGAGGATCCTGAGCCCAAAAAGACATGACTTGCACAAAGTCACAAAACTAGTCAATGGCTTGACTAGGATTTTAATCTTGGTCCTTTGACTCCAAACCCAGAAGAGGCTAGAGAGGAACATGCCAAAGGTTATGCAGGTAGTAACAGGAATGAGATCAGTCACCAGGCTAAGCCAAATTACATTCCAGGATACTCAAATTGGCATATGTGTTTGCTGAGCCACTGTCAGTGTGATATTTGAAAGTGTCACAGGATGGGAGAAGAACAAATGTCCGTATTTAAAAAAAAAAAAAAAAAGGAAAGAGAATGGAGCCTTCACGGTATAGTCTAGGGAGCTTGATTTTGGTTCCTGGCAAGATGCTAGGACATACTTAAGAGATGGTTCATGAACATCTAGAAAAGGAAGTAGTGATCAAAGAGCCAGCATGGCTTTATAAAAAGCAAGTCTTGCTGGACTGACTTCATTTTTTGACAGACCAATAGATCAGGGAAATACTATAAATAATTATTACATAGATTTTGTTTTGTTTCATTTGTTGACTTCAGTAATTCGACAAATATTTATTATGTATCTACTATGTGTATAGCACTGAGCTATTTGCCAATTCTAATCCTTCCAGTGAGATGGCAGACCACCAGGTCTTGCCATCTGCCTGGTCATAACACCCTAAGATCCTCTGGGACTTACCATCTGCCCTGCCTCCAGACCCTTGGGTGTTACTATCTGACTTGCTGGTGAGCCCTAAATACCCCTGGGATTTACTAGGTACCCTGATGCTGAACCCCTAAGCCTTATGGGCCCTTCTGTCTGCCTTGCAGCTGAGCTATACTATGTGTTGCCTCTCCCAATTAGAGATTCTTAAGAATTTTCTATTTATATCCCTTGCCCTTAGAACATTGCTTGGCATGTAGTAAGCTTTTTCCTTCTCTCTCTTTTCCTTCCTTCATCCCTCCCTCCCTCCCTCCCTTCCTTCTTTCCTTCCTTCCTTCCTTCCTTCCTTCCTTCCTTCCTTCCTTCCTTCCTTCTTTCCTTCCTTTCCCTTCTCTCAATTTCTTTCTTTCTCCCTTCCTTCTTTCCCTCCCTTCTTCCTTTTTTCTTTCTTCCCTCTTTGCTCCCCTCTCCCTTTCTCTCTCCAATTTGGTTGCAATTCAGAAAGCATAGTGTATGAAAGAAGTACTAGAAAATAATGCTAGGGTTTGGACATTTATCCAAAAAACAATTAAGCATAGGTCTAAATGTCATATGGGTTTTCATAATACTAAAGAAGCTTAGAGCTAAGACCAGAGATAAGTAAAGTAGACAGCTGGATAGGCTACAAAATGAAGGTGAGAGAACTATGTGTATGTTATAATGAGGGATGCTTTTTAATATTGCTTTTATAAATGACATTTAAAAAGTTATGATACAGATATACCACTTCATCTGTGTAGGAATCTTCTAGCACAAAAACTCCTTTCATTAATGCAGATCAGTAATTTGTAGATAAATTGCTTTAGGGAGTTGCTTAGGGTGCTGAGTGGTTGAGTGATTTGCTCCATATTACATGGTTAATATATATCAGATGTAGGACTTAAATCTGGTCTTATTGACTGTAAATCTGGTCTACTATGCACATTGACTCTTCTACATATTTTTGATGTGAGGAAATTCATTTAACATTGTATGGCTAGATTAAGCCATAGTAAAATTAGCTTTGGTGGAGTTAACATGCCAGAATTTTTCATATGTTAGGGAGAATAATTCATATTTACTATATATAGGAATTATGTAATGTTTCTACCTGAGTCAAACTCTTTCAACATAAAATCTGTTCCTTAAAAATAAGGTAAGTTTCTGAGTAGGGATGGTGGCAGTAAGTGGGGACCAAGCTATACTTGCTTCAAAAATTGTTAATTTGTTAAAAGTCCTGTGGAAATGAATTAGAATTTCATAAAGAGGTAATGAATGGAGAAGGGAAAACCTCTGGTGGATGTAAAAGCCCAGATGCAACATATTTGAAGAAGAAAACCTCCAGTGATCATAGATATATGGTGAAAAGGGAACATGATTTAAGATCAGGAACAATAAGTATCATGCAAGTGGCTTGGGTCAGTTTGTTGAAAATGAAACCAATGAGGCTAATTTTAGAGAAATTCCATCATAAATGCTATCAAAAGTATGTATGTGTTTTATCTTCAATATTTATTACAGTGACAGCATGGCAGAGATTCCTGAATTCCCAATTCACTTGAAATCACTGATAATTGTGATAATTATGAACTGATATGAGCTGATTATGAGCTGATTATGAGCTGATAATTGTGAACTACTTAAATAAAACACCTAAAATAAAATTTAAAAAATTATAATGTAATGCTAATTTTTTCCGTATTTAAAGAAAACAAAGTAGGCTTTGGAAAGTTACATAAATAGAGACTTGCAGGCCAATATTTTTTAATGCCTTTGTGACCTAAAAGAATTAGTGTAAATTTCTTAAAGTCACTACTAGCTGCCTCTAGATTATATACTCAACTGCACCCACACTGAAAACCTGAGAAGAGCAGGACTCTGTGCTCCAGAAACCTACAGTTGAATAAATGAGAGGCCTACATAAAAGTGTTTCTTTAAACAAAATATGGAATATAACCTTTTATGTAAAGAAATAATTGTTTGACTAGCTGTCCTCTAAGATACCTTTCAACTCTGAGAGTCTACAATTACCTTTCTTTTTGAATATATGATATATTGTGCTGTGGATCATGTATAGACTACTTTTAAAAAGCCCTCTGCCCTCAAAAAGCTTATAACCCAGTTGTAGGTATGAGATATGGGCATAAATAGCTATAATGCAAGTTATAAATATATAAGTACACAGGAAATAAATGTTAAACAGTAACCTAAGTGAAGGAAGTCAAAACAATTCACTGCTGGCTTCTAAACTTTCTTCTTTCTCTAGAACAGGAGTGAACTTTTTGGTTTGACCTGAATAACTCTTGGATAATTAACATCTAATAGACCCATTATCTTTCTCCTGGTTAATAAAAGTAACAAAAGTAGACCTCAGGTCTTCTAAATGTCATCCCACTGGAAATATGTTAGGTAATAAATAATAATACTTCTTGATGGGAGGCATTGTGCATCTAAACTTCAAGTAGAAATTCTAAAAATTTTCTTGTGTTTCTCTCATTTGAAGTGTTTGTGCATTACCTTTGTGTTCCTTTGAAAGAATGATTCCACTGTGTACTTTTTGTTGGAAGTTCACTCTGCTTTGTAGGATGTTATTTTGATATCCCAATCTCTTTTGCTTTTTGAAATATAATACAAAAATCTCTTATTTGATTGGAACAAGAATAGTCCTACATTATTTGAATTGATTCATTGTGATAATTGAAAGATTCTTTTTCAGTTACCTGCAATATTTGTTGTTTTATATTCAAATTCTGAGGCTTAACTACTATATTATTTAGTGGTTTAAAGTTTGGTTTCTTGATGTTGGTGATCTATTACTTTTTTTCAAACAATATTTTCTCCTTTATTTTCTGTTTTACTTATAAAAATTATTGATGCCTTTTGCATTTAACATCACAGTATTTTTATAGTTATGCATTCATACCCACCCAATGAGTACCCTTCTTTAGAAGAGAGACAAACTATTAAGTAAAGCCAAATATCTCAGAGACTATATCTGATAGTATATATAATGTTCAATGCTCACAGTTTCTCCCTTTTCCATTCTCTTCCATACTTCCTTTTCTATGAAAAGAAAGA
>CM053587.1:266901080-266911660 GCA_028646515.1 Pseudochirops corinnae
TCAATGATCTTCTTCTCCCTCTCCCCCCACCAGCTGATAGGTATTGGTTAGATTCACATTGGTCATTACTAACAGGGGACAGTCTTAGTCAAAAAAAAAAAAAATATATATATATATATATATATATATATATATAAAATAGAATATAATTCTATTGGGGTTGATTGTAAAAGTGTACAGGTCTGGTTTTGGGGGAATGAATTTATCACATAATCTTCTGTTAATATTTTAGAAGATGTTTATATTATAGTGATATGCTTCTTATTTTTCTTACTCTGAGCTTAATTACTATGTAATTGTTTTATTTCTAGTTTTCATTTGTGGGGTAGTGTGGTTGGAGTTATGCTGAATACACATCTTGCCACTTTTCCCATTTGCCTAGATTTTAACAGAACACTTAGCAAAGTCTTTCACACTTTTCTTGTGAAAAGATGGAGAGGAGCGTGGTTGACAGTATCCTATTTAGGTGATCAACTGGCTAGACTGAAAGTACTATAACTGATTATTTAACATCACCTGGAAAGGAGATTTCTAGTGCAGAGTCCCAGTGATCTACACTTGACTCTATACTAATTAATATTTTTATCAATAATTTGGATAAAAGCATAAAATATATTCTTATAAAATTTAATGATGAAACAAAACTAGGAGGTAAAATAAGGTAAAATATAAATTGAAAAAATTAAACAAGGAAAATAGCAGTCTTATACTTGAGTTAAAAACTACCTTCTTAAGTATAAAATGAGAGTTATGGTTAGGTAAAATTCCATCCAAAAATTATGCAGATGAAAAGCTCAATATGAATTAACAATGTTACATGGCAGCCAAATATCTAATGCATTCCAAGACTACATTAAAAGGAACAGAGTCCTGAATTAGGGAGATAAGAGACCTGTTTTAATTAGGTCATTTCTAAAATTTGGTTTTCTGTTTTATGAGATACATTTTAGGAAGGACATTGATAATGTGAAGTGTATTTAGAGGAAAACAACCAGAACCTTTAAATCATACTATATTAGAATTGGAGAAAGAATTTAGAATCTAGAGAAGAAAAGACTCAAAGGGGGCATTATAGCTCTCTTCAGTTAGTTAAATGATTATCCTGGAGAAGACTTGTTTTGCTTGCCTTCAGAGGGTAGAACTAGGAAAAACTGGTAAAGTTGCAAAGAGGTGCATTTTGACTTGATATAAGGAAATGCTTCCTAGTTGGAGAGCTCCTCCTAAATCCTTCCTTTAAGCAGGATACCTGAACTAACCATCTCATAATTTTCCACTCACTACACTCCTGAACTTCATCACAGTGTCCAGAAACTCAGCAACTATCTATATCTATATCTACTCTATATCTATATCTATTCTATATCTGTATCTATATCTATAGCCATATCTATATCTATATTTATGGCTATGTCTATATTTATATCCACATATATAGTATATATGACATATATATGTATACATACATACGCATACACATATATACATACATACAACACACTTATATAAGAAATGACAAAGGGCATGGTTTCAGAAAAACCTTGGACGACTTATATGAACTGATACAAAGTGAAGTAAGCAGAACCAGGAAAACATTCTACACAGTAACAGCAATATAATGATGATCAACTGTGAAAGTCTTAGCTATGATCCACAATGATCCATGACATTTCCAAAGGACTCATAGTGAAAAATGCTATCTACCTTCAGAGAAAGAGAACTGATAATTTCGAGTACAGATTGAAACATATTGTATTTTATTTCCTTTCTTTTTCTTTTTCTGCAACATGGTTAGAAATATGTTTTGTATGACTTCACATGTATAATGAATATCATATTGCTTGGCTTCTTAGTGGGTTGTGGAGGGGCTGGAAGGAGGGAGAGAATTTGAAACTCAAAATTTAAACAATGAATGTGAAAAATAAATAAATTAAAAAGGAAAAAAAGAAATGTTCATTAGGACACCAACTGACAACTACTAAAATTAAGCTTGATTTATTATTTTGTTGATTGTCTAGACTTAAGAAAGTGGTGAGGAAAATGTTAATCATGTAGATTAAATTTAAAAGCATGTTGTGCAAATTTTTTTTCCCTAGAGAACTAATTGTTAAACATTTGTTGGCATACCCCTGCCTAAATACCTTTTATATAATTTCTGCTCACATATGCCTTAAGAGATCCAGATAAACACTGTTTTAAGTTCACTATTACAGTACATTTATATGCCAAACTTTCCCCTTCACATAGAATGACTGAATCCTTTAAATTAATATAGCACTCCCTCTAAGACCATTCACCCATCTCATACTGCACTGGAATGTTAGGTTCCCAGAAGGGAGAATACTACCTTTCCCCTTAGGTTTCTAGGGGGCAACCCTGAGGAGTTGTGGCTTTTAATATGATAGTACTTGAGCCCCTAACAATATCAATAAACCAGTTGGCATCAATTAGATTTTTAAAAGGGAATATTTATTGAGAATGTAAAATAAAGATGGAAACATCCCACAAACTAAGGGGAATTTTTCCCTTTTTGCAGACAAGGCCCCTGGGGAGAGTGGAATGGTCCTTCCACCTTTATGGCAGACAGGGATCTCCTCTGTTCATTGGCCACTACTATTCTGGTAGAATATTAAATACTGTTGGGAATCTCTCTGCAGGCTCAGGTGAATCTGTTGAATTAATTTGTTGCTCAGACACTCACATCTCAATACTCATTAGTCTAATATCTGGAAGGAATAAATGTAAAACAAAAGTCCCATTGGCCATATGGGAGGAACAATCCTCCTTACTTGAAAGCCACCAGAAAAGAGAGAGAGAGGTCTGCTCAAAACTTTGCTATGAACACTCAATTCGAGCTCAGTTTCTCCCAGATCATCAGTTCTACTAGCTCTAAAACGAACGAGAAGATCTTTGTCAACAAACAGTGCCAACCCTTTAGCCACTCATGGTTGAGAGTAGACTCCTCAAACCTTCATGTGTTGAACTGGTTAATATCTGTACAGACACTTGATTATCTATCAGAAGTTCAAATTCAAACCTGCTGTAAGGACTGGGCCCTCATTGGTCAATCTCCCCATTACATTAGTGAAATTTAAGAAGATACAAAGGCTTTCATATAACTCTTTTTTCTGTTAAGAGAAAAAACTTTTTTTTCCAAAAGAAATTCTGTTAAAAGGCTTTTATGTCTTAAAACTGAAATGAGTCTGTCAGTTGCCTTGATAAGAATAATACCATGGAGAAAGCTATTGCCTGACAAAGTTTTGATGTGCTTATATCGCTTCTTGAGCCCAAATGAGGGTCTAGGTTATGGTGCATTCAGGCACAAAGTAGCTTCCTCTTTTCAAGAAGTACCAAATTAATGAGAAGACTTATTTGGTCAAATACTCCAGGAATCACAGAATATCAGTTCTCAAAAGAACCTCATAAATCAAAATCCCTTATCTGACCAAGGAGGACATTGAAGCCCAGAAAATTACAGAATAAGGGTGAAATAGGTAATTAATAACATAGCCTGGACTAGAACCCAGATCTTCTGACTTTTAATTGCCAATGCACCAAGCTGAATACAAACTGAGGCAGTTTGTAGTCCTTTGTAGTTTGTAGTTCTTTCCTCTAGTCCTTTCCTTACCTCACTAACTCTGTGCTGGAGCTGGGAAAGGGTTTCTTTTGGTTTACTGAGATTGGAGAGCACAATTTTGGCCTGAACCTCAGGATATCCACATGACAGATGGTGTAGACACAAGGAAGACTGGTAGGTGCCCTTCTGGTACAAACATTTGGATCAGTAGAATAAGTATTTTTTTTTCTTTGTGACAAGTGCTCTGAAAAATACCCTTAATGCACATCTTGGGGATTCCTTTTTACTTTGCAAGTCCCAGCTGGTGCTGGTGCTATTTGGCCAGTGGTCATGACTATGATCTGTGTGCACCATTAATATGCAGCTTTGGGAAGTCTTTCAGTTCAGATATATCTCTTTCAATGACCCGTATTGCTTATTTGAACCTGTTTCTCAAAAGATATCTCCTTTATCTTTCCTCCTCTCCTGTCCCCTTGTAATGTTAATGAGATTTAAGATCTTCCCTGCCCATTAATAGGCCTCCTGTGGAGCCCATTAAGGTAAGCTTGCTTAGGGGAGGCTTGCTTGTAGGAAAGCTTTCACACCTTTTGTTGATTTCTAATTAGGCACTAAGTCAGGAGGGTTGTGATGCCTTCTGGCTCTGAGAAGTGTATATATACTCGAGGATCTTGTAATTCCCTGGTCGAGATTCTGAGTGGCTATTTGTTCACAGTTCCCTGACTGCTCAGATGTAAAGGCTCTCTTGATTCAGGAATGCATGTAAAATGTATAGCAATATTGCTTTGATTCAGGCAGTCAGAGCCCTGTCTGTTGGTCTTTGTTTTTCTGCTTGTATTTTCTCTGAAGTTCAGGGTGTTGACTTTTCCCCTGAACTAGCTAATGTAATTTAAAAATATTGTTGTCTTCTTGAACAGCTATATTTCCTAATAAAACCTATCTAAGAACTTGTGCTAGCAGCCATCCTGGGTATGTCAGTGTGGGTGCTGCTATACTCTTTCCCCTTCCCCCCAACTCCCATGTTCCTTTTAGCTCAATATAAGGAAAAGATTTCCTAAAATTTAGAGCAGCCCCAAATTGGAAGGGGTTGCCTTAGGAAGTAATGAGTTTCCCATTGCTGAATAGGATATTCAGCAAGAGGATATTGGATGACTGTTTTTAGGGATATTGCAAGGGGATTACTGTTCAGGTTTGAGTAGGACTTATTAATTTCTGAGGTCCCTAAGCTTCTGTGTCATTAATTTTTTCTTTCTTTCCTTATTATCCTATTCTTTCTATTTTCTGGAAAGTATGAAAAAGGAATGAGATGGTAGAGGAGGACTTTGATTCAATAGTCTCTGAATCACTTCCTGTGCCAGGCAGTGTGAGAAGAGCTTGGCAAGTTAACATGTTCTCTCAGGCCTGATTCTTACCCAGGGTTGGACAACCTCTCTAAAGCAGTCTGGGAAAATTCTCAGAAAGCCAAGTCACTCGTTAGAAATTTCACAAGTGGAATCAGCTCTGGAAAAGTGACAGGAATAGAATTTGCTCACCAAGACCAGTTATCCAAAAATATCTCTTCCGTGTTTTTAGTTACAGAAATTTGGCTATTTGAGATTCATTCCTTTGGTTTAAAGAATGGGACTTTGTAAAAATGCATATGCTGTCGCAGGAGAAAAACATATTAAGGTATTGTCTATTAAATGTTTAAGTGAACTTTTTAATTGTTTAGAGAAAAAAAATGTTTGTCCCCTTTAAGAAGTCTCTGATGAGAAAGCTTAGCAAGGGCTAGATTGCAAAATGAATCTCTGGATGGAGAGAGACCATCACGGGCCAGTCATGCTGTAGATATGAAAATGTGACATGCTTCCTTTCTGGGGAGGTTTTTGGGCATGCTGTGAAACAGAGATAGTTCTCTTGGGAATGAAAGAAACAGATCTTTGTTGGGGGTGGGAGTGGTAGATTAAAAGAGTTTATTCCCTGAGAGAAACACATCATATAAGAGTGTTAAAAATGTATGAGGTGGTTCTAGAAGGGCAACGAATAACTAAACCATGATGAACAATCTCATTTCTTAGATGAGAGATAGATTTAAATTTTCTCTGAAAACAGTGGCATTTAGTGACAAAGCTATTTAGGTTGTACCTAGGTATTTTATTACTTAGAATACTGATTTCATTTGCATATGTTGCTGTTTAAAAAAATACAAATTAGACACTAGTTGGTCAACAAGCATTTAAGTGTTTACTATGTGCCAGACTGTGTACTAAGAGCTAGGGGTACAAAGACAGGCAAAAACTCTGTCCCTACACTCAAGGAAATAGTGTTGGGGGAAATAACATATAACCAGTTATATACATATAAGATACAGTTATATATAGAGTGCATGTATGTATATAGTGAGTATATATAGTGTGTAAATATGACGGATGTACATACAAAGTACGAGCATAGGTGTGTATATGCAAATCTTGGAGGGAAGGAACTGGCAGTGGGGGTGGGGGTGGGGAAGACCCAGAAAGATCTCTTGCAGAAAATGGGATTTGATCTTATTCTGGCCGCTAGGTGCAACAGTGAGTAGAGCTCTGAACCTGGAGTCAGGAAGATCTGAGTTCAAATATGGCCTCAGATGTTTACTAGCTATGTGACCCTGGGCAAGTCACTTAAACATTTAAACCAAAGGAATGAATCTCAAATAGCCAAATTTCTGTAACTAAAAACATGGAAGAAATATTTTTGGATAACTGGTCTTGGTGAGTAAATTTTATTCCTGTCACTTTTCCAGAGCTGATTCCACTTGTGAAATTTCTAACTAGTGACTTGGCTTTCTGAGAATTTTCCCAGACTGCTTTAGAAAGGTTGCCCAACCCTGGGTAAGAATCAGACCTGAGAGAGCATGTTAACTTGCCAACCTTAAACCTCTCAGTTTCCACAACTCTAGAATGGAGATATTCTGTTAGATCTGGTAATTAAGAGATAGATAATTGGTGATTTTGGAGAAGGCAGTTTTAGTTGAGTGCTGAGGTTCCCAAACTAGATTGCAGAGGGTTTAGCATGGTGTGAAAGAAGAGGGAGCTGTAATTCTGCTCGTAGATGGCCTCAATGAATTTAATGAAAGGAAGGAGAGCTATAGGGTGATAGGTAGCAGGGATGATGGAATTAAATGACAGTTGCTAAATATGGAAGAGAGACAGCAATTTGTGTAGGCAGCAGAGAAGCAATCAGTAGATAGGGATACACCAAAGATTAGTGAAAGTGGGGATAATTGGGGGAGGGAGACAATCTTTTGGAGAACACGGGGCGGGGGGGGGAGTGAGATCAAGAAGTAGATTGAGGAACTGGGAAGACTTTTTTAAAAACAGGTATCATTAAGTTAATAAATGAATTTTTCATTTTGGTAAGCTGTACATATGTAAGGATGTACATGTACATATGTACATGTATGGATGTAAAGCTCTATCCATCCATTGGGCCTAATAATTGGAACCACTGTTCAACTGATGGCAGTAATCAAAAGGGAGGTCATAATACTAAGCAGGACTTAGCCTTGTCTTTGAACCCAATCTACTCCCCTCCACTTTTAAAGTAATCAGGATATATCATGTTGTTGTTATTAGTACTTTATGTGAATCATTTTATCAGATTCTTTCCAGTTGTAGCTTCCTGAAAGAAATATGGCCCAGATAGGTGAACCATGATAATGTAGAGTTTCAGGACCTGGAGAGATCAGGCTTGGGTTGGAAATGACTGGGAGGAACTTGGATAACTTGAAGTTGAAGATGATATAGCATAAAGGCATTGGATGCTTGAGGGAGGTGAGGGACTTCTCCCATTTTGTATTTTTAGAATCCTGATTGCAGAATTATTTCCAAAGGAGTTGGAAACCAAAACCAACAGATGCCAATTTACATGTGATTTTGCATCAAAGTGTCACTCTGGCCATTTAATTTTAAAAACATATGGTGGTTCCAACAGATTATTCCCTGGACTTGAAATCTAAAGCTTCTTGTTCTAGTTCTGTACTTATTAGCTGGGTAACTTTTGATATAATTTCCCTGGACCTTAGTTTCATCATCTGTAAAATGGGGATAATACTCTGTTCTACCTATTTTAACAGGGTCATTGTAAAGAGAATGTTTTGTAAACTGTAAAGCACTATATAAACATGTTTTTTTCTCTTATAAAATGCTCAGTTCCTGACTTTATCTCCCAGAGATCCTTGCTGCCATCACTTACATTCCTGTCCTCTTCTCTTCTTTTACTTTTCTTCCCCATTTTTATCTATGACTGTATCATGTTGGGGTAATGCAGCCTAGGCAAGCCACCATGCTTGTTCCTCATTTTACACATTTTACACATTTACCTGTGTGTAATTCAGGTCAACAGACACTTATTGAGCACCTACTACATGCCAGGCACTATGTACCATCTATTTAGAGGTAGAAAGGAGAGATCATTGAATTCAATCTCCTTATTTTACAAATGAGAAAATAGAGAACTAGAGATTAAGGGACTTGTCCAAGGTCATTGGGCTATCAGGTTGTAGAAATGGGATTCAAATCTAGGTCCTTTGACTCCTACCCCACAGCAGTTTCCACTGAGCTGCCTTTCATTCTCAGAGACTTCTCTAGGGTCCCCCAAGTAGGGGTGACATGAAGCACACCCTTCTTTTCAAGACTGAGGGGTGGGGGAAGAGGAAGGAGTAGGAGGGAAGTGAATCTACTAACTACCATTTTAAGAAAGTTCATTTATATAAATCAGCCCCTAACTTTTGCAGGGATGCCACCTGGATGAAAACTTGACTAGTTCTGTATAGCTCAAAAAAACTAGAACTGGGAGCATTAGGTAGAAGTTAGAAGGAAGCAGATTTTGGCTCAATCAGTTAGGATGATGTAATAATGGAATGGGGTTGGTGCAGGAAATAGCAAATTCTCCATCCCCTGGGACTTGTAACTGGAGGCTTAGATGACCACTGTGTGGAGGCAGTTGGAGAAGGAAATCAGGTAGGGTTTGTATTAAATGACCTTTGCGAGAGCCAGAGAATTATGGAACTGAAAGGGACCTTAGACAGCATCAGGTCTAACCATCATCAAGACCCAGAGAAGTTAGCAGATGGTCCATGGTCATGCAGGTAGTAATACATCATACCATATCCTCTGATTCCAAGATAGAGTGCTCTTTCAATGATACTATGCTACCCATGACTGAGATTCTCAATATCCCACTACTGAGGTCATTATAGCAAAGTGGTGAGACTGTTCCAAGAGAGATCTCTCTATCAAAACTCTCTCACTTTCTTTCTTTTTCTCTCTCCTCTCTCTTTCATTTTTTCTCTATCCTTCTCTCTCTCCCTTCTCCTCTCTGTCTGTCAGTCTCTCTCCTTTTTCTCTGTCCTTCTCTCTCTTTCTCTCTCCTTTCTCCAATCCCTCTGTCTCTCTCCTATCTATTCTTATCTTTATCATCTCTCCTCCTCCTCCTCATTCTCTCTCTCCTTTCCTCTCTCTCTTTCACTTTTTCTGTATCCTTCTCTCTCTCCCCTCTCTCCTTTCTCCTCTCTCTCTGTCTTTCTCTCCTATCTATTCTTATCTTCTCTCCTCCTCCTCCTCTCTCTCTCTCTGCTATATACTTATCTATCTGGGGTGTAGAGGGTACTCAGGGGAGACTAGCACCTCTGGTGTGAGGGCTTGCTAAACCTTTTTCAGGGCTGCTCCTCCACCTTGGGTGTCTACCTGTCCCTCAACTTTCACCTCTGCCTCCAAGAATCTGTGACATGCACAGTGGTCACACCCTCCATTGATGGGCTAAACCAGGTTGAGAGTAACTGACAGGTCTCAAACACATTGGTGAATTAGGGGGATGTCTATACTAAGCATGTGAAGAGTTACCTTGGCATAAAGGGAAGATGAAATCAATTTGTTCCAGGGGCCATGAAGGCAGCTGACATAGCTGCTCTGGAGTGCTTAGAGCTTGGTCAGACATCAAAGATGCAGGTCATTCACTGTAACCCAGGCCATTGTCAGTCATCCTGGCTTTGGTTTTACCACTGGACTTTAGTGACTCTGGAAGCGAGAGTGAAGCTGATGATTTTGTGCAACTCTGCCTCACTTAAATCCAATTCATACACAAATCAAGATGTCACACCATGACATCATTGGTTTTCTTTTAAAAAGGACGATAATAACAATTTAGCTATCTAATCTAGTGACAGCTTTCATTAAAATCCTTCCCTGGATTAAGCTGCAAGCTGCCCTTTTATAATGTGTTTCCCCCTACTTTCTGGTTACCCTCGATGCTTAATAGCTTTTACCTGGATAAACATGTTGGGAAGGAATGGACAAGGGGCTATGATTTGATCTTAGCAGCTGCCTGGCAGGGACCTCAAGAGTTGAATCTAGGAAGCAGGATTCTGAAGACCTCAGCCAGAAATTGACATCAGGGATTGGTAATGAAGTTGGAGGGAGCATGAAATTTGTGTTCAAGAGGAAAGTATGGTGGATAGGGAATCAGGAAGATGGGGGTTCAAATCCTGCCTCAAACACTTAGTAGCCGTGTGACAGGAGACAAGTCTCTTAACCTTTCTGAGCCTCAGTTTACTTATGTATAAAATGAGAATAATAGAAGAACCTACTTTAGTCAGTCAATGGACAATACTATGTGCCAAGCACTTTGCTGGTTGTTTTGAGGCTTGAATGAAATAATGTAAAGTGCTTTGCAAACTTCTGTTTTTTACTGCTGTGGTTTTCTTCTGATGACTCAAATTGTCCTGAGTTCTAGACTCAGCTGGAGGGAAGATGGCAGGATCACAGTTCAGAAATGGAAGAGAACTTTGAGGTCATTTAATCTAACATCTTCATTTCACAGATGAAGAAGCTGAGTCATAGACAGGCTAGTGATTTGCCCACAGTCACACAGGCAGTATCTGCAGCAGAATTCAAAGCCAAGCCTTCTGGGCCCCAGATCCAGGAGCTTTTCTTTTACACCAAGCTTCCTTTCAAAAGCTTCTACTATCTCAGGTCTGTTTTGCCTCTGG
>CM053587.1:266912160-266924807 GCA_028646515.1 Pseudochirops corinnae
ATTTGCCCACAGTCACACAGGCAGTATCTGCAGCAGAATTCAAAGCCAAGCCTTCTGGGCCCCAGATCCAGGAGCTTTTCTTTTACACCAAGCTTCCTTTCAAAAGCTTCTACTATCTCAGGTCTGTTTTGCCTCTGGACACTGGTGTTCTGGAATTGTTAGCTAAATTCCATTTTGAAGCATGTTAAAATAAAGACTTGATAAAAAAAAAAGATTCTGGTTTGTGCATGTAGGTAGGAAGTCATGGTGGTGGTATTGGGGATGGAGGTGGGTTGGATCTTTTAAGCCACTGAAACTCCCTCAAAGGCTTCAATTACCAGGCTGTCTCCCATCTCCCCCATACCTGATAAGCAAGACACTCATGGGACAAGGGACCAATCTGAATTATCCTTCACTCTTTCTCTGCTGCAGATTGTACAAACAGCCAGAGCTTTGGTTTCATAACTGCACATCACAAATGACCAGAAAACAAAACCCAAAGCATGCTTTCTAAGGGCTGGGACTGGCAGTGGGCTTAGAAGTTGCCCAGCAGAGCCAGCCAGACCAAATGGCTAAGGGGAAGCTAGTGCTGGCCCTCTGCACAGGCTTGTGGGTAGGTAGTCTGTTTTCTGGTTGATTCCTTATTGTGTTTTACTAATTCACAGAACTTGCTGTGTGTGTTCTGAGAATGCTGTTGTTTATTATCATACCAAGGAGAACCCTTGGAAGGGATTGGATTAGATGACCTTCTGGTTCTGAGATTCTAAGCTCTGTGTTCTATGTACTAAGGCCTCCTCATGGAGGGGGGGGGTGTGTTGCTTCTGCTAATTAGCACAGCTCTGAGCAGGACTGACCCAGTCTCATAAGAGGGCAAACCTGATGATTCTGTTGCTGCCTGTCACAGGATAGGCCGGAAGCCAACCCCTAAGTAGAACCACACTTAGCTTCGGCTCCAAATTAAGGGGGCTCCATCTCTGTTTAAGTCACATGTACTAACTTGGCTCATTTACAGAAGTCAGTCAGTTTGTTTTAAAGGAGAGCTCAATGATGAAGCCTGGCTCCTGCCTTTCTTGTCTTTCTCTCCCTTTACCTCCATGAGAGCTCCTGGAAAATATGCTCCTGCAGACCTGGTGATGTTTTCCCAGAATTAATAATATGAATCAACCCATAAATCCTGTTGAAAACACTGTATAACACAGCGTCCTGCTTGTTTGCTGAGGCGAGTTTTTACAGGACAGTATTAGAAGCAAGATTCTTCTTGATTTTCTGCCCAGCGAGGGAGGACAGGCTATAATTCTTCCCAATGGCCCTGGCTCATCCTCTTTGTGGTTCTTCCATGGGGTGCTTCTTAATCCACTCACCTTTCTAGGTCACTTGCTTACCCAATGGCACCACTTATTCACTTACTCACCCCTCAGAGAGAATCCCAAGGCCCAAAGAATTCTAATTCTTGGATGAAACCACCTCTGGAGCAGAACAATGGCGGTCTGTTCCACCGGAGTGTAGCTGAATTTGGAAGTGAGGACAGTGTCCAAGGGAAGGCCTCTTTACTCTGCCAACAACTCCCTTCCTTTGCTCTAGAGGTCAAACTGTCTGGAGAGCCAGGCTGGATTTTTCAGTTCTAGCTGCGCAAATCGCCGGAAAAAAACCCTCCCTGGGGATGGTGTTAAAGTAGCTCAGACATTTTTGTGAAGGGGGTGAGCAGAGTAATTCCCAGAACCATCTTACGAACTATTTGGAACTGACAATTCCTGGTAGGGTAAGAGGTCACCTGAGAGAGGGATCAATGACAAAATGTCAGAATGAGAAAGTACTTAGAGTTTCAAAGTTTGGTATCAATAACAGCTCACATTTAAAAAATATAATTTTAAGGGCTTACAAAGCACTTTTCTTTTAACAATCCTGTAAAGTAGGTATTATAAGCTCCATAGCTCCATATTACAGAAGAGGAAAATGAGTCTCAGAAAAAGATAGTGACTTGCCCAGGGTCATACAAGCAGAACTTAGCAGAACTGGAATTTGAACCTTGGTTTCATTACTTTAAATAATTCAGTAAACATTTAGTAAGTGCCTACTGTGTGCTGTACACTATGGTAAGCACGGGGGGTACAGAAAGAGGTACATGACAGTCCCAGTTCTCAAGGAGCTTACAATCTAATTAACAGAGTGTGCTTTCTACTATACCATACTATTCATTTGATTGAGGAAACTGAGTCCCAGATGAGAGAAGGGATCTGCTCAAGATCATATAACAAGTTGGCTGAGACAGAACATGAACCAGGGTCTTTTGACTACCAGTTGAGAACTTTTTCTATGGGATTAATGCAGAAAAAAAGCCTAGCACTTTACCTGGTTTTCTGGATAGCCTTGTTCAAAACAATGCATTTTGAAAGATATTTCCAAAAAATAATTTCCAAAAAAGTAATTTTTATTTATTAAGAAATACTTTCTGCAACATGAGTAAAAATTTGTTTTCAAGCTGCAGCTCATTGCTATTTTTATTTGGGGAAGAAAAGGTTGTGGTGATTGGGGTTGGAAATGTGTCCCCCTATTTACTAGCTGGGTGATTGATATTGGGTGAACCTCTACCTGTGTCAAAATATCAGCTTCTTGCTAGTTGGAATTGTTTCATTCTCTGCATTTGTATCCCTGGTGCCTAGAGCAGTACCTGGCACATAATAGGTATTTAATAAATCCTTGTGGATTGATTCATAAAAAGGCTTAAAATTATATTCTTCTCTTGAAAGACTACATCTGGAGAATTGTGTTCACTTTTGGGCACCAAATATTAGGAAGGACAATGACCAACACCCCCTCTAGAGTCCCCATCAAACCTCTGGAGGTAAGCTGGAGTTCTTGTGGGCTGTTCCAGCACAGCCCAATCTTTGACAGGACCTCACAAACAGTAAAGGGTTTCATTAAAGGTACTATAGTGGACTGCATGTCTTCAGAGTGAAGATGAGCCTAGTTAAATGTAATGAATCTAAGACTCCCTGCCCCCACTCCTCATCTCTTAGGCACATTTCTGCCAATGCAGAGACTGTACTGAGCTCAGAAACTTGACATTTGGATTTTGCTGTGCAATATAGAATCTGATTAGGCCTCTGATCATAGCTTCAAAACCTGGAGTGGAGTGAGGATAGGGGTGGTATTAGGACACAAAACACATTCCAAGCCAACTGCCTGCTATACATTCCCACACTCATATTCACAACATGTACCTTAAGACCCCAGCCTTAGCACACATCAATTATCTCTCACACACATGACTTTTGTTGAAACTATTGACATTTCCTCCAACCATCCCATTCCTGTATGAATTCATTCCTTCTGTTCAATATTCTTTTTCCTCTTTCAAAAATATTTGGATCCTCTGCATTGATCTTCTAACCCCCTTCTCATCAGTGTATTACCAACTCTTCTCTGCTCCCCTCCCCTTCTATCTTCTCCCCTCCTTTCCCCCTTTTTCCTTTTCTCTCTTCTTCTGACAAACTGAAGCATATTCTGTGAGTGGGCTGGGGTGTGACCTGGCTATCATGATGAGGGGATTCAAAACTACATTATCTGAACATCTATTGAAAGGTTAGAGGATCTTTGAACTACAGAGGAGAAGACTGGGAGAGAACATAATAGTTTTCTTCAAGTATTTAAAGACTTGTCATGTGGAGGAGTTAGACATGCTTTGCCTGGTGCCAGGGGCCCAAACGAGGAGCAATTAGAGGAAGCCAGATTTCTTCTCGGTTGAAGGCAATACTTCTTTTTAATAGTGTAACAATTAGAGCTATGTAATAATGCAATGGGGTGGTGGGTTCCCTGACACAGGAGCTCCTCAGAGGGGAGGCAAGGTATTCACTTGTTGGGGATTTTGTAAGTTGGGTATCTGCTGAGTTTCTTTCCATCTCTGGCATTCTTGGATTCTCCTTGCATTACTTACCTTGCAGGACTCTTGTAAAGAAAGTGCTTTGTCAATGGTAATATGCTGTATACATATAAGCTTTAAGGCCCAGCTTGAATGCCACTCCCTCAAATGCCACAATCCCCCACCCCAACCTCTCTTTGCCAAATCCTAGTAATTCTATCTTCATAAAATCTCTCCTAGGGGATCCCTTTTGTCCTCCAAAACAGCTACCACCCTGGTACAGGCCCTCATCACCTCATTCCTAGACTATTTAAAGAGCCTTTCAGTTAGTTTCTGTGTCGTAAGTCTCTCTCCACACTTGTTCATCCTTTACTCAGCTGTCAAACTGATCTTTGTAAAGTGAAGGCCTGACTTTGTCATCCCTCTATTCAATAAACTCTAGTGGCTCCCTATCACCTTCAGAATCAAATGTGAAATCCTATGTGTGGCCTTCAAAGCCCTTCACAACCTGGCCTCCTCCTACCTTTCCAGTCTTCTTATATTCTCTGCTTCCCTGGTCTCCCATGTATTCTTCAATCTAGTACCATTGGCCTCCTTGCACAAGACACTCTGCTCTGTATTCCATGCATTCTCCATATATATTCACTGGCTGTCACCAGGCCTGCAATTCTCTCCCTCCTTATCTCACTTCCATTCCTTCATGACCTCTGATTTATCTTGTATATATCTTGTTTGCATCTTATTTGTATATAGTCATCTGCATCTTATTTATACCTTATTATTATACCCACATTGTGGGTGATTAGTAAATGTTTGTTTCACTGTAGTCAGAAGCTATCTCTCCTTCCTTAAATCTCTCATAGTACTTTCAGCTTCTCCCTTGCATTTATTACATACTACCATGTATTATGGTCATCTGTGTTCTCTCTTAGCTTCCCTACAAGACTGTAATCTCCTTGGAGACAGAGCCCAGATCTTTGTAACTTTTTTGGTATAACTTTTCATCTTTGTAACTCTCCCAGGACCCACCACAATGTCTTACATGTAGTAGGATCATAATGCATTTTGGTTGAATAAATTAATGAATGAATTATGGTGTAAGCAGAGGGCAAGGGACATGAAAACCACTCTGAGGAACAAAAAGTATTCTCCCATGCATAAACCACAGCCTAGAACTCCAAACTCTGAGTTTATATAGACCAGGTTCAATCTTGGGGGGTCTCACCCCCACAAATCATATTTTGAGCCTAAGAATCTGTCTCATTTGTTCCCCCTGCTCCAGAGTTTCCTATAGAACCCTCAATTGAACTCATTTGTAGGTCTCCCCCGATGTGGTTTAAAGGGCCCCACTTCCTGTGTGATTATTCAAGGTAACATTGCAGTCAGATACAGGAAAGCCTTTATTTCAGTCCATAAGAAGAATGCAGAAACTGGGACTCATAGAAGTTCCAAACAATCAAAACACTCTTCTTCCATGTGGGGAAAGTTTTCCTTTTCAGAGACTTGGGTCTATTCTCAAGTCTCTGGTCTCTCTGTGCATCAACCCCTGGCTCTCAGGTCTAGTCTCTTTTATAGCTCAAATTCAAAGGGAGCAGCTTTGCTTTATGATAGCCTGAGCCAAGTGATGCCTCTACTTACCTAGGAAGTACAATCAGAATCCTTCACACACTAAAAAAAAAAATCTCAAATTCCTTTCATCTCGTGAAGTTGATCAGGCTCTTCTAGGTGATGACCCTTCTTTACATGATTGGAAAAGACATTAAGACACACAGAGCTATTATCAAGAACAATTATTCTTTCAGTTTCACCTGTCATTCTATTTCTTTCAAAGAGAGAAAAAAGAGAAAGGGAGGATCAAAGGATTCATGAGGATGATAGATTTAAAGCTGGAAGTGACTTTGGAGTCCATTTAGGAGGCTAACCCCCTCATTTTACAGAGGCCCAGAGAGGTGAAATCACTGGCCTGAGGCCACACAGATAGGAAGCAGCAGAGCCAAGATTTGAACACGGCTTCTTTGACATTAAATCAAAAGCTCTTACTACTGTAGCACTGTATCTAGAGAATCAAGGTTGGTTGCCTGAAGTCATGTTGGGATTTGAAACTTGACTCTTCGGATTCACTTCCAGTGGATCTCTCAGGTTCCCAGACCTTTGGAGTTGAAAAGGACCTTAGGATAGCATTTTGGATGCCATAGTCCAGCCCATTAAATTGAATTGAGTGATAAGGACCCAGAGTTGCATAGACACGTTAGGTAGGTGAAATTTGTGTCCCTTCCTTTCTTGAAAAGGTACCTAGCACTTTCAATCTGTCTCCTGGTCATTCTTGCATGACTCCCTCAGTAATTCTCTCCCTGAGTGATGCCTAACCTAAAGTAATTCTCTCTCTGAGTGATGCCTAACCTAACCTTTCCTTCTCATATTTCCTTGGCCAGTATTTAATTATTGTGTTATAGTTTCCTACCTCAGCAATAGCCACAGGCTTTGCTAATGTAATAATCGGTGTGGTGAGTTAAGTTGTTACCTTCCCAGGTAACTCAAATCAAGCCAATTTAATTTTATTTAATAAATATGTGTTAAGTGGCAGTTGCAGGTAGAGAAGTTGGGAGTGTGAGTCAGGTTGGGAGTGAAATATCATGGTTAGAGGAACTAGGCAAACCATAGACCTAGGGAGTTATCAATTTGGAGAGTGAAAATTCATGGTGGAAATGTCTCCAGGATAAGAAGGCAGGGTTGTGAGGCTGTAGATGGAGCAGTCAGAAGAGTGAATTCATCTGGGACTATGTAAAGCTTGGGGGAGATGGGAAGCTTAGATAAAATGCAATCCCTGCCCACGTGGAGTTTATAGTTTATTAACATGTTTGTGGAGCAGCTAGGTGGCCCAGTGGATAGAATTCCAAGCCTGGATCAGGAAGACTCATCTTCCTGAGTTCAAATCTGACCTCAACCATTTACTAGCTGTGTGACCCCAAGCAAGTCAGTTAACCCTGTTTGCGTCAATTTCCTTATCTGTCAAATGAGCTGGAGAAGGAAATGGCAAACCAGTCCAGTATCCCTGCCAAGAAAACTCCAAATGGGGTCATGAAGAGTCAGACACGGCTGAACAACAACATGTTTGCATTTGAAAGGGTACCTGCTGAAGGTAATATTTTTAAAATAAATTTTTAACATTCACTTCCATAAGTTTAAAATTTTCTCTCTCTCCTTCCCCTCCCCCTTTCCCAAGGCGGCATGCAGTCTGATATAGGCTCTACATATACATTCCTATTAAACATATTCTGAAGGTAATATTTTAACCCAAGAAAAGTTAGACTCTGATTTCCTCTTCAATTCATCTTTCCCTGATTTTACCACGACCCCTGTCAGATGTAATCTTTTTCTTCTCAGAACTCTCATACTACTTTATACCTTTCCTATGTACTTACACCATCCCTCTTTATAGTGGAGGTTTTTAGGGTTGAAAAACTTCAGAAATCAGCTAGTTCTTTAATAGATGAATGGAGGGGGTAGTTTTAGGTGACTAAGAATCCTAACAATAACTTGCTTTTATTTATAAACCTTTTCTCATAACAGCCCTGAGGGTTAGTGATTGTCCCCATTTTCAGAGATGATGAAACTAATGTAAAATAATTTGCCTGTGATCACCTAGATAATAAATGTGAGAGCTGAGACTCAAAGTAAGTTTTTTTTTTTTCCCTTTCCTTTCTTGTGACTTCATTCAGATCCTACCACTAGGATAGTTTCCTTCATCTATTCATTGGACTGACCCCTAGGACCTAAGTTTGTATGATATAATAAAGAAATGATCATACAATCTCTTATTTGGAAGGTACTTCAGAGGCCATATAGTCTAACCCAGGGATTCTTAATATTTTTTGTATTATGGAACCTTTGGATAGTCTGCAGAAACCTGTGAACTTTTTCTCAGAATAATGTTTTTAAATAATTGGAAGACATGTTATATTTCAGGTCGAGGCTAATGGGGCTAGTTTGGAGTAGCTAAGTGACACAGTGGACAGAGTTCTGGGCTTGGAGTTAGGAAGACCTGAGTTCAAATTTGCCTCAGTTTCCTCATCTTTCAAATGAGCTGGAGAAGGACATGGCAAACCACTCTGCTATCTTTGCCAAGAAACCATAAAATGGGGTCATGAAGAGTTGGTTGGTCATGATTGAAAATGACTAAAACAGTGAAAATAAAGAAAATAAAGATCTCATGCAGGTTTACAGACTCTCCCTAAAATCTATCCATGGACCCCTCCTTAATCCCTCAGGTTAAGGATCATTGGTCTAATCTGTATCCCAGTAAGAATCCCTTCCACAACAAACCAGGCAAGTAGACATCCAGCTTTTGCTTTTGGTTAACTCCGATAGGAAGTGCTTTAAATCAAGCTTAAATATGCATCTCTGTAACTTCTAGTCCTTGTTCCTAGGTCTACTATCTGGGGACAAGGAGAACAAGTCTAATTCTTCTTTCTACTGACCATCCTCCACTTAGTTGAAGAAGCTATTATGCCTTCCTCTCCCCACTCAAATCTCCTCTTCTGCAGGATAAACAATATTAGTTCCTTCAACTGACCCATTTATGGTGAAATCTTGAGGCCCTTATCAACCTTGCCCTCTTTATCTGTATCCTCTGTGGCTTATCAACGTGCTTCCTAAATCTGGTACCCCCAAGCAAACACAATACTCCAGATGGGATCTGACCAGGGCAGAATAAAAGGACCTCCCTAGTCTTTTATTCTGTCTGTTTTAATATGACCCAAGATCACACCAGCTTTTTCACTTCTTTTTAAAAAATCACATTGCTAACTTATATTAGACTTACTGCCCACTAAAAATCCTAGATCTTTATGAGACAAAATGCTTGATTTTTTGAACCCAATGTAAGACTTTACATTTATCCCAATGAAATTTCATTCCTTTAGCTTCAGTCCAATGTTTTAACCTGTCAAGATATTTTTGGATCCTGACTGTTATCCAACATGTTAGCTATTTCTTCCAGCTTTGTGCCTTCTGCAAAGTTGATGTTACTTGGTCCAAGAATTGCCTTTCTAACTATCTACTCGCTTGTATTTTATCTATTTGAATTGTGGACAGTGGTGGTCTGATTACAATGTCATTTCTGGTGACTCATCCTTGTGGGAGAATATCTACAGTCGATAAGCCAAAATTAAGTCAAATAAAATGGATTGTTTTTATTCAAACCCACAAAGAGAAGAGAAGCTCCAAGGACCTCATTCTGTATAACTCTTTATAATTTGGCCTCCAAACTCAACTTTTCAGGAAAAACATCCTTTTTTGGGCATATAAAATTATTCCATGAGGCTGGCTACATGAATTACATGATTTCTAGGGGGAAGTTTTTGATCATTAAAAGACCTTTGCAGTTCCCCAAAGGCGATCTAGCCTGGGCTCTTCTTCTTGATCAATATTTTCTTAGAATACTTCCTTTAGAAGAGGAAGCATTTTATTTTATTACTTCAACTCCTTGCCAGCTCTGTGACCCTGAGCAAGGCACTTAACTTCTCTTTGCCTCAGTTTCCTCATTTGTAAAGTAGATATTATATCACATACCTTACACAAAAGGAACAAATGAGACAGAAAGTGCTTTCCATACTTTAAAGTACTATATAAATGTTAACTATTGTTGTTATTTTTAAGACATATTAAGAAAACATCAAGAAAATTGTAGCTGGAGGGCCAGGCTGAACGCTTGTTTTCTCAGTACCTTAAGGGGATGCAGCATGGCATATAGTAGATAGAGTGTTGAGTTTGGAGTCAGAGGACCTGACTCACTACCCTTTAACCTGGACTCTGAGCCTCAGTTTCCTCATCTGTAAAATGAAGAGGTTGGTCTAGGTGGTCTCAAAGGTCCTTCCAGCTGTAGCTCTCTGATTCTATGACCTTTCTTGCCACATAATCATTACTTCAGTCCATGTGGTTCTAGGCCATTTTGTTCTCTTGGTGTGATTGAGAGGGCAGATGACCAAGCACAAGTTTGTGGTGAGGAGCCATCTGTTGCTGTAAGTCAGGATGGATTTCATCATCTCCTCTCCTCCTCCTCCTCACATAGCCTAAATCTCTGGTAACTACCTCTGGGTGAACTGTGGCCACTTGTCCAGTCACACATCCACAGGAGACACAGGCTGTACGGCCTCTAGTGCCTTTCCTTGTAAACAGAGGCCAGATCAATCTATTTATAGAAATGAAGGATGAGATGGCTCCTTTCATTGTGATTGACCGGGGCAAGTTTTCTCTTGGTCTCAGCTGAGCTTCTGTGTCTGAGGTGCTGTAACTTAGAGAAAACATCCTGTAGAAAAAGCCCTTCTGAGTCTAAAATCACTGCAGGAATGGCCAGTGGGCTCGTGAAGTTCCGTAAATGCAGGAATATAGATGGAGAAGTGGAAGGGCAGGGACTAAAATCAGAGGTCATAAGATCATAGGTTTACACCTGGAAGGGACCTTAATGATCAGCTAGGCCAAATCCCTCCCTTGGTAGATGAGGAAAGTGAGGATGACAGAAAAGAAATGACTTTATCCAAACAGTCTGACCCAAGGGAGTTCTGGGACAAACTCCTACTGGCATTGTTGTTGTTCAGCTGGGTCTGACTCCTCGGGACCCCATCTGAGGGTTTCTTATCAAAGACAATGAAGTGATTTGCCATTTCCTTCTCCAGCTGATTTTCCAGATGAGGAAACTGAGGTAAACAGGGTAAGTGACTTGCCCAGGGTCACACAGCTAGTATCTGAGATCAGATTTGAACTCAGGAAGATGAGTATCCCTGACCCCAGGCCCTGCACTCTATCCATTGCACCATCCAGCTGTTCCTTATGTGGGCTAGGTAGGGCCAATACAGGTTATACTGGCTAGGTAGATCCAATGGTTAAATTTTCAGTGAAAGTATTTACAGTACAGAAATCAACAGACCAGGACTTGATTTATTATTCTGTTGATTCTCTAGACTTAAAGTGATGGAGAAAATGAAGTGTCTTGTACAGATTTTTTTTCTCTCTCTCTAAGAATCAGTTGTTAAAACATTTACCAGCCTATTCCTGGCAACCCATTTATTATACAAACGAGGTATCTGATCCTTAGAAAGGTGAAGTGGAAGTGACTTAGCCAAGGTCACACAAATAATAATTGACTAAGTCAGGACTCTTGTCCCTCTTCTCTCTGACTCTAGGTCCAGTACTCTTTCTACTGACCAATAATACCTCCTTTGCCTCTATTTGTATTGGAAAAAAAGAAAGAGATCGTCAATTTCCCCCAAAGCAATGAAAAAATTGGAAAAACTGGGAGAGGAGCCAGGATTTTGTATTGCTTCTTACCCTGAAATACTGGCTTCAGGATGAGTTAAGCAATGAAAAAAAAGCAATTAAAAATGTAAGTAATGTCTAACGTGATGCAAGACAGGGTAGTGAGAAGACAAGGTTAAGGAACAAATGCAACATAGGATTGTTTAGGAATGAAGCATTAAGTCCTGCCAGTTACGAGAACTCTGTTGAGCATTCCTCACACGATGTATTTCAGAGACAACATTGTGTAGTGTAAAGAAAACAGAGAGTTAGGAAATCTGGATTTGAGCTCTGACACTTATCAGCTACTGATCAGCTAAGACATTTCATCTCTGTGAGACTCAATTTCCTATAAAACTGTTTCTAGAGAAATTCAGTCTCTCTAAGACTCAGCACTACATATCTCACAAGGTTGTTGTGAAAATTAGTGCCTTTCATCTAGCATTTATTAAGTGTTTATTGTGTGCCAGACACTGCGGGGAAACAAAGAAAAAACAACTGTTTCTAACCTCAAGGAATGTGCATACAAATGGGGAAAATAAGTCCAAAATATGGGCAAAGTAATTTCAGGGCAGGAGACAGTAGGTCTAATTGTTGTTCAGTTGTGTCTGACTCTTCATGACCCCATTTGGGGTTTTTTGGGCAAAGACACTAGAGTGGTTTGCTGTTTCCTTCTCCAGCTCATTTTACTGATGAGGAACTGAAGCAAACAGGGTTAAGTGACTTGCCCAGGGTCACACAGCTAGGAAGTATCTGAGGTCAGATCAGAATTCAGTAAGATGAGTCTTAATGATTCCAAGTTCAGTACTCTATCCACTGCACCACCTAGGTCAAATATGAAAGATGATTTGTTAACAATAAAACAGGACATCCACAGGGCACAATGGAAGGGGAGAGAAGAGAAGGGGTTGGAAGGGAAGAGAAAGGAAAGAAAGAGAAGGGAAAGAAAAAGAGGAAAAGGGAAAGGAAGGGAAAGCAAGGCAAGGTAGGAGAAAAGTGGGATAGGGATATTGGAGGGATGAGGTTGACATGTATGGGAATGAGGGAACAGGAAGTGATGGTCAGGGAAGGGAGTTCCTACAGAAGCATCCTATAACTATGAATCTTAATGATTCCTAGAGAAGTCACCCCCTTCACAGAAGCAAAAGTCTGTTCATTTCCACTCCTATAGTACAGATTCTCATTACCACTTGATTGAACTAAGTATAATGGCCTTCTATAGGTCTTCTTTTCTCTCCTCTTGCTTCCTTCTCTAACCAATTTTCTTTTTTTTTAATTTATTTTTAGTTTTCAACATTCATTTCCACAAAATTTTGAGTTACAAATTTTTCTCCCTGTCTTTCCCCTACCCCCACCCCAAAATAGCAAGCCTACTGAATACCCTTTCTCCCAATATGCTCTCTCTTATATCTTCCCCCTCCCAGCCCCCTAACTATCTAGTAGGGCAAGATGGATTTCTATACCCCAGTGCCTGTATATCTTATTTTCCAATTGCATGTAAAAAACAGCATTTTTT
>CM053587.1:266934653-267025886 GCA_028646515.1 Pseudochirops corinnae
CATACAGGTATATTTATATATGTATACATGTATGTATATTTGTGCAATATATATGTATTATATATACATGCATACATAATATGTACACACACACCCCATGCCCCTGAATCTATTACCTCTCTGTACCCGCCAAAATTCAAATCATCATTATATTGATACATTTTCTGTGGAGTGAAATAGCCCACTGCCTATATTACATAGTGAGTGGCTATATGAAAGTTGGGAACTCTATTACCCATATTTGAGTAATCCTACCAGAGATGGAGGAACTGTGGCCTCAAGGTCACATGTAGCCCTCTAGGTCCTCAAGTGTAACACTTTGACTAAATCCGAACTTCACAGAGCAAATCCCCTTAATAAAAGGATTTGTTCTGTAAAGCTTGGACTCAGTCAAAAGACCACACTCAAGGACCTAGAAGACTACATGTGACCTTGAGGCTGTAAGTTCCCCACCCTTGATTAGTCGTAAAGCTATATCTATCCTTTATTTTGGAGATTTCCCTGTAGTAAAACTCCAAGGAAGACAATTGACCCTTTGGTCAATTTGGCCAGCTCTCAAGATTGAACCTGATTTGTGTGAACTCAGAGATTTTGGGGGGCTGTGGGTCATTGGTTATAATTATTAAATTATATGATCTATGAACAACTATGAGGATATTTTTTAGATTTTGAACAAGAATGCCTGGACCTTAATTCTGGTGAAAGGATGAAAAGATGCCTATTTAGTAGTGATTAGAGTGCTAGGCCTAGAGTCAAGAGGACCTGAATTCAAATATAACCTCTGACTCTAGCTGTGTGTTCTGAACAAGTCACTAAACCTCCATTTGCTTTAATTTCTTTGTCTGTAAAGTGGATCTAACAACAACATCTACCTTCCAAGGATGTTGTGGGGGTCAAATGAGATCAACGATTAGAAAGTGCATTGCCTGGAACATAGGAGGCACTTCATAAATGCTTGTTCTGATTTCCTGTTTTATTTTTCCAGGACCAGGATTAATGAGAGGTTGGGCTGATAGACACTGACTAGTTACCTTCTGTTTGGAGGATGGAGCATATAGGACACACACACACACACACACACACACACACACACACATATACACACATACACAGTGACAGAGAGACAGAAACAGAGATGAAGAGGAGAGAGAAATAAATGAGGGAGGGGAGATAGATAGAAGGGGACAAAATAGATGGGGAGAGATAGATGAAGGAGGGGGGAGAGAGAGAGGCAGAGACAGTCACAGAGTGCTAAAAGTTGCCTATGGTGAGAAGGGTTGGAGTGCCAAGTCATTGGTACCTGGACCAGATGCTGCCTACCTCTCTGTATGGGAGTAGGGGTGACTGAAGAATTGGCTGGATGGAACCTTTGACATCTCTAGTGATTGGGAGGAAAGGTGAGGACTAAGGGCCTTTTCCAAGAGGCTCAGGGGCTCTCTCTAGAATCTCTTACACTCACTTTTTTTTTTTTTTTCACAGCTTTTGTTTTTATTCCCCAAGTACAATGAAAGGGAAGAAGGCCTTAACTTAAGAGTTAGAGGATTTTGGTTCTTTTACTCTGTCGCTTGCTAGGTGTGTGATTTTAGGGAAATTGCTCAAAGTATTCAGTTTCTTTACCTGTAAAATGAGTGTAAGAATACCTAAGCTTCCTCCCAGGTTAGGTAATTAGGTTGTAATAATGAATAATAATGGTTGTAATAAGAAGAAAATGAAGTCATGTATATGAAAGTATTATATGAAAGATTTGGGAACCAAAGGAGGAAGAAACTCCCTCCACCAGTGTAGATAGGTACCTTAGAGCTGCCCACTTAAGAGTTAGAGGACTTTGAACATATAAAGCTGCCCACAGCAGTGATAGGTTAAGTGATGTGCTCACACTCCCACAATTGGTATGTACCAGGGATAGGGTTTGACCCCAAGTCTTCCAGGCTCTGAAGCCCCCTTTCAGTGCACCATGACACGTTGCCTCTCCATGAAATGTTATTATACAATTGTGAAGTGTTCACATCTAATCGCATTTCTATTCTTTAATTAGGGAGATATTTCCTTTCTATCAATTGTCACCATCATATCTATGGTCTACTTTTTCCCATGTGACTGAACTAATGCGGGAGGGGAAAACACATCCTCTATCCACATTCCTCCTTCCTTAATCCCAGTCTCCCAACCAAAAAATTCTGGAGAGATAACGATACTAAATTCCATTTATATAATACTTTAACGTTTACCAAATCCCTTCCTTACAACAACCATACAAGGAATAAATGTTATCTCCATTGTTTGAGGTAAGGAACTCAAGAATGAGAGAAGTAAGTACAGAGACCCTTGCCTAGGTTCAGAGCCAGGATTCCAAGATAGATGGGTTTCTCAACAATCCTACTTTTTTTTTTTGAGGGGGGAAGGCAGGGCAATTGGGGTTAAGTGACTTGCCCAAGGTCACATGGCTAGTAAGGGTTAAGTGTCTGAGGTCATATTTGAACTCAGATCCTCCTGACTCCAGGGCTGGTGCTCTATTCACTGGGCCATCTAGCCACCCCTACAGGTAGGTTTCCCCTGCCTCCAGGTCCTGCTTTTTCCACAATGCCAAATTTCTTTTCAGGACAGCTGAGGAATTGGAAAGGCCAGGGTTTGAAGCTGGGAGCTTCAGCTCCTTGTTGATTAAATTCTGATTGCTGAGCTAGCACCTGATTGGCAGTGGCCCAATGGAGACCAAGGAGCATGAGTCATCGGGTCACGGGATGTGATGAATGACTCAAGGCAGTCTGTGGGGTGTCAGGAGGCCAGTGGAGAGCTGCAACTCTCTGAGGTACAGATTACACATTCAGTTATGCAACTGACCTCTCAATCATTGTCTGTGGCACCATGATTTTTTCCCAAAGCTACATCTGGGAGAAAGAGGGCTTTCATCTCTTATATCAGGGTCCCTGATCACAGGATCTTGAAGCCTTCTTTAGTCCATCTCCAAATGCCACAAGACCCTCTCCTTGTCTCCTCAAGGGAAGGGGCAACAGTCACAGTTTCCCTTGTTTGCAACTTGGTACCCTCACCGTCATCCTCCCCCTTCACATCTAGAGATCAGAACCAGTTCTTCATTAACAATCAGTTAAGGATCCCAGAATCATACAGGCTCTTTTCCTGTGCAAACTGTATCATTCACTTCTGGGTCTAAAGCAGGGGTGGGGAACCTGCAGCCTCAAGGCCACAATGTGGCCCTCTAGGCCCTCAAGTATGGCCCTTTGACTGAATCCAAATTTCACAAAACAAATCCTTTTATTAGGGGAATTTGTTCTGTGAAGTTTAGATTCAGTCTAAGAGCTGCACTTGAGGGCTTCTTTGTGGCCTTGTGGCTGCAGGTTCCCCACCCCTGGTCTAAAGGAACAAGGCTGACCTTACTGTAGCCAGATTAATTGCCTACAGGGTGTAAACTTGCCCAGACAAATATCTCTATCTGGTTCCCTGATGCCTGAAATTTGGCCATTAAAGATTCATTCCTTTGCTTAGAAATATGTAGCCCATCAAAATACAAATGTCCCATAAGGAGGCTAACTCACGGATGATAATTCACATTTATATAGTGCTTTAAGAATTATGAAGTGTTTTTTCCCCACAACAAAACAACTTTTTATGAGGCAATAGTGCCGGTATTATCTCAATTTTATAGCTGAGGAAATAGACTCAGAAAGGTCACACAACTAATAGCTCACATTTACTGCTCTAAGGTTTATACAGTGCTTTGTATATATTATCTTATTTGATTTAGCTGGATGAGGTGGGTATTATTAACCCCATTTTTTCTTTTCTTTTCTTTTTTTTTCTTTTTAGAGGTGGGAAGGCAGAGCAATTGGGGTTAAGTGACTTGCCCAGGGTCACATGGCTAGTTAGTGTCTGAGGCTGCATTTGAATTCAGGTCTTCTTGATTCCAAGTCTATCTCTCTATCTTTTGTGCCACCTAGCTGCTGTGGATAGTAAAAGGCAATTTTCTATGAACATAGTTCCTCCTGGCTCTGAGATCAGAGCTCTTTCCAGTATATCACAGTAACCTAGACATTATCATTTTAGTGTGAATGCATTTAAAATAATTGTACCAGAGACACTATTTCATTTGATACCCACAACAACCCTTTGTAGTAGGTTCTATTATACCCATTTTGCAGATAGGAAACATGGTCAGAAATGTTAAGTGACTTGTCCAAGGTCACAGAGTTAACTTTGACTAATGCAGGATTCAAACCCAGATCCTTCCAATTCCAAGCCCAATGTACAATCCACTGGGACACCTAGTGGCCTCATTCATCAGAATTTTCCCTGATAATGAAATTTTGGGGTAGCTTGTGAAGAAAAGTAAGATTGGGGTACCATAGACAAATTTGGTTTATTTCACATTTTTCGGTGGGGCTAATATTAATAACAACTGACATTTACGCAGCCCTTTAAAGTTTGCAAAGTGACACACACCCATATGTATATGCATACACAATATATATGCATGTATGTATATAATCTTGTTTGAACCTTATAATATGCCCATTTTACAGATAAATAATAATGGCTAGCATTTATAGAGTGCTTTAAGATTTGTAAATAATTTTACATATGTCATCTTGTTTGATGCTCATAAACATCCTGTGAGGTAGGTTTTAGTTATTGTTATTCCTATTTTATAGAATAGGAAGCTGAGGCCCTGAGAAGTTAAGGGATTTTCCCATGGTCATATGGCTCGCAAGTGTCAGAGGCAGTGTTTGAACACAGATCTTCTTGACCAAAAGTCCAATACTCCCTACCTAGAAAGAGAGATGGCTGGAGTGAGGGGTGGGAAGGTAGCAGTATCCAAATCTGCCCTTTGGAGCATTGTTGTTGCTCAGTCATTTTTCAGTCATGTCCAACTCTTTTTTTTTTAAATCTCATTTGGGGTTTCCTTGGCTGAGATACTGGAGTGGTTTACTATTTCCTTCTCCAGTTCATTTTTCAGATGAGGAAACTGAGGCAGACAGGATGAAGTGATTTGCCCAAGGTCACACAACTAGTCAAGTGTCTGAGGTCACATTTGAACTCAGGTCTTCCTGACTCCAGGCCTGGTGATCAGCAGCAGTCCTTTGAAATTCATGCTTTAGAAGATGCTTTCCAGCAAAAAAGGTCTTCTATGAGGGAGACATGACAGAGGGAATCTTTGTTTGAATCTAGTTTCTTCTTCTTCCTCAATGCCCTTACCAGGCAAGGAAGAAAAGGAAACAAGCATTCTTTATTAAGTGTGCTACACTAGCCTACACTAGGCACTGGGATTTGAATGCAAAAATAACAAAACAGAAAGACAGATTCTGCCGTCAAAGAGCTTGCATTCTAATGAGGAAAGATAGAACACAAAAGGGAGCTGGGAAAGATGGTGCTGGTGAAGGCATGGTTTTGAAGTCCAGAAGTCAGAAAGCGGTGAGGAGGGGAATGAAGCCTGGCCTGAGCCCCTCTACAAAATGGAGACTCCAGGAAGAACCATAAAAGGACCTTATAAACTCTTGGGAAGTGTGCTGGAACTGTGGAAAGAATTCTTGATTTGCAGTGAGAAGACCTGTATTTAAATCCTACTTCTGCTATTTGCTTCCAGTTTGACTTTAGGCAAGCCACATGACCTCTCTGGGTCTCAGTGTCCTCATCTGTAAACCAGAAGGGTAGGGGATTAGATGGTTGAAGGTCCCTTCTAGCTCTACATCTTAGTGATGGGGTGATGGGACCTGGGCCCCTAAAGAAAGGCCATGTCTTTGAAAGCAAACCAGTCCCTGAATTTTCCCATACATTTCAGCAGCCCAGATCACTAGCCATGTTTAGCCAAGGCACCTGGCCCACCCCAGCCCACCTAGATCACCTAATTAGCTTACTTGACATTCCTTTCATGGTTCCACCTGGCCTACTCCAGACTACTTTCCATTCCTTAATCTTACCCAGTTCCTTTCACTGTCATTTTGTGTATAAGCATCAGCACCATCCTCATTAGTTTGCAGGTTCCTTAAGAATCTTACCCACTTTATTAGTGTCACAATAAACTTTATCACTTGACTGGAAGACGGTTTGAGTGTGTGAATTTCTTCCAGGCAGATGCTGCCCTGTACCCTCACATTTTGGAATTCCCAGAAACCCTAAACCATGTCATCAGGAGCCCTCTTTTTCTCCCTCATTTAGAGCTCTCAGCATGGTTAACTTTAGTTTGTGATTGGAGGTAGGAGAGACCTCAAAAAGCATCTGATTCAGTCACCTACCTTTACAAATAAGGAAACTGAGGCTGAGACAGTCACCAAGTAACAGAGTAGGGACTTCAAACCCAGGTCTTCTGACTCATAGTTAGATGTCCTTTCCATTAAGTTCTGCCTCAGTTTGGCACAATGGAAGGAGACCTGCATTTGGGGATCGAGGACTCAAGTTCAAAACCTCCCTTCTTGCTTTACTTCTCAGTTGGATCTCAGTTTCCTCATAAAACAAAGGGGTTAGGCTTCATGGCCTCTAGAGTCCCTTACCCTTTTAAATCTATGGTTCTCTGTTGCCCTAAATTTGTTTTTCTCCCCAGGAAATTTTACCTGGACCTGAGCCCAGTGGCTAAGAGACATAGATTCTTAAGAGTTGGAAGGGACCTGAGAGGCTCCATCCAACCCTCTGCCCATGCATGCACTTCCTGGGCCTGTGGAGGAGGCTTTCTGTCCAGCCAAGTGAAAAAGAGCTATTTCTATTCTAAAGTTAGGTGTGTTCCTTAAGAGAAACAAGTAGGTACATAGTTTGGGATACAGTCCAAGCCTGTTGTTACCCCTGAATAACTCTGGCCTCTTACCTGCATTATGCCCTGGAGGATTTTTTTTTTTTTAAAGAATGGATTTCTCAATAAGTTCCATGTCCTGGCTTTTAGGAATGAGAAAGAAGAGCCCAAATACCCAGGGGCATGTCAGGCTCTGTCCTTTCCTCCTTTGCTAGCAAATCCATATTGTCAACAGGCCTTTTGTGTTTCATATTCATCACCTGCTCCAAATTGCTGGGGGAGAACCTTTTGGACTCCAGTGCTTTCTCTCCGTCCTGGAATTTTCTCCCACTAGATAAGATTCTTCTTTAGTTTCATTATTTGTGACTCTGTATGAAGGCAGAGAGAGGCAGGAAATGACCCCAATAGGCCCATTTCTCTGTGATTCTCCATGTTTTCTCCTTGTAGAAGCTTACGTCTCCAATATTTCTTTATGTTGAACCTATGGGACATTAACTTGGCTTCCCTGCATCTCCAACTGTGAAAAGAATGTGCTGTCTTATGTCCCTGAGCCTGGAATCCTTAAGAAGGGTAGACTGTAATCCCGGATTAAAATTTTTTGAGGTTGATGTATGTGTGTAGGGGTGGAGTCATAGGAATTTTTTGGATTGTCAGACTTCCTTGAATTTGAGATTTCTGCAATAATATCCTGCTACATTAATAAACCGTAATTTGTTTGTATTTGTTACAGGGAAGTGTCCTTCTACCAGGTGGGGGAAGATGGGGACTTGGAATTGTAGACAATAATAAATATGCAAAAATGAAAGCACCAATAAAATACCTAAAACTGCGTAGAAGAAAACACAATGTCAGAAGGGGGTGCAAACAAATTGAGCAGTTTTGTATATCTATACATTTGTATATATTTTTCAAAAACCAACTGCATAGGGGCAGCTAGTGGCACAGTGAATAGAGCACTGGCCCTGGAGTCAGGAGGACCTCAGTTCAAATTCAGTCTTAGATACTTAACACAAAAAATTAGCTGTGTGACCTTGGGCAAGTCACTTAACCCCAATTGCCCTCCAAAAAAAGCAAAAAACCAAAAAAAACCAACTGCTCATAACAGAAGTTTGCACTTCTTTTACGTATTCAAATGTTTATTTTTGTTGATGAGTTCACGATAGAAAAGAAAAAAATTTTAAAATAGGATTTCTGTAATCAGCACCTATATTCCCTGGAGAAGAGAAGGCTTGGGGTGAGGGGTATGATAATTGTCTTCAAATATCTGAAGGACAGTTATGTAGAAGAAAGATTAGACTTGTTCTGCTTTGGCCCTTCATAGCAGAAGTAGGACAGACTTGTAAAGGTTACAGGGAGATGTATTTCAATTCAATATAAGGGGAAAAATTCCTTATTTGACAATCAGAACTGTGCAACAGTCAAGTCTTGGAAGAAGTACTGAATTTTTCATCAGGGGAGGTTCTAAAGTAGAAGCTGGATGACCAGCTGTCATGGATGTGAAAGATGGTGTCCATGGATCAGGAATGGGTTGGATGAGATGACCTGCGATAGCCTTTCCATCTCTAAGATTCATTCTGAGTGTTTATGTGACTGCAGTACACCCATGCATATCTACCATTTCCCACTGTGCCACATACATAGAAGAGGTACAAATGGAAATATCCTCCAATAGCCAAACAATTGCCTTATTTGGGAATTTGCCTTTGTGTCAAACTGAAGTCATCATATAAAAGTTGTGTATGTATTGATTGATGTGGTCCCCTCAAAGTGGCAAAGGAGACAAAAGATGTAAAGAGTCAATATTAGATGGCCACACTTGTATACTTTTGTAGAACTATGAACTGTCTCAGTGATTTTGAAAAACAATCTAGAATTATACAAGGAAAGTTACTATTCATATCCTGGACATGGACCTCAGGAAGGGTAAAGGTCAGAAGGGCCTTATATGTATTCATATATATTATATAACATAAATTCATATATGCTTATACAAATACATATATTATATGTGAATATATGTCTATTCATGGAAGCAGTGTTGTGGTAGTAAAAAAAAAAACAACCAACTGAAACAAAGTGAGTACCCATCACTGCGGTATGATCAAATGAATTATGAGATATTAACGTAATGGAATATTTCTATGCAGTAAGAAACAATTGATTTAAGGAATTTGGAGACACATGAGAAGACTTATGCAGATGCAGAATGAAGTAAGCAGCACCTGGAGAACAAAATGTAATACAACAATATGAATGATAACAATGAAAAAATGCTGCCAGAGGAGAGCACCAATGATTGGAGGACAGAATGCTGGACTAAGAATTGTCCCAGGATCCCAGAGCTGGATGTGGAAGGAAACTCAGGTGTCATCAATTCCAATTCTCTCATTTACCAGGTGAGAAAAAAGGGATATTAAGATTGTTATCACAAAGACAGTATGTGTCAGAGGTGGGATTTGAATTGAGTTGGGGTACTGGGATACAGATGAGACATTTTGGGGTTTCAGTTTCCTCATCTGGAAAATGAGGGGACAGGACTTTTTGACCTTGGAGGTTATCTCATGTTTTAGATCTAGATCCGTGATCCTGTGATCTTATAATCAACCTCATTTCTGGAAAACTGATGATGAAACACACACCTCTCTCCCTGCAGAGGAGAGTGGGGCTATTAATGGGGTAGAATCTGATACACACAGGCAGACCAGGCCTCTGAAGTCAATTGGTTAAATGTTTTTCTTTGTTATCAAGGGCTATCTGTAGGTTGGGGGAAATGGCCAAGGAATAAAAACAAAAAGCAACCATGAAACTGGATAAATGAACAAACAGGTATCGTACAGCAAAGGGAGGCCTGGATCAGGAATCGGACAACTGGACTTGGAGCCTCTACTCCTTCCTCCAGGTATTAACCAGATGACATAGACAAGACAGTTGATACCTTTTTGGCATCACTCTCTTCATTTGTAAAAAATAATGTTTATCTTCTCTATCCCACAGATTGATTATGAGGATAATATCTAGAAATAATAGTAGCTAAAATTCATTTAATGGTTTTGCAGTTTGCAGAAATGCTTTGTACACATTGCCTTTTGTCATGATCATAACAGTACCCCAAGAGCAGTCACTGATGGCTTAACGTCAGCATGGAAGGACCCCTCCAGTTGTGATGATTAAAAAAGATTCAAGAGACATAGTTTCTGGGTAATTTAATCATTTTATTAATAAGGCCAGCATACTTATTAATAAAAGGATGGTCATTTGATTGTCACTCTTAGAACAAAGACAATCATGGCAACCAGGCTCACAGTTTGTATACCCTTTGAAGAGTTCCCCAGGGTGGGAATCAACCCTGATTGGTTAACAATTAATGAGAGAAGGAATCTTACAATGAGGATCTGAGAGTGACATCATATCACCCTTGGACAGAGGGTGATATCTCTATACCCAGACCATCCCCAGCCTTGGGCAATTTATTCAAAGAGTTTGTGTCCCACCCAAGCCTGAGAAGAACACAATGGCTCTTCCACCTGGGTTGAGTCTTAATAAGAAAGTCCAATCTCATTATCAGAAATGTCCTTCAAGAGACTGAACTTTTAAAATCAAGGTTTTTTAAAAAGGGGCAAACTCTGGATCTCCCCAAATCACTGGTTATTAATAATTATTTTTCTCACGGTGACAATGCACCCTGTGATACTTAGAATCTTTGTCGATGCCTTGGGTACAGGCATGGAAGGCATGCTATTCAGATTAGGAGATGACACAAAGGGAGGATAGCTAGCATATCAGATGACAGAATAAGGATTTAAAATTACCAAAAAACTAAAACATTGGGCTAAACTTAGTAAAGTGACATTGACTAGAGATAAATGTAAAGTCTTAAAATTAAGTTAAAAAATCAAGGTCACAAGTATATAAAGTATATTATGAGATATTAAGGTAAAAAAATATTTTTGTGCAGTAAGAAATGATGGATGGAGAATTTGGAAACACATGGGAAGACTTGGAATGGATGCCTAATGAAGTAAGAACAATCTACACAATGACTACAGTAATGTAAATGAAAACATTAAAAGACTGCCAAACTTAGATTAACTCTAATGACCAGAGGAAAGAATTCTAGACCTAGGGTCATAGAGTCATGGGATCTTAGATACAGGGCAATTCTCTTGAAAAAAATATGGGAGCTTTTTAAAGGACTGGAAGCTCAATATAGGTTCCCCATGTGATATGGCTCAATGTGGATAGTGGATGGAAGTTGTAAAGAGACATTTAATTTTGATAGAAGAAAATGCTTCCTAACAATTGGAACTTCTCCAAAGAGAAATGGGCTGCTTTTGGAGGTAATGGGTTTCCCCTCACCAATGTCTTCAAGCAAAGGGTATGGGACAACTTGCTGAGGAAATGATAGAGGGAGTTTGTACTTGGGTCTGGGCTGGACTAGATGGCTTTGAGTTGGGTAGGAACCAGTTAAATAGGCTTATAGGAGTCTATTGTTAAATTTTCAGTGTGAGCATTTACACATCCGAAATCAGCAAAAGCTACAAATCAGGGCTTGATTTATTGTTTTGTTGATTGTGTAGACTTTAATGAAAGTAAAGAGAAAATGTTAATAATGCAGATTAAACTTAAAAGAACATGCATATACACTTTTTCAGAGATCAGGTTCTTTTTTTTCCATATAAAATCACTATTTTAATATTGCCCTTAATAAAGAGAAATTATTTACACTTCAATTCGTACCATTTCCATTACGGTCCATACATCTATGGCAATGTTGAGCTTCGATTCTGTAATTTTGTCTGTTCTCAAAAATAATGCATACTTAACCCTTATAGCTTATATTATGGGTAATGTTAGTACAATGTGAATTAATTCAGTTTTTTTCCTTTTTTAAAATATGGCACAAGGATCATATACAAAGATGTTCCCACAACTTGAGTGGATCTTTTAATAGATCATTACTACTTACTCAACCAAGATTTTTTAGCAGCTGGACAACCCAGCTAAAAAGAATTCACTGTAATAAAAGAGTTGGGGGAAAAGAGAAAGAGGGTGAAAACTATACCATGGTAAGGGAGCATAACTACAGAGAGCAGGTTGTTAAACATTTACTAGGACTTCATGACTTTCAACTCTAAGATTCTGTAATTCTGCAATGGGTTGCCATTGTAGATTTTTTGAGTAAGGATGTGATGAAAGCTGTGCCTTGAAAGAATTAATCATGTTTTGGTGTATAGAATGGATTCATTCTCTTTCTCACTCTCTCTTTCTCTTTCTCTCTTTTCATTCTTCTTCCATTTGGATATCTGCTCTTTATGTGTAACTTCCAAAGATATACCTACTATTAGAGTTCTCTGGAGATATAAAATCTTGACAGTCTAGTGCAGGAATCTGCTATAATTGGTTCAAGATAAGGGAGAAAGAGCCTCCATTTATACCACACTTTAAAGTCATTGGTTCTAAATAGCACCCTCTAGTATCACAGCTTGTGCACTGATAAAGTAAGAGTTAAGACTGTTTAATTCAAGGAAGAAAACTCTAATGGATGACTTAATTGATGTTATCAAGAAAATGGAGGATTCCTGTTGGGATGCAGTTTTGTGGTCCTCTATGCCTTCAGAAGGAGGCTAAGACAAGAGGAAATTAGGAAAAGGCAGTGAAGAGTCTTGGACTTAAAGTCAGAGAGAGCTGGTTTTGAATCCTGGATGCAATACTTACTAACTGTGTGACTGTGGACAATTCAGTTAACTTCTCTGACCCTCAGTTTTTTCATCTATAAAATGGAAATAATAATATCTGTAGCATTGACTTCACAGAGTGGTTGTAAAGATCAAATGAGATGCTATTTGCAAAGTGCTTTGTAAATCTTCAAACATTGTATAAATGGCAGCCATGATGATGATGATAAGCTGACAGTGATCACTATTAATTCAACATTTAAGTATTTCTGCCAGGCATTATGTTGGGCACTGGGGGATACACAGAAAGGTGATTTCCTCAGGGTCACAGGGGTTATAATTTTTTTTTATACTGAAAAAGCGGTTTACTTTTTTCAAAGTCATCATTCCAAATATCTGAGTTTGACAAATAAAGGTCAGTACAGTTTCTGAGATACGGATACAAAAGAGACCACTTTTCCAAATATTAGGACAGGTCTTCTGAAGAAAAACCCTGGGATGTATACATGTTCCAGGGGCAAATCCCAGCATCCAAAGTGTAAAGGCAAAAAATGACCAGTGCTTTCTCTGTCATTTAAAGCTGTGACAATGCTCACTTTAAATTCTACTCTCTTGATTATTAGGTAGACAGGTTGTGAGGGAAATACTTTGTAAGTTTTAAGGCAACATACAGGTGTCAGTTATCATCATTGTTGTTATTCTTTATGCCTTTTAAACCTATCCTATCTCTTGACACTAATTGGATGCCGTCTCCCTTGCCTAATGCCCACGTACCTCTCTAGTGGGGACCATTTCTTCTCTTGTCCTTGGATTTCTCTTGTCCAGGATCCTACTCCTCGCCCATCTCAGTCATTTGTAAACTTTAATCTTCCCCTCTCATTTATTCACCAGCTTTTCCTCCCTTAGAGTTCACTCTGGGGTTCTTAACTCTATCCAGATCCCACCTTCCTCAATTCTATGATTCATTTGAATAATTTCTACATTTGTCTTTACACTTAAAAACCAGGAATTCTGATCTGAAAGGGATGTCAGTGCTTAAAAAAATAAATAACACTACCCAAACAGTGTATCCTATACTAGTTAGTGATAAGAAAGAGGGTGAGAATTTCTTTTCAAATCTTTCTGTTCATTGTTTTCATAAGTACAACCTATCATTTGGCTAGGAAAAGATGCCTTTTCTAATTACTGTACTTTTAAAATGATGGTTTTCATTAATAGGGCAAAAAATGTGCTTTAAAACTTGGATTGTGGTTGAGACCTAGAAAACTTTGGTGGGGGTGGGGTGGAGGGCTCTTTGGGAGGCTCTGCACAATGATAGGCTATGCCAGATTCTAAATGACCATATGGCACCGTGTATGATGCATGTTTGAAACTACAGAATTGTGTAGACACAGTGTAGACACTGAATAATGTAAGAAATCAGCAATCTAGATGAAAGGATCGAGACAGGTTCCTAAACGGAAGAGTCACAGCCCTGCTAACTCAAGTACCACCCTTTGTTTCACATTTCTCTAATGCACTCATCATATAATATTCTGTATTAAAACTATCCTGGGCTGGAGTGTTATCCCTTCACTGACAAGTAACATGAAGTAGATATTATGTCTTTCTCCTCTAAAGCCTCTTTCCCCTAGAGTGCAGAGTCCTGTGTAGTAGGCGCTTACTAGAGGGATGTATGCATTGATCTGTTCGCTATTTCTCCTTAGTTTGAGCCCACCTCCCTACCTCCCTACACTTTGCTTCACATTCTCAAGGAGCTGAAGTGGATGTTAAGGAAGAATTGTTTTTTCCTTTGGGTTTGTTGTTCTTCCTTCACCTTTGAAGAGGACCAGTGACATCACAGATGATGTCTTGACTTGGGTGTGATTGAATTTAAGTGAGGCAGAGTTGCACAGTCATCAGCCCCACTTTCTCTGCCTAAATCATCAAAGTCCAGTGGCAGGACAAAAGTCAAGATGACCAGTGATGGTTTGGGATGCAGTGGATGACCTTGGCATCATTGGTGTCTGACTAAGCTCCGAGTGCCCTAAAGCAGTTGCTTCAGCCATCTTCATGGTTGTTTTGGAACAGTGTTCTCATTCATCCATTTCACTGGGGGAAGTCTTTTTTTCTTTTTTTTTTTTTTGAGGGGAAAGGCAAGGCAATTGGGGTTAAGTGACTTGCCCAGGGTCACACAGCTAGTGTCAAGTGTCTAAGGCTGGATTTGAACTAAGGTCCTCATGACTCCAGGGCTGGTACTCTATTCACTGTGCCTAGCTGTCCTGGGAAGTCTTCATATGTGTGGTGTAGCCACCCTCCTTACTCACTGAAGGGTTTGAGGTCTATGGGTTATCCTTAAACTGATTTAGTCAGTTTGCTGAGACAGCTTTATCAGGGTGTGGCTATGTCCATGCTACAGCTTCTTGGAGCCACAGGCGAGAGATGGGTCACAGACGGGCAGGTGGACGAGCAGTCCTGAAAAGGGCTCGGCAAGCCCTCACACCAGATGTGCTAGTCCTCCCTGAACATCCCATATACCTCTTTGTTTTCCTTTGGGATTTACAGGGTAGTCAGAATATGAAGCTATGGGAGGAAAAGCCTGAGCATGTGTGTATATGTATACGTGTGTGTGCATCAATGCATGTGTGTGTGAGCATGAGTTAGTTCAGGACTCAAGGAGTAGGAATACAGCTAACCACAGCTACTTCTATACAGCTGCAGGATTTATTAATAGACGACAAATTTCTGTTGGAACATTCACATGCAAAAATGGGTATGAGGAGATATGTGTCACTTTACTGTCGCCCTTTGATCCCAGTCTTGGTCTGAATCTGGGGAATGAAGCCACAAATGTAACTATAATCCAGTAAATTACTCTACCAGAGTCCGGACCAATTTAGAGTAGTCCAAAGAATCTAGAGTCTGGGGAAGCTAGGTGGTGCAGTGAATAGAGCACAGGCCCTGGAGTCTGGAAGACCTGAGTTCAAATCCCACCTCAGACACTTGACATACTTACTAGCTGTGTGACCTTGGGCAAGTCATTTAATCCCAATTGCCTTGCCTTTCCCCCTTCAAAAAAATACATAAAAAACAAATAACCTAGAGTCTGTGAATTTGATGTTGAGGTAGAGATAAAAAATATTTTATGAATATGCCAGTGTTGGGTGAGTAGTTGCTTGTCAGATAAGCATAAAAACATCCATCATTCCATGTTTTTTTCCTACAATATTCTCTTCCTCCCTCTGAGGGAAGGGAATGCTTCAAATCAGCTTGTATCAGTGTGATAAATATCTGACGTACTTATGTTTATGTTTATATAATTTAACAAGATACTACATTTTCATAGTACTTTAACATTACAAAAAAAAACCCCCAACCTCACAGATCCTCTCTTTTCATCCTCAGAACAAGTCTGTGAGGCAGGCAAAGCAGTCACTTCACCTCCTTGGTCCTTGACTGTGCCATTTACAAAATGAGGGGTTGGGACTAGATGACCTCTGCAGTTACTCAATATCTGTATCTGTTGTTGTTTTAGTCATATCCGAGTCTTTCTGAGGCTATTTGGGATTTTCTTGGCAAAGATACTGGATACTACTTCCTTCTCCAGCTCATTTTACAGAGGAGGAAACTGAGGCAAACAGCGTGAAGTGACTTGCTCAGGGTCACACAGCTAGTACATATCTGAGGTTACATTTGAACTCAGGTTTTCCTGACTCCAGGCCTGGTGCTCTCTCTACTATGCCACCCATATGTATCATTCTATAATTTTAAATGATAACAGCTAGAATTTATATAGCATTTGATTCACAAAGTGTTTTAAAAATGTTTTCTCATTTCATCCTCACAACTCTCTTAGGAGGTATGTGCTATTAATATCTCTATTTTACAGATGAGGAAATGTAGGCAAACAGAAGTTAAGTGACTTGCCCAGGGTCCTCTACCTACTAAGTGCTTGAGGATGGATTTGAATTCTGGTCTCCCTGACTCTAAGTCCTGTGCTATTTTCACTGTACCACTTAGCTAGAAGAGATGAGTTCTATGGTTGTTCTCTCTAAAGTATGTCCTATTATTATCACCATTTTACAGATGAGGAAACTGAGGCAGACTGAGGTCAAATGACTCTCCTAGGATCACACAGTTAGTAAGTCTCTGAGGCTGAATCTGAACTCAGGTCTTCCTGACTCGAAGTCCAATGCTCTACCCCTTATGCCACTTAGTCAGTAGTTGATGAACTTAGGACTATGATTACAGGATTTAAAATGGAAATGGACCCTATAGATCATCTTGTCCTACTCTCTCCTCATCTTATCCATGAGGAAACCAAACCCAGAGCAGAGAAGAGACTTTCTTAGCAGCATATCTGGAGCCAGGCCTTCTGACTCAGAACCTATCACTCTTTTAGCATCACCATGCCATCACAGAATCACAGAATTGCATGACTGGAAAAACCTGAGGGGCAGAGACAAGATGGCAGAGGGAAGCCAACATTCTTGCTAAGCTCTCCTGACACATCTCTTCTACAACTATTTAAGAACCATTTGAAACTGAATTATGAGATGGAAAGTCAGCAAAAAGTCACAGTGAATCATTTTTCCAGATTAGGATAGTATAGGAGGACACAAAGAGAGGTCTATGGACACCAGGGTTGGGGTTGGCTAGGATCATTGAATGACAGAAGTGGCACTGGCTTTCTGCTAAAGTAATAGCAACAGCAGTGAGCTGAACACCTGGTCAGAAGAGATCCCAGAAGACTCCAGTATTAGCACTGGAAGCAGGATTCAGTACCATCTGATCATTCTGTTGCCCATTACCTAATTCTGGGTTATAGTTCCAAAGCGGAGAGGAGTAGTCCCTGTTTTGAGGGAGCAGGGGTCCTACCTGTGTAAGGTCAGAGTGCTGACCAGGAAGGCAATGACCAAACCTCTCTCCCTGGATCACACCCACTTTGGAAGCACCAAAAACTTATAAGCCCCCCACTGAATTGTAAAAGCAACAAAAGAAGTGAAAGACAAGCTCAAACCAGACATCTCTCATACTCCTTAGAGGGGAACAGGGTCCAACTCTAAAATAAAGTCCAAAGTCAAGAAATAGGCTAGAAAATGAACAAATAAGAACAAAAAAAAAAGAACCTGACCATAAAAATCTACTATCGTGACGGGGAAGCTCAAGACATAAATTCAGAAGAAGGTAATGACTTGAAAACATCTACAAGCAAAGCCTCAAAGAAAAATGCAGATTGAACCCAACAAGAATTCTTAGAAGAGCAAAAGAATGAGATTTTTGAAAAGAGGAAAAAAGATTTTAAAAATCAAGTAAAAGCAATAGAAAATTACAAAAGAGAAATGAGAGCAATGCAAGAAAATTATGAAAAGAGAATTGCCAGGTTGGGACAAGAGGCACAAAAAATACTGAAGAAAATAGCTCTTTAAAAATCAGAATTTGTCAGGTGGAAGCTAGTGACTTTATGAGACATCCGGAAACAATAAAACAAAGTAAAAACACCAAAAAAAAAAAATAGAAGAAAATATTAAATATTTAATAGGAAAAACAGGAGACCTGGAAAATAGATCCAGGAGAGATAATTTAAGAATAATTGGGAAGGGATTGCCATGGCCTTTGAGTTCAACTCATACCTGAGTCCAACTATAATTAAATGATAAATGGTAATTGATTCACAGAGAATAATAGAGGCTGCTACGTGGGAATAGAAACAGGACAGTTTAGTTTAGCATACCCCTGAAGAACAGAGCAAAGATAGAGACATTTTTTTTTTTTAGTTCAGAGGAAGCCAGTCATGAGAAAAGATCTCTTGTTTGAGTATAGTTCAGTCTGTGCTAGGAATAGAAGTGGAAAAGAAAAGAGACCCCTATGGCTACCCCAGGAAAGAGAAGCTCACTGGTAGCTTGACCTCGATTGGCTGTTGGAACTAGGGTAGAGTTAAGGGGAGAGTATGGGCTTCTCTGGGATGAGACAGTGTGCCAGGGAGACAATGATCTGCATTGGAAACAGAATGAATTTGGGTGACTGGCTGCAATGGTTTAGACTTCAAATGTGAATTCTGAATTCATTCCTTCACCCAAAAGCACTGACTGTGTAATTTGTGGTGTTAAGTACTTGGGAAGATTAAAAAGACAAGCCTTTCTATTTTCATGGCATTCATAGTCCAGTAGGGCTAGTAAGACATATACACAAATAAATATAATAAAAACTAGAATAAGATAAATGCATGAGAGAACTACAAGAAAAATGTGATGAGATCTGATGGGAGACTACTATTTACTAGGAAAGAGTCATGGGAAAATGTTCATGGAGACTTGCCCAAGGTTGCAGTTTCTACATATGCATGTCTGTGTTTATATATAGAAGGTGGGGTTGGGTACATTGGAAAACTCCTTCTAATTTAATACTGAGCCATTAGTGACTACCCTGGGTCCAGCCATTCAACCCATTCCAAATCCACCTAACTGTGTCTAGTTCACTTCTTTCCATCTTATTCACAAGAATATTGTGATAGGTTTAGTTTAATGCTTTGCTAAAATATTTCCACAGCATTCAACTGATCCTAATAATCTAGCAACCTCAGACAAAAATGGAAATGAGATTAGTCTAAAAATGGTCTCATCTTGTTGATGCCATACTTGTTCTTTGTGTTAATTCCTTTCTTTTCTTGATGTTCCTGGAATAAGAGGTCCCAGGATTTTGCCAGCAATCAAATTCAAGGTCTACAGTTTGCATACTACATTCTCTTACCTTTTGGAAAACTGGAATGTTTCCCTTTTTCCAAACCATAGTATCTTTCACATTCTCTCTCTGTGAACTTTCAAAGACCATGGAGAGTGGCTGAGCATCATTCAGGTGTTTAACTACAGATATGGTTCATCTCTGCCGAGGCATTTGAACTCATTAAGGGCAGCCACTTGCTCTTCTAATATTTTCTTAGTTATCTTGTCTACCAACCCCCATTAGTCATTTTTGTTACTTCCACTTGTGATATCATTCTTGACATGGAATAATAATGATAATAATAAGAATAATAATAAAATAGCATTTAAAGACAGCTTTAAGGCTTACAAAGTATTTTATAAATAACTCACTTTATTTTCACAACAACCTTGGAGGTAAGTGCTATTTTATAGCAAAATCACAGTTGAATATCTATGCCTTCCTTCCTTCTCTTACCATCATTCTATTCAGACCCAGCAGGGCTTCCATCCCTTCTTCAATCCTCCTCTTTCCCCCCAGTACAAGTCAAAAAAACCCAAACAAACAATCCCTAAATAGTCCTTTCTGGTCCTCAATTTTTCTCAGTAACTTCCACTAATTCTGGACTTCATCCCTTCTGACACTCTACACTCTGTCCTTACTTCCATTTTCAGTATGTGTCTTTTCAAAATGTGAGTTGTTTGATGAGTTTCCCCAAGCATCTATTCTCTTTTCCATTATTCACATTATTCTCTTTTGACAACTCACTTTTTCCTGCTCTGAAAACTGCCTGTGTGTCCTGAGGTGAGCTCATTGCCTCCCCAGGTCTCAGTTTTCTCATCTATAAAATAAAAGAACTGAAAAATGACGTTTAACCCTCTAGATTTGTTCTTTGTTTCTTGGAGAGTGATGGCCATGGTTCCCCTCAAAGTCATTGCTTGGATTTGTATCCCCAGAACTTAGCACAATGCTTGGCACGTGATAAACATTTAATAAATGCTTTTTACCTATGTACTTAAATCAGGAAAACTTGGGACCCTTCAAAACCATCTGTAATTCTGGCTTTGACAGAAACCAGTAAACAAACTCACTTGGAGAAACAGTGGCTCTGGGCTCCTAGGCCTTTCAGTCTCATCATAGATAAGTTCTTAAAAGCCAGCAGTATTTACTAATGGATTTCATTGTTTTCTTTCAGGAAGGGACTTATCAGCAGCCCTATCTTCCTCTTCACATCCCATTTTGGACTCTGCTTGGCCATTAATGGCTTTCAGAATTGGATAGGGCTGACATTTGGGGAGATTACAAAGAAAGCCTCCCCTTTTGGGGCTGGGTGTCTAAACAGAATTGTCACACTATGTGTTTGCATCTTCTGTTGCAACCATCTCCCTCTTCTTATAGCTATGAGCTTTATATACAGAGATAAATATATCACTTTAAGGTTTGCAAAGCTCCTTACAAATATTATCCCATATTATTCTCACAATGACCTTGGGAGGTGGGTACTACTATCATCTCCATTTTACAGATGAAGAACCTGAGAGAGATGTAGGTTGAATGACTTGGCCAGGGTCACACATCTATCTATAGTAAGTGTTTGAGGCAATCAGAACTCACATCTTCCTGACTCTGACTCTGAGGCTGAGGCTCTATCTACTCCCTGGCCTAGCTGTCTGTTTTCTTAGAGGACTATTTTCTTTTTGATAACTATAACTTGAGAGTTCTGAATCCAAGTCCCGACGTTTAAAATAAATGGAAAAAAAAAAGCAAAGGGGAAGAAATAGTCATGAATGTATTTAGGGGAAACAAAAACCACATGTGTAGAGGGATGGAGAAGCATTTGAATGAAAGCCTAGAATTCCTATAAGGCTGCGGGAGAGCTGGCTTTTGAGAGAACAGCCTCCCTCCCTCTCTCCTTTCCTCCCCTTCTCCTTCTCTCTTCTTCCCTCCCCCACAATAGATTTGCTTTATTTAACATGTAGCTTTTGATTACATCACCCCAAGAATTTGTGTTGGCTGGACTGAGAACAGGGCATCACTTGTGACCCTGAGATAACAGATCGTTTTTCTTAAACAGTTTCTCATGCATTTCCCTGGGGTTTTACATATGGATAAAACATACACTGCTCTCTTTATGGTGGGCATTTGGCAAATGTCAATTCAGTTCAATTCAATAAACATTTATCAAGAGCCAACCAGTCTAGGTCACTGAGGGTTGTATATTTGTCAGTACTGGCCTTGGAGTCCCGGAGAGCCCAACTGGAGTTCTAGCTCTGTAACGTACTTGCTGTGTTAAAATCTGGGTTGATTGACTGCTCTCTAAATCTACGTCAGTCTCTACAGACAACACTCTCTTTTCTTCCTCCGAAGCCACCTCTGTGGTCTGTAGGAAAGTCAGCTAACCTCTTTGGGCCTCAGTTTCCTCATCTGGCCTTTTTGCTGTTCCTTTCATGTAGATTCTATCTCCTATCTCCATGTTTTTGCATTGATTGTGCCCTTCCTTCCTGGAATGTACTCCTTCCTCACCCGTGCTTCTTAGAATTCCATATTTCTTCTGGAATTCTGCTACAGTGTTCCCTTTGACATGAAGCCTTCCCTGATTGCCCGTCACCCCAGCCAGCTAATGCCTTTACCCCTCCCCATAAATTTTCCTTTTGTATTTATTTCGTACACACACACACACACACACACACACACACACACACACACACACAGTCTCCCCTGATAAAATGGAATCTTCTTGAGGGCAGGAACTATTACACTTTTCTTTTAATCTCCAGTGCCTAGTACAAAGTCTGGAACTTAAACAAATGCTTGTTGATTGATAATCAATTTTCATACAAGCATAGGAGTTTTCACCTCAAACCCAATTAATGTCAAAACAGAAGACCTAGACTTCTTTTAAATTTTTTAAATAATATTTTGATATTTTCCCAATTATATATTAAAACAATTTTAATATATTTTTAAAGTTTTGAATTCCAAATTCTATCTCTCCCTCCTTGCTCTCCACCTTCCCTGAGATGGTAAACAGTCTAAAACAGGTTATACATGTAAGATCTAGATTTCTTAATGAACCAATTAATCAAAGGTGTAAATAACTCCTTAATCCATTTCAGAGGAGTGAAGTTCTTTGATCATCTGATCTGATACTATATAAGAAACATTTTTTTATTGATAGAGAGGATCTATCACACCCTATGGGGGCTTTGAATAAAAGAGCAAGCCAGTCTAGGGGATGGGGGACTAGGGCTTAAATCTTTTTGGCAGCTAGCTAGCTGAGTTGTAGTCAAAGAAATTTACCAGGTGACAACAACCTTGTGAACTTCAAAGGTTGGAAGATCTGGAGTTCTCATTGTCAGGATAGCAATGTCTACTTGACCCACAGCATCTGTATCAGAACCTGAGAGACACACCAAGGATGAATTAGACACAATGAGGAAAGGCAGCTTCAGGCTTCTATGTGTTAATGGACTTCCAAGCCCAGCAGAAAGCTACTCCAAAGTAGAACTTCATGAGGACTTCTTGATGAAAGGAGAAAAAGATTTCCAGGAGTTAGGAAGTTACCCTTTGGCCACATGGGATCTCTATAATTGAGCTCACCCTCCTCAGGGACCTTGTGAGTGTAAGGAGGAAGTGTGCCCTGTCTTTTCAAGGGATGTTTTTGTTACAGTGATTCTTGCTATACCTGCTTAGAGAAATAATCTTCTAAAAAAGTCAATTAACTCTGGCTGATAATCAACAGGGAATACACCAATGGGGGCTTGTAAGCACTAGTGCTAAAAATACCAACTCCTCAGGGTTACCCTGAAGAAGAAATAGTAAACTGCCCTCTGGGAATTCAACCTGCTAGTCCTAGCAGGAGTTGGGGAGGTAATCCTAGAATGCTGTAATGCATAAAATAAGGCAGTTGGGTTAGATAATCTCTCAGGTCCCTTCCAGTTCCAGCATTGTTATGCATCCAAGGGGACCGTTCCTCTGAGATGTGTCCTGCCTGTCTTTTATACACGTGGGTCAATAGCAGCAATAATAGAATCTAGAATACAGAATCACTGGAAGAAAAGAAGGAGAGATTTTAAATCCCTAGCCCTCTCCTTTTCAAGGATCCTGCACTGAGATAACTACACATCAGAGAAAGACCAGATATAATATCTCCTAAAATCCATGAAACTATGGACCCTAGTGCGAGGAATAAAATGAGACTGCCCAGTTTCTGTTTGCTGTTATTTTTGTACTACTAGTTTTTATGATCCCCTGAATTGGGTAACAATGTAATTAGGCAGAGGTATTTAAAACCCAGTCATATTGAATTTACTAGTTATAGAAGAGGGAGAGCTGTACTTGAAGTCAGGAAAACTTGAATTAAAATCCTATCTTGAGGTGGTGCAGTGGTTGGAGTGCCGGCCTTGGAGCCAGGAGTCCTGAGTTCAAATGTGACCTCAGACATTTACTAGCTGTGTGACCCAGAACAAGTCATTTAACTCTCATTGCCTCAGTTTCCTCATCTGCAAAATGATCTAGAGAAGGAAATGCTAAACCATTTCCATATCTTTGCCAAGAAGACCCCAAATGGGGTCTTTAGAGACAAAAAAGAAAAACAACTGAATTGCCTGATCTTTTGATAGCATGAAAAAGGGAAATAGAAATAGCCTTGGGCAAGTCACTTAACCTTTTTTTGTGTGTGCCTTAATTTGCTCATCTGTAAAATGGGGAATATAACAGCAACTACCTCACAGGGTTGTGAGGCTCAAATGAGATAACCCATGTAAGGTACTTTGCAAACTCTAAAGAGTTATGTAAATACTGCCTGTAGTAAAGATGAGGAGGAGGATAATGATGATGTGAAGGCTATGATGACCTCAGAGAAACGTGCCATGAATGACAGGAGGCTTCTCATCTATGTGAGCATTTCCCTGGTCCCCAACCCTCCTGGGATGGAAACTTCTTGAGGACAGGGAGCGTGTATGTCTTGGTTCTAAGATTATAGACTCAGAACTTAATTGGCCCTTCGAGATCTCTGAGTCCAACTGCGTCATTTTAGCCAGGAGGGCACTTAGGCTTCTCAAAAGCTTGAGGACTCACAGGGAATTAGAAGCGGCAGAATCAGTTATTTGAACCCAAGACTCATCTGGGAATCATTTCGCCCGGCGTTCATGCCAGGATCACTCATGGCTCCTTGCCGCAAAGGGCGGTACCGAGTAGGAGCTTAATAACACTTGTTGATTGATTCAAGTCCGAAGCTGTTTTCAGCTTTACAAAGTTCGTCGTCCACGTAATACCAACAACCCTTGAGAGGCAGGTGTTATTTTGGGCGCCTTTTGACAGATGATGAAAAAAAAGCTTGGAGTCTAAATGATTTGCCCAGGATCATGCAAGAAGTAAATATCCAAAGTGGGACTTGAATTCAGATGTTTCTCACACTCTGGTGTTCTCTCTACTAAGTCACACAATCTCTTTTTAAACATCAGCTGCTAAGAGAAGTGGGGCAGGCAAGAGGGCGTTGGCAGGCAGGGGCTGGGACGTGCGGTGAAAACCTTTCTGATGCCATGTTGTTGCCTCTGCCTCTGACCATCCTGATGCTGAGTCAGGGGCCAGGACTGCCTTGATCCCCACTACAGCCACTTCTGTATTGTCTGGCCAGAGAAACATGGGATTCAGGTGCTGTCCCAAGGCGCTTTATGGGAGTTCAGGCAGGGGACTGCCAGTCCTGTAAGGCTAGCCAGCTTCCCTCCCCTTAACCCACTCTCACCTCCAACTTTCCTTGCTCCAGCCTCTTGCCTGTGTTCGTATTGGCAGCTCTGGAGCTGGGATTTAAAGGAGAATTCATTTATTCCTTCCCCTTTTGTGTGGTTTTAAGTTGGAATGGCATGCTTGATATCAATGTGAACCTTTCTCCCCTAAGCTCATTTTTTCCTCTTTGCCTTGTTGTCTATTGAGATGCTTAGCTGGACTGTTTGACATTTTTACTTAAAACCGTTGGGCTTAACTGGTGCTGGCTAAATATATTTTGACCTCAGTTGTGACCTGCCATTCCCTCCTCCTCAGCTAGTGTTGCCAAGGGCTGCCCCGAGCCAAAACCTCCTCTTTTTCTGGACGCCGATTAACCTAAACAGATTGGCAAAGATTACTCAGCCTCCTCGGCCTCCCTGGTTCTGTGCTGAATGGAGAGGCCAGTGGGTAGGTGGAAAGCTCAGGTGTGTCAATTTCTTCCACAGATGCAGCTGCTTTGCCATACAGTTACCTTGAAAAAAAGGGCAGTTTCTAAGGAGGTTGGTTTTGTTCCCTGCTCCCCATCATGAGCTTGGGGCTGCTTTAAAGAGATAATTTGGGCCTCGAGTGAGGCTCTGGGCAGACACAAACTCTTATAGCTTATTTTATATGGATGCTGGAGGGAGAAGGAGGGAAAAATTAAGGGCACTCAAATGGAAATTGCAGAAAGACTCTTGGATGCCACCAAGTTTCCATTTCTTTTTAAAAATTTATTTTATTGATAGTATATTTATATCATCTAAATTTTCCCTTGTATCTTTCCCCTTTTTTCCTCCAAGAGAGACATCCCATAACAAAAAATTTAAGTTCCCACTTCAAACCACCTTTATCTTCCCACAGAGAGATCTTCCCTCCTCCGATATTGTCCCCTACCTCTTCTCCCCCCTCCACTCCCTATTCCCCATGTCTTCAGTCTGAACTCATGTACACCTTCCTGTTTCTAGTCCTCTTACAGAGTATACTCAGACTTGCCAGACTTGGCTGAGGATTGGATATAATAAGGGAGAATGGAAGAGAAAATAACCCCACTCTCAGAGACATGAGGATGCTTGAAGCTCATATGCTCATTTCTGGTTTAAAAGCATGGCTAGAGTAATAGAATTAAAAGGCAAGTCTTAAACCTAGATATTGATTGTGCGTTCTGAGTCCTCTGGAGGAGGGAGGTAGCTTCCTCTTCACATTGCTTCTCTGAAACTTCTCTCCCTCAAACTCCGTAGCCTAAACTCCTTAGGCCACCCCTGGCCTAAACCCTAAACTATCTTTGATGGAGTAGCATAGATAGTAATGACTGAGTATGGGGTGACTCATCGTTCTGGGTCATGAGTACTCAGTAAACACTCTCAACTTTATCTTTCCTGCAAGATGAGTCAAATCTTATTGGGTCTTTATAATAGGACGCTGGCTGAGATTTTTCTCTCATTGCATCTTCTACAGGGGGAAAAATGGTTTCCAACAACTGTTAGTTAACATCCCTTTGCTAACTCTGGCAAAATGGAACAATGATTTGCCTATTCCTAAGTAAAGGAACAATAATAATAATAACTCACATTTCTATGGCATTTTTGAGCTTTGTGAGCTAGATAGGATGCATAATATCATCATTTCCATTTTGTTGTTGTTCAGTTGTTTCAGTTGTGTCTGACTCTTTGTGACCTCATTTGGGGTTTTCTTGGCAAAGATACTGGTGTGGTTTGCCATTTCCTTCTTCAGCTCATTTTACAGATGAGGAAACTGAGGCAAACAGGGTTAAGTGAATTGCCCAGAATTACACAGCTGGTAAATGTCTTGAGACTGGGTTTGAACTCAGGAAGATGAGTCTTCCTGATTCCAGGCCTGGCATTCCATCCACTGTGCCACCTAGTTGCCCATTTAAAAATTAAAATTTCCATTTTATTGATATAGAAACCAAAGCTTAGAAAAGTTGGGATTTGCCCTGTCACAGAGCTATTATGTGGAAGAAGGACTTGGGTTTCTGACTCCAAATTCATATCTCTTTCTACCTCAATACAGCTTACATAGTGCCAAAGGAACTGTAGTATAGTGGAAAGTATGCTGGAGTTAGGGGCAGGAGACCTGAATTCAAATCCTGCTTTAGGCACCAGCATTTGAACCTAAATCTTGTGATTTCAAATCAGCATTTTCTCCACCAGTTGAGCTCACTATAATTGGCTTTGTGACCATAGGATTTCTCAGAGACTCAGTTTCTTCATTTGTAAAATTGGGGATAATAAAACTATCACTCCTTCCCTCACAGGATTGATGTAAGAAAAGTGGTCGGCAATGTGGTTTAGAAATGAGCTTTGTGGTCATTATTAGTAGGAGCACAGATCAATTCTTTTTTTATTTTTATTTTTTTTTGGAGGGGAGGAAGGCAGGGCAATTGAGGTTAAGTGGCTTGCCTAAGGTTGTTAAGTGTTTGAGGTCACATTTGAACTCAAGTCCTCCTGAGTCCAGGGCTGGTGCTCTATTCACTGCGCCACCTAGTTGCCCTCACAGATAAATTCTTATTTGGCTTAAGATTACAGTCAGAACTAGAAGAGATGTAGAGGTTATCTAGTTGGGACCTCTAATTTTCTAAGTGGGAGAATTAAGGCCCAGACACTTACTTGATATATATTCAGAGTTAGAAAGTGCCTAAGATATCATCCAGATCAACCCTCTCATTTTGTAAATGGGGAAACTGAGACCTAGAGAGAGAAGGTACGGTAGTAGATGAAAAAGCCTGGATAGGAACCTGGTTCTTATGACTGGACTTGGAATCAGAAGACCTGAGTTCAAATCCTGTCTCAGGTACTGTAACAGTAAGAAGATTTGAGGTTCCTTTTGTATTGCTAAAGTAAGAGGTACTTAGCACCTAGTTCAGATTAAGCCTCTGTTAAAGAAACAGAAGGTGTGAACTCCTGTCTCCTGTTGCTGTAACAGGAAGGGGCTGAGGAGGGAGAGACAATACTGTATATAAGAAAAAGCCCCAGAGAGGGAAAGACAGATCTTCTTGGAGCAAGCTCTGTGGAGACTGAAGCTGCTGTTGCTGGGGAGGCTGAAGAGGAAAGTCCTCCTCCCCCCAGAGAATGATTTTGATTTGGAGAACCTGGATGAAGTGATTTTTTTTTTTTTTTATTCTGGGAACCAGCTGAAACTTCTGCTGAGTCCAAGGGCCAGCTGGAGCTGCTGAGGCTATTGAGGATTTCTGAGGCCAGCCAGAGTTGCTGAAGAGCTGCTGAGGATTTCCAAGGACCAGCCAGAGGTGCCAAAGACTGAAGAAGCATGACTGTGATGCAGACACTTTTTATGAACCTGTTTGTGGCTTTGTTAAGCTTTGTCTTCCCAGGAGCAGAGACTGTGAAGGATTTGAGAAGGACTGGACACTGTGAGCTCCAATGTGGAGCAGGAACTGTACAGAGAGCTGGACAAGGACCTGGGACCTGTCTGCCTTTGAACCCAGGTAACACTTTGGTGAACCCAGTTAGGATCTGGGACCATGGAATGGGATCCAGGGAATCTGAGAAACTACCCTGAGTCAAGCTGAAAGAAGACTTTACTTGGATACTGTATATTGACTGAGAAATTGTAAATTTACTAGTGACCTAAGGGTGGAGGGTCTGTGTATTTTCTGCTGATTGAATAGTGAAGGATGAAGGATGATTGAATGATTAAGTTGATTGAATGATTAATTGACTAAATGATTGTACTTAGTGATTGATGACTGAATAAGTGACTGATTGAGTTAACTTAGTGTGCCCCACGAGTGGAGAACTTTGACTATTGTGGAATGATTGAGTTACTAAATGATTGTTCTTTGTTGAAAACTTTGTGACCACTGTCATGAAAACTATGTGGCCATTTTCTGTGATAAGTTGTAACATTGTGAATGCTGTACTTTGATTTACTGTGAATGTTTTGCTTTGATTTGTTATGGAATAAATAGTGTTCATTACACTGTGTAATAAGAACCTTAAAAGCTGTTTACAGCAGCATTCTTCTGAAAAGCTGCTTGTGCTTGGCTTTACAAATACCCTCTGTCTGCACAACCCTAAACAAGTAATTTAACTTTTCTGGGCCTCAGAGTCCTTATTTGTCAAATGAGGGAATTAGAATGAATACTTTCTAAGGCCCCTTCTAGTTCTCAATCTGATCCTTTAACTCTCCATTCAACATTCTTTTCCCTGTCCTGGATGGCTTCCCTATACTGTACCACAAGAAGATTCAAACCAAAGGTGGGGTCTGAGAAACACCACAATGGGCTGAAAAGTGACAAATTTAATCAGTTGGTTATGTAGTCAAAACAGTGGGTAGCCAGGCATCCCTCCTCCCAAACCTTCCTCCTGTTCCTGTGAATTGACAGGATGTTTTAGCATTGTACAGAGAAGCAAGGATGCAGCAGGCAAAGGAAGAGAGTGTCAGAGAGGTATAATTTCCAGACCCTGGGCTTCTTCTCCCACTTATACCCTGAGTCATGTTGCCAATTTGTAAAGCTCATGAAGATGAAAGGAACGCTAGAAATAGCCAGTATTCTCAGCATAAGGAAGATAGCTGTGTTAGTTAACCTCCTAAAGAACTTATTGGCTCTCTGTCCCCCACAAACAACAATTCTCCTAGCGTGATTCCAAAATAAAATGCTGATTTTAATCACAAGGTTATAGTTCATGCTAGGCTGGAGGAAAACATCAGTTGGTACCAACAAATGTTATTCCTGGGTTCATAGGATTTCAAGCTGGAGGGGACCTTTGAGATCCCCTAATCTAATAATAATAGTTAACTTGTTTACATAATGCTTACAAGTTTGCACAACACATTGCATACATTATCTCATTTTATCCTCACAAGAGCTCAGTGAGGGAGATGCAATAGACATTATTTCCCTCATTTTACAGAAGATCATACTAAAGGGACTGGCCCCAAAATCATACAGGTAGTTTCTGAGATTCGGATTCAAGCCCACATTCCTCCAACTCTTAAGTCCAGCCTTCTTTTCACCGTACTCCAAGACCTTTGCAGGCTCTCTGGAGTTCTAATATATTATGTACATAGAGTGATTTAATTAATATGGGAAGCTCTTGATAGCCTCTTTATCCCTCCTACCACAGATCATCTGGAACTTTAGTTTTAGAAACTTGCCTGGGGCACTGAGAAATTATGAGAGTTGTCCATAGTCATATAACTAGTGTGTGTCAGAGGTGGGATTTGAACTCAGGTCTTATAGCCTCCACATATATCACTCTATCTTCTCTGCCATGCCTGGCCCTTTCCAGGTCCAGACCACATGTATGTGGCAAGAGTTTCAGAAGGACACAAAGATAGCCCTTTTTTATGCTGTGAGCTTGGATATGTTCAGTACAAGGGTCCTATTGTCACCTCTGAACCCTCCTTATCCTTTCTTCCCATCCATATCACTTTTGTTTTCTTTAAAGAGATTCAGAAGGATAAGGTAGGCACTGGAGAGTGAGACATCCGTGATCAAAGAGTGTGTGGGGTAATTTCCCCCGGGATGTCCAAGTATCTGTCTCTGGGTCATAGCAATCAAATGAGTCTGAATCTTCAATGTTGCTGTCCATGGTGAGCCTCCGGCCTCCGGTCACATAGAGCTTGTCCCCAATCACTGTGGCCCCATGGTGCATCCTCCTGTCTTTCATGTCAGCACACTTCACAAATTTGTTGTATTGAGGGTCATAAGCAAGGAGCCTCCTTGTATAACCTGAGAATAGAGTAAAGCATTGTCACCATTAGCGATGTGCTCAGCCCTGTGTTAACATTTTTATCGGTGACTTGGATGAAGGCAGACATGACCTGCTCATCAGATGTGTATGTGACACAAAATGGGGAGAGATGGCTAAACTGAAATTTAATAGACAAAGACATCAAGTCATATATTTGAGTTTAAGAATTGGCTATAAAGTACAAGATGATTAGTCAGCAGTTTGTGTGAAAACGATCTAGGGGTTTTTAGTGGGCTATAAATGTAATCTGAGTCAATAGTGTGATTTTTGTTCTTTTGGTCTAGATCTGTGATTTTTATCTGTGGAGGGAATTCCCCTGTGAGGGAGCTCCCTCTATCAATGCAGAATGACAACCTCTCTTCAGTTTAAAGGCTTAGAGAGTTGCCTGGGACATGGAGAGCTTAAGCAACATGCTTGGGACACCAATCCAGCATGGATCAGAGGTTCTTCCAACTCTAAGTCTAGCCATTTCTCACTCCATGCTGCCTTTCAGTAGTCAGAAAAGCTAATGCATGAACGCATGCATTTGGGCTGCATTAAGATAACATCCCCCAAGAGTAAGGGAAGGATAGTCCAGTACACATCACAGACTGGAATACTGCATTCGATCCTGGTTGTGACATTTTAGGAAGGACAATAATAGGCTAGGGATTGTTCAGACAAGGGCAACTATAAAGGTGAAGGGATTTGAATTTGTGCCATTTGAGGACTGGATGAATGGTATGTTGGTAAAAGGAAAAGAAAAGAGAGAAAGAAAAAAAAGTGGACCTGATCTCTTCAAATACTAAAAAGGCTGACATACAGAAGAGAGATCAGGCTTGTTCTGTTTGGCCCAAGAAGGCAGAATTAGAAACCAAGACCAGAAGCTGCAAAGAGGCCAGTGTGGGCTTTATTTAAAGCCCTCTCTAACAATTAGTGCTAGCCCACTGTAGAAGAATCTGCCTTGGGAAGTGATGGGTTCCCCATCCCTGGAGGTCTTTGAGCAAAATCCAGATGCTTGTTTGTCAGGCATTTTGTAATGTGGGTTCTTTTGGGGGCAGGAGTTGTACTAAATGACCATTGAGGGTCCTCCTAACTCTGAAAATCTGGAATCTCAATCCTCTCCAGTTTTGGGCAACAGCTTGTGCAAAAGCAAGGAGGCAAGGGATGGAGATGGAAGGCTCCAGGCCTGTCTGTCTGGAATGCAGAGAGTAGGCAGGGAAATGACATGGATCCTAGGACTGAGAGCTAGAGATCACCAACTCTAAACTCTTCCTGGTATAGTCTCCATTTGACAAGGGCTTTAAGGAGCTCAAAAGGCCAGTGAAACAATTTTGGTTTCTTTCTTTTTTCCTTTAAAATGTCAGCTATTAAGGGGCAAGAACCATATAGCTCACTGCCCAGTCAGGTGCAACATATGTTACCTGATGACAGAGTCTGTCACCTAAAAGAGTGCCATGCAGACTATGGGCACTAGGTCAATGGTTAGAGTCCTTAGTGAATTGAGATGATTCTTAACAGGTTTTCATTTCTGGCTGTTAGATAGAGTAAACCTAGTATTTGATGGTTACTTAAAATCCAAACATATCTCTTTAACTCTGACATGTTTCTTTCTTTATTGCTTGATTGTTTCTGGAGGCAATAGGGGTTGTGACTTGTCTGGGGTCACACAGCTACTAAGTATCTGTGGTTGAATTTGAACTCTGGTCCTCCTGACTCCAGGGCTGGTGCACTATCCACTGTACCACCTAGAACACTGTTATGTTTAAACCTGCTCAAGAACAGGGAGCTAGTGTTCTCTCATTAACTCAATTTAATGAAGAGAGGATAGAGAATCTTCTTGCAGATTGCTCATTATTCTAGGAAGAGAGAAATCCCTAAAAAAACTAAACTAAGGTTGTGTTTGTCCTTTGTTTTCGAAGAGGACTATGGCATCAGGGAAATGATGAAATGACTTGCAGTTGACTTTGATTTGAGTGAGGGAGGACTGTGCAAGGTCACTAGCCTCACTTTCTCCTCCAGAGCCATTGGATCCAGTGACCAGATATTCATCAGGATGACTGGAGATGACCCAGGATGCAATGGGAGACTCTGGCCCTTTTAGGCTAAGGCCTTTTCAAGTATTCACTTAGGGTGAGGTAAGAACCATTTAGTGAACAGGCCTCTTTAAGAAGTGAGTCAAGGAATGACCCCTTTAATAAGCAAAAAAGAAAGAACAAAAAATCAGTCTGGGAGGGGAAGACCCTCAGGGTTGCTATTCCAAAGAGAAACACAAATTAACACAATATAGTGTTGTGAGGTTTACAAAGTGTTTTCTTCAGGACTGTCCTTTGAGATAAATGGTGCAAGTATTGTTATCTTCACAGTACAGATGAGGGAACTGGGGCTGGGAGAGATGAGGACACTTGCCCCAAATCCCCCAGGTAGTAAGTGTCAGACCAGAGCTCTTTCTAATTTCTATAAAAAAGGTGGTCAGTTAGAATGGCATAGTCCTTTGAGTTACTCTTCTCTAATGGAGGATCCAGGTTCATACCCAAATGTAGTCATACTTCATGCAAACGTACCTCCTACAATGATAATTTGGCCCCTGAGCACCACTGCTGGAGCACAAACATTCTTGATCATTCTGGTCTCCATTCTGAACCATGTGTTTCTGGAAATATGGTAAACCTGTTAGAGAATATGGCAGGGTCATAACAATCAGAGCACAGCATTGTTTTTAAGTCATTAAAGTATATTCCTTATCCAGAATAAAAGAACACAGGGTAATATGATTCCAGGATGATCCCATGATATTCAAAGTTTAATCTTGATGTAGCCAAGTGTTTTATAAAAATAGTCCAATATTTCTGCACAATAAGTTGTTCATAGGACTGAGACCTGGATCACATATAGTTCAACTCTCTTGTTTTTAACATTTGGCCAACCACAACCCAGAAACTCGTGACTTACATAAATGAGGAGTTTCAGAGATGGGGTTCAACCCCAATCTTCCAAATCAGGTACAAACATAGATTTATTTAGATGCCAGCTCCACTCTTGATTCTCTACAGTGTTCTGCCTCCATCCCAGCTTCCCTCTCACCTTGGAGATACATTGGTGTCTGTGGCTTCTTCCTCTGAGTGGTGAAGAAGTACCCAAGCCAGTCCTATTCACTTCCTTCCTGGCTCTTCTTACTCTCTGGCCCTTTACACCTTCCTCCCCCAGTCTAACTTTGCAACTTTATTTTATATATTGTCTTCCCCCATTAGAACTGTAAGCTCCATGAGAGTAAAGCTATCTTTCTTTTTGCTTATATTTTATTCCCAGTACTCAGCATAGACTCCATGGTACATGTTTAATAAATTCTCTATCTACCTATCCATCTGTCTTCCTATTACATCTCTCTGTCATCTATCATCTCCCTCTGTTCATCTAACACTCTATCCATCTCCCTTTCTGTTAATCTCTATCCATCTTTCTACCTATCCATCTCTATCCCTTCCTCCATCTCTCTTTCCCCCCAACCCAACTCCCTTTCTCTCTAGAAGGGACTTTGAAGATCCGCTCATTTTATGGTGAGGAAGTGAGGCCTGGAATGTGAAGGACTTGCCCAGGGTCACACACTTGGCAGGTGCCAGAGCTAGAATTGGATGAGGACCTCTGACTCTACATCCTGCCCTCCATTATACTGTCTCCCACTTCCTTCTACACCACATTGTGTCTCAGAGCTTTGGATGTACCTCTTTTAATTGGAAATGTAGAGACATGTATACCTTCTAGATCAGTGTCTTTGTACCCATTTAATGCTGGGTCCTTCCCACTTTTCAACATACTCTGAAGGCAAGAAAAGAGAGCCTGAATTCTGCTATTCCATTTGGAGCAGGTGGGGTGGCCTTTGTCATTTAGCACAAAATCAGAGTTTCAGAGTTGGAAGGCCATCTAATATAGCCTGCACTTGAATGGGAATCTCCATTACAACATAAGTGAGCATCCAGCCTTGTCCCGGAGACCTTTTGTGAACAGGTACCCCCAACCCCTGAGGCAGCTCATTTCAGTTTATGGTAGCTCTAATTAGTAGGTGGGGCAGCTGGGTGGCACAGCACATAGAGCACTTGCCCTGGAATCAGGAAGACCTGAGTTCAAATCCACCCTCAGACCCTTGCCCATGTGACCCTGGGCAAGTCACTTAAACCTGTTTCCCTCAGTTTCCTCATCTGTAAAATGAGCTGGAGAAGGAAATGGCAAGCCACTCTGGTTCTTTGCCAAGAAAACCCCAAATGGGGTCACAAAGAGTTGGATACAACTGAAATGATTTGATAACAAAAAATTGGTAGGAAGCTTTTCCCCTTACGTTTGCATTGAGGTAAAGCTGAAAAGGTTCTCAAAGGTGGTTTATCTCAGCCCTTTTATTTTCCAGATTAGGAAATGTAAATACAGGTCACACAGACAATGTCAGAAGCAAAGATCCTCTGACTTAAGAAGCAGCATTCTTTCCTTTATATCACACTACTTTCATATATCAAGCCTAAAGTTCTCTCTCTGAATTCTCACTTCCAAATGATAAGAAAAGGGCGGCTAGGTGGTGCAGTGAATAGAGCACTGGCCCTGGAGTCAGGAGGACCTGAGTTCAAATGTGACACTTAACACTTACTAGCTGTGTGACCTTGGGCAAGTCACTTAACTCCAATTTCCCTGCCCTCCCCAGCTCCAAAAAGCAAAAAAAAAAAAAAAATTGATGGGAAGGGTATTTCCCTTAGATAAGGAAAGGTTTTTTTCTGACTAAAGGAAGAAGAAAGAAGGAGAAGGGCAATATTTCGGCAATGGTTCCATGTAGGGTAAAAGCTAGAGCTTTGGTGGAGTTGGAACCTCTCTCAGACTCAATCTTCTCGTATGACAAGTGAAAGTAATAATACTCTCTGCCTTAAAGAGATGTGGTAATATGTGGAAAGGGCTTTATAAACCTTAAAGTGCCTTATAAATGCCAGCTATCCTCCTCCTCCTCATTGTTATTAGACACACCTGTTAGGTATAATGCTTACAGCTTCAACATAGTGGTTGGGAAATACTTTATTAGCTAATTATTCCTTGTATAAATTTTATCATGTGAATTTTCTCTTTTAAAATAACAATGATAAGTAACATTTTTAGTACTTAATTTGTACTAGGCACTCTGCTAAGCACTTTATAATTATCAGCTTACTTAGTCTTCACAACAACCCTGGGAGGTGGTGCTATAATTATCCCCATGTTTACAGCTGAGGAAACTGAAGCAGATAGAGACTAAATGACTTGCCCAGGTCAAACAGTTAGTTAAGTGTTGAGGCTAGATTTGAACTCATGTCTTCCTGACCCCAAGTCCTGCACTCTATCCACTGGCCACCTAGGTGCCCCATAAAAAGCATCCCAAATTGTAAAGGATCCATTCAAGAGAAACATGGGGATCATCAATAAGGTATAATTTTCATATGTGTATACTTAAGCATGGAAATGTATTACGGGCAGAATCTCCCTCTTTGGAAGATGTGATATAATGAGTTCCTATTGGTCCAAGACTGTATAAAGAGAACCCTACCTGAAGGTAGGGAGATGCACTGAACGTCACTCTAGAGGTTTCTTTTGACCTTTTGATTCAATGAAGCAAAGAAGCAATAATGTATTAGCAGAAATGAAAAAGCAGTAAGGCAAATCCCAACACTGTTAATCATGTTTGGAAAAGACTTGAAAATCCTCTTAGAAAAGCTAATCTGGGTTGTGTTTCACCCAGGTGAGTAAATGCTACCATTTTCCCATCTGATTCTGTATTGGGTATAGTTTCATGAACAGAATGATAATAATAAAAAATAATAGCATTTTTATAGCTCTTTAAGGTTTGCAAAGCAGTATACATATTTTAACTCATTTAATCCTCATTTGAATAAATATTTTCTTGACAATCCTAACCATTTCTTGGAAAGTAGGTGGCAAGTTAGCCTGTAGAAGAGAAAGTTTGGAGTGGGCCATTGGAGGAAACATGATAACTGTACTTAAGTAGTCAAGAACTGGGATATAGAAAAGGGACGACACTAATTCCATTTGTGCTGGGAGGGCAAAACTAAGAGGCTAGGTAGATGACAGAGAAGCAAATTTGGGCTAAAGAGACAAATTTGTTAACATTTGAGCTATCCAGACATAGATGAACTTTGTTAGGAAAGGATGAGCTCCCCATTATTGGAGGTCAGTGAACAGAAGCTATAAGGGATTTTGTAGGAGGGATTGCAGGGGATTATGAGCACAAGGTGAGTCAGCATGATGAAGCAGTTGTCACAAAACCTACTGCAATTTTAGGGCTAGGGTCCAGACCAAGGGGGTAATGGTCATGCTGTACTCTGGTAATGTGTTTCAGTTCTGGGTGCCATATTTTAAGAAGGACATCACTTAATTCCAGAATGTCCCTAGAAGGACACTCAAGATGGTAGATGACCTTAAGATCATCATCACCATCATCATCATCATCATCATCATCATCATCATCATCATCATCACCATCATCATCATCATCATCATCCTTATCCCCAGTATTTATATATAACACTTGAAGGTTTACAAAGTACTTTATAAAAACTAGCTCACTCTATCTTCCCAATAACCCTACAAAGTATGCCCCCATTTTACAGATGAAGGGACTGAGACATATGAGACCATGTCATGGGAAGACTGGTTGAAGGAGCCAACTATGTTTAGTTTAGAGAACAGAAGACTTAACAGGAGCATGATAAGTGTCTTCTAGTATTTGAAGGATTGTCAAGAGGGAAGAAGGATTATACTTATTTTGTTTGACCTTAGAAGACAGAAGTAAGAAAAGTTGGTTGAAAGTTGCATAGAGTTAGATGGTGGCTTGAAATAAAGGTAAAATTTCCTAATGATTAGAGTTAGTGGCAAATGGAAAGTGGGCTGCCGTGAGGCATGGTGGTCTCCCTATCACTGAAGGATTTCCAGCAGAGGTTGGATGACCATGTCATAATTGCATATCTTATTCAGATAACGGCTGGAATAGATCGCCTCTGAAGTCCTTTTCAATTCTGAGTCCAATTCCTGTAGTCCTATAAAGTGTCAGCCATTTCCCCTTGCAGAACTTAGTAAGATTATCCAGAGGTAGAGTCAGGAACAGAGGTTGGGTCAATACAACAGGAATGTGCATGCTTGATCTGAATAGCAAACCCCACTCAATGTAGGTTTTGAAGGCCGATACCCTGTTTCCCAAACCAAACCCCACAGTTGTGCTTAAAAATCCCAACTTGCTTCATCAAATAACTCTAAACATTCATCTTCAATATGTTTGAATGAGTGAAATTCCCATTCCAAAGCCAGGGCTAAGGAGCCAAGAAAAGCATCTGAACCTACTACTTTTAACTTTTTTTTCCATTGCTCCAACTGAAAACAGCCACATGTATTATACTTCTTGGCTCTGCGGCTTATTTGATTGTATCATTTAATTCTTGAAAGGGTAGCATGGTCTGATTCAGAGGTCTTCAGGGTGATTTTGTGTTCTATTCTTCTTCACTGAGGAAGTAGAAAACCAAATCTCAAGTCTCTTTCTCTCCCTATGGGAAGGAAGCAGGACAGGGGAAGAAGGATGGCCAAAGGGAATGGGTTGGTTTGGAGAGGAGGTGCCCTGCAGTCTCACACAGCATCACGTAAGCGTGAGGTGGCATCAATAGGGGATAAAAATTCCTCATTATACCTGCCTTCTATAGTTACAGTTTGGAGAAAGCCAGAGGTGACTCCTTCTCTCCATGTAGATGAAGCACGGTTTGTAAAAGTTTGTTGGTAATGGGAAGTAATCAGTCTGAGGATTAGCTGAGAGCAGACTAGACAATGGATGAGTCAGTAAAGTATGAGCAATAAGAAAAACAAGGATTAAGTTAGTTAAGACCAAGAGTAGGAGGGGAACATTTTAGGGAGGTGAAATTAGAATGGATACCTATGAAGAACCCATTCAGACAGACTTCCTTGTGTGGGAACCAGAGAAAGAGAACAACCATTTCAGATTGTCAGGGAACTAACTGGGATTTCAGTTCTGCATGAACTCAAGGGAAAGAGAGGGATGGAAAAAGAACTTTAAAAATACTTGTTTGCTCAAAAGCCAAAATTTAGAGGCAATTATCCCTAAGGAAATAGCTCTTGGTAAGCTTAAGATCAGAGACAACACAGTGGAAAGGGTGCTAGATTTAGACTCAGCTGACTTGGGTTCAAATCATAACTTGATACTTACTAATCGTCTGACCTTGGACAAGTCATTTCCCCTGCAAAATCTGTAAAAATTATCTGTAAAATGAAGGACTTAGATTAGATGGCCTTTAATGTCCCTTCCGGATTTAAATCTATGATCTTATATGATCTGTGAAGGGCAGCTAGGTGGCACAGTAGAGTGCCAGACCTGGAGTCAGGAAGACTCATCTTCCCAAGTTCATATCTGACCTCAGACACTTACTAGCTGTATGACGCTGGGGAAGTCACTTAACCCTATTTGCCTCAGTTTCTTCATCTGTAAATTGAGGAAATGACAACAATCCAATATCTCTGCCAAGAAGACCCCAAATGGGGTCACAGAGACAAGAATGATAAACAACTGAATTGAATGATCCATGTGATACCATGAAAAATGAAGGTAGAAAGAGGGAAAAATTACAAAGAGAAACTAGGTTTATCTCTTACGCATCTTTCTATCTATTACTCAGGGAACAGTATTTAAGTCATTGTGACAACTGCAACTGGAAAAGAAATAACATTTTGCTATTCTCTGGTTTCATTTGTCATCCTTGGGACTGCTTAGAACAAAGTTCCCTTCCTTAGCCACCATTCCCTAGTAAATGCTGTGCCCTCATCACAGAATGTGAGTGTCATTAAATCAGAGACCCCATGCCAGTTTTGTTTTTGTCTTCTAAGAGCCTAGAAAAGGCCTGGCACATAGCAAGTACTTAATAAATACTTGTTGATTGATTGAATCTGGGGAGCTAGGGAGAGAAAGACGTGACTGGGAGAGGACTGATTTACCTACGTGGATATAGTTAACGGTCCCCAGTGATTCATAGATCTAATAAAGCATTTGCTTGGTCTCCAGTGGTATTACTGGTGACTTACTAGTGATATGGGGAAATAGAGGAAAATAAGGGAATTTGTTCCCAAGGCCATTATGAAGAGCCTTGAAGCTAGGTTTACAGGTGATAGAATGAGAAGGCTTAAGTAGCCCAGGGCAACATACTTGTATGCAATTGCAATTTTTAGGACTGGGCCTACCTTTAGAGTATTTAATAGAGGACTCAACTTGTGATGGAATGAGCTACTCAGGAAGGGCTCAAACACGTCAGTGACCAGGGCAAGCATGCCCCTAGGAGAAGGTAATCTCTCCTCAGATGAATGGAGTTGGAATTGGCATTTGAGCAAATGTTAATCCAAAGATCAGGCTGAATCAGGACTGAAGATACGGGGAGAGAAAAGGGGCCTGACCTGTCTTTCCGAATCTTCTGTCTTTCATAGAAGTTGCCTGCGTTCCTGCCCCCAACTTGTGCTGATTGGTTGGAGGGGCATGAATTGGTTCTTCCACATCTCCTTCTGATTTACTAAGTCGGCCAGGTTGTGGTGTTGTGGTCTTGGGCATCATCTTTCTTCTCAGAATTCCCCACCAGGACTTCAGACCATATGACATGAGTGGAAGGCTCCTGTTAATTTCAGGGTATCCTTCTTGTGGGCTGACTCCCATGTTTTGTCCTCAGATCTGTACCCACTATCTCTCTAGCTTCTCGGATGGATACATATGCACTGACTCTTCCACAGATGAGGGCCTCATGCTTTCATGGATGGCAGGAAATGGGGCCCAAGCTGGTATCCAAGACCTACTGCTGGTGGATCAGCTTCAGATTTCTGGCTGTGAAGTTTCTAGTCTATAGAAGGGCCTGTCAGGATGATGGAGCTACTGTTATCCACATTTAGCATTCAGTGATAGTGTCTCTTGCTCACAGACCAGGACTGACAATGACCTGCTGCAAAGAATACACAAACTCCTGTGGCATTGATGGACAGGGGCAGGCTCTGAAGGTTGTCTAGGTTGCTATACTCAGCATGGACAATGATGAAATCCTACTCTTCCTTGAGATGGTGCCTCCAAACGTCAAATACAGTCTTAACTCTGAGCCACCCTTTCTCCCAATCAAGCAATCAATCAGTAAGTACAATACAGTACAGCCTAGCATAGCACGGCATAGTATAGTATAGTATAGTATAGTATAGTATAGTATAGTATAGTATAGCATAGCACGGCATAGTATAGCAAAGTATAGTAAGTATAATTTTCTTCTGTAGTTAACTATTGGTTGATGTATGTGCAGAATGCCGCCACAGACACCTCCTAACTGTGTAATTCTAGGTTTCAAAATTTCTAAGAGGGCTATTGTGTCTGGAATGGTCAGTGAATAAATCAAGTTGACTGGAATTGAATCTCTTAGAAGTAAACTGATCATTTAGTTGAATAGGATGTATAAGGATAATTTCTCTTTAATGATGACATTAAAGATATCTCAATGATTCTTCCAAAGGGGAGGGACCTCTGACATAAATTATGAGTCTTAAGGGAAGGGAGAATTATCCCCTTATTAAAAAAATTTGTTCTGTGAAGTTTGGATTCAGTCAAAGGACAGCACTTGAGAACCTAGAGGGCCACATGTGGCTTTGAGGGCAGGTTCCCCACCCCTGAGATTGTGTAATGTCACCCAACAGGTTCTCAGTAGAAGTGGGAAAAGGGTAGAAGTGAGGTCTATGTGGGCTGAACATCTGACTTTTTCCCACTCAGATCTGCAGTGGTTTGGTCATCTTGGTCACTCACTGGTCCAGTCTGAGATGAGTTCTCATAGATTGTTTTCCATAATTAATGGGACAGCATAGGAAGTCTGGGATATTTACCTTCTCTAGAATATAATATCTGGGATATTTATCTTTTCTGGTCCACAATAGAGTTTGTAAAATTCACAGAGGCCCTTAAGTCCACCATAACTTGTGGCAGAGGTGAGTCCAGTAACACCCCGGGGCCTTGGCATCTTGATTTCAAGTGTAAGAAACAGGTAAGTGTGGGGAAGGATATCAGGATGAGGGATGGATGAAGGATGTGGTGTAGCTTGATGGGAAGTGTAACGGATTCCGAGACAGAAGACTTTGATTTGGCAGCCTGTTCTGCCATTTTATTACTTGGATGACCTTGAGCAAATTTCTTAACCTTTCTGAGTCTCGGTTTCCTCACCTGTAAGTGAAGGCATTGGACTAACTGGCCCTTAGGGTTCTAAGATTATAGCTCCTAATCCATGATTCCTTTGAGAGGTCTCATTATCCCTTCTACTAGTGGCAGGGATGCATTGGACATGGCACACATTGGTTTATTCCCGCTCTCCCTCACTCTCCAATGGGCTCTAAAAGACAGGCTGAAGTAGTCACAGAAGGGACTTTGGCTGTGACTAAATGCGGATATTGAATTGTACAAACTCCCATACGAGTGGGGCAGGGTTAAGGTGACAGCAACACATTTTCAGACAGATCCATTGCAGACGGGAGGGCAAATCTTTTAAAAACTAGACCACCAAGGCAAGGGGAATGATGCTGAGGCCTGACTTACAGTCAAGAAGAAATTTGCAATCAAAAAGGAATTGCATAATCTCTCATTCCTTCTGCTGGAGTCAAGTCTCTGGCTCATGCTACCAGGAAAACTCCATGGGCTTGGACTTTGGGGAATGCCCAGGGGAGGACACCCAAATGAGCAAGGAACCATGAAATGTCCTCCACCCATCCCTTGAAAGAACCTGGGGCACTCCAGTCACTATCAGGGAAACTGATACCAGCACAGCCCAAGCCAAATCCCCTTCTGGTGAAGATGGGCAGGCTACAGATAAGATCCAGATGAGAAAAGTCATGAGGCCTGGCCAGGCTGGTGCTAGTGCTCCTTTGAAATGCCCAAGCCCAAAGGAGTTAAAAACAAAGGGGGAAACTGGTTGTAGGAAAGGAAATTCAAGCCCATAACAGGAGACAAGATTCCAAGGAAGGTAATTTTGTTTGACCCAACCTGTATCCCCAAAGTGCTGGCCTTTTTAGTGACCGTGCAGCTTTCCTGCCCTGACCCTACAGTGATAATGTCTATCTGGTCATTGATTGGGTTGGCCATACTCTTTTTGACTCAGTAATACTAAAAAGACTGTTGACTCTAGTACGACCTTTGCTTTTCAATGGCAGAGAACAGTTTCAAGTGGCTTGGAGACGCAACACTGGTTTCTTTGCAATACGTGGGAGTGGTCATGGTACCATGTCAAATCTGGAGTTCTTCTTTGTATAAAGTATCATCTTATATCCTCCTGAGGGGCTCATTTTGCTTGACTTGATTGGGCTCCTAGGAGATGTGGATGGCAGCTATTGCCTATGACTGGTCTTGTCTATCCAAGGTTGTGAAAGTAGTTGATTTAGGAATTGGAATCACCAGTGTTTTATTTTGTTTTTTTAACCAGGGAATCTCATTTATGATGCAAAGGTGGGGTGGAGGAGGGTGTCCACACACTCAGCTGTTGCTTGTGAGAACCCACTTGACTTGGAGCATTATTATCCTCAAATCATCAATAGCCACCCTGCGTCCTTGAAAGCCTCAGCCCGGAAAGGATAACCCCATCTCCACTCTTTGAATTATTGGTATCAGGAGAAGTGACCAGAGCAGAAATGAATGCTGGTTCCGGTTTAATGTGTTCCTGACGTTTTACTAGAGGTGTAGAAGTTGGGGAGAAAACTCAACCTGGATTCCGATAGGGCTTCAGTTATTCTTTCAATCAATTAAGCCATTACAGCCAGTAGGATGAAAAGAAGTTCAGACTTTGTCACTTACTAGTTGTGTGACCATTTTTACCTCTTCTTAGCCTCAGTTTCCTCATCTGTAAAATAGGCTGATACTTATACTTCTTACCTTATAGGGTTACTGTGAGCATGAAAGGAGATATAATATACATAAAACACTTTATAACTATAAAGTGTTATATAAATTTTAGCTGCTGAGTTTGTGTCTGGGTAGCCTAGGTGAGGCTTTTCTATTGAGTAAAAACAATGATTAAAGATGCTTATAGAAAACAGGGTGAAAACCTTTTAATATTCTAATGGTTTACCTTTACTGAGTAAGCTTCTCTGGGGGCCCAAGAGGGCAATTGTGTATGAACAAATCTGTTATCATGAACTTCAAATCCCAGTCTTTGGGTATTATCTGACTTACCATAACTAGAACTGAACGTACTGTAGTGGAAAGAGAACTGAATTTGGAGGTAAATGACCTGGCTTTTAGTTGCAGTTACTACCTGTATGGTTTTGAGTACGTCCCTTCAAATCTCTAGGCCTCAGTTTCTGTACTTGGAAGATAAAGGGGTTGAACCAGATGATCTAATTCTCAATTCATGTGTAACTGATTTCTTTTTCCTCACTTATTCTCAGTAGACTTCAGAGGCAGCTAGTTGACACAATGGATAGACTACTGGAGTTGGAATCAGGGAGATGTAAGTTCAAATCCAGGCTCAGACAATTACTAGTCTTGGCCCTGGCTGTGAGAAATGATTCATTTGGACCCCTACTCAATTCCAATCGGTATCGATCAACTTGATATGATTCCATAGGGGTGGTGATTATAAATTCTGTATATTAGGCCCCAGAACTGTGAACTGCAGATTATAAACTCACTTGCTTAATCATAGGAATCTAACTAGAGGTTCTCCACCCTTGTTTTTACTTGTTATGGTGACCAAGCTCAGCGTGGTGAAGGTGACTCAATTACATAGAAAGTCCCCCAACTTATTTTCGTACCTCCTGACCACTCTCTCTTGACTTACATGACCATCTTATGACCATCTTATGATCACCTAGTCAGTGGAAATGCTCCATGCTTCACTCAAGCTGAGACTCCTTCCCCCCGACATACCATTTTTTTTTCCATCTGATACATCATTTTTGGCCCTTGAAGCAAGGTCTGTCAACCAATGGGATTTTGTATTTTGTGTAGCTCCTCTAGAGTGTTCAGGAATCAAACCTGGTATCAAGCCTTATAAAAATAAGGCCCTGGAAGAAGGGGGGCATTTCAGATCATGGGGAAGATCTGAGGTCCATTTCATTAGAGGGGACCATGGACCATTTAATAGAAAGTGCCATTGTCTCAGAGTTCTGTCTCAGTTTCTTTTATTGTAGGTTGGACAATTTTGAACTCTACGTGGGCAAGTCACTTGACTTTTCTCAGCCTCAGTTTCCTCATCTGTAAAATGGGGATAATAATAGTACCTTCCTCCCAGGGTTGTTATGAGGAGAAAATGAGATAAGATACATGAAGCATATCATAAACCTTAAAGAACTGAATAAATACTAGCTATTTTTAAATTTGCATTTATGGCTATCTTATATTGCTAACTATTTTTGTTATATATGTAGGTGCGCCTAGTTGATTGTCATCCTTCATTCCTAAGTCAAGACACACTGCATCCAGCTGTGGTTGATCAGATTAATGCGACCTCAGAAGGCTCTTCCACAGATCAGGCACAAATAGTCAGTGTGAACATTTGGGGTAGATTCTCTAAATCTGCATATATCACGTTTCTTTGGAACTACTTCAATTTTGCTTTGCTCACAGAGCATAGCGCCTTCTCTGATGAGGGCACACCGTGATGGACAGTGCTGTGCTAGCATTTCTCATGTCATGCAATCAGTTCCAAAGTTCTTCACAGAGACCTTGAGAGTGTCCTTGTATCGCTTTATAGACATACAAACATATATTTATGTACTGAGCTCCCACTAAATCCAAAGTACTAATAGTAGTTGGAGACACAAAATACTATATTGACAATGGCTTGTCTCAAGGAATTTTTGGTCTCCCTGGACAGATTATTTAAATGTACTAACAGAGATAGCATGGTGTAGTATGTTGAGTACTGGACTTGGAGGTAAGAAGACCTGAGTTCAAATCCCACCTCTGACACTTACAAACTTGGGCAAGACTCTTAATATTTCTAAGCCTCAGTTTCCTCATCTATAAAATGAGGAGGTTGGACTCAATGGCCACTAAGATTCATTGCGACTCTAAATCTATGATCTCATGAAATATATAATCTTCTCTTTGAAACACAGTAGAGACACTGAATTTGGAATCAGTATCTGTCCACAAGGGACTTGTGATCTTTTTTTTTTTTTTTGCTTTTTAGAGGGGGGGAAGGCTGGGCAATTGGGGTTAAGTGACTTGCCCAAGGTCACACAGCTAGCAAGTGTTAAGTATCTGAGGCTGGATTTGAACTCAAGTCCTCCTGACTCCAGGGCTGGTGCTCTATTCACTGCACCACCTAGCTGCCCAAGGGACTTGTAATCTAATTGGGAAGATTATATGTATATGTATCCAGGTATGTGTGTGTGTATGTATGTATAAACATACATACATACACACACATATAAAACACAGGACAAAGAGATGTGATTATATCATATATACTTTAAATCAGTGGTTCTCAACCTTCCTAATGTTGCGACCCTTTAATACAGTTCCTCATATTGTGGTGACCCCCAACCATAAAATTATTTTCGTTGCTACTTCATAACTGCAATTTTGCTACTGTTATGAATTATAATGTAAATATCTGATATGCAGGATATATTTTCATTGTTACAAATTGAACATAACCCATAGGTTGAGAACTGCTGCTTTAAATATATATATGATAGCTTTCCAATTAGACTGTAAGATCCTTGAGGGCAGGCGTCATACCTTGTGCTACTTTTCATCCCCAGTAGCCGCTAGCACTTTGTACGTGATGGCAGCCTAGTAAGTTTTTGTGAAATTGATTGAAACTCACTGAAAAGCAGAAATCTTTCTGTTAGTGATATCAGATGATATTTAGAAAAATGAATATAGAGCCTTGTAGTAAATAGAATTCTGGACTGGAATTTAAGTTTTCAGATCCTGTCTCTGACATTCGCTAGTTGTATTAGTGTGGGCAAGTCACTTATATTATGAGCTTCAGTTTCTTTATCTATAAAATGGGGATGATAATACTCAGTATCTACAGTACCTCACAGGACAGTTTGTAAGACTCAGATGAAGTGATATATGTAAGGTATTATATAGCTTTAAAATGCTATATAAATGTCCAATATATTTATAAAAGTTGCTAAGGACAAGTTTACCTGTATGAGTCGTACAGGATTTTGCATAATGTCTTCTCCTCCAAAAAGATAGAGTCTTTGGTCTTTCACAGCTACTGCAGGGTGAAGGACAGCTACAGGCATGCTGGCCATCATCTCCCAGACATCATATATACTGTCGTACCTCTCCATGGAACTCATTATCTCCTGGTTTTCTCCAATTCCTCCAATGGAGAAGATGTAGTTCTTGTAGGCTGTACTTCTGTGGGAGTATCGAGCCACCAGCATGGGTTCCCCCAGCCTCCACTGATTGAGTTTCAGGGAGAAGATGTAAACATTGTGACTCACTTGCTGCTTGCCTACTCCAACAGACATGCCCCCCAGCACGTAGGCACTGCTGTGCAAGGTGACAGCGGAGGCTTTGTAAAGACGAGCTGGGAGCTTGGCGAGGCCCTGCCACTGGCCAGTCTTCTCATGGTATAGCAGAACTTCCCTGGTGGTTTGCTGATTGTCCTTTCTACCTCCCAAGAGGAGGAGGAAATCACGGTGAGAATCTCTCCGAGGAACATGCCATAGTGGCTTGAGGTCTGGGCTGCCAGTTCCATACAAAGAAAACACTTGTCTCCTCACCACCTCCAGGATGGCTTGGCATGCTGGTGAAGACTGAAGGAGAGAGTCATTGACAATGAAATGGAAGAAGAAGGTCGGGTGGACATATTGGAGCCTGACTTTTTTGAATAGTTCTTGGATATATTTTTTCCGGGCCTGGAGGTCATGCCTGATCCAGACCATTAATGTTTCAAACACTTCTTCTTCCTCACCACAGAGCTCATCATCTCCCAGGTAGTCACTCAATTCCAAGGGGCATAGCTCCTTTAAATCTTCTGATAAGGCTACTTCTGGGAAACACCTTAGGGCCATTGATCTGGCTTTCTGTTTGAGGCTTTCACAACTCAAAGTGTCAGAGAGTCTGATCATGCTAAGACAGTTGCTTGGGGTCAACTGCTTCTGAAGATACAATGAACAGGCTTCAAAAAGCCTGAGATACTGCAACATGGATGCAGCTTCCATCAAGTGCAGGACATTCTCCACAGTGATGTGAACTTCTCCAGTGTACACATACAGGATGATCTGCTGTAAAGTATTGGCATCAATGCTTTTCAGGTCAACTTTGGCCTGAGTACTTTCTCTGAAGTTGCTGCAGAACATTGCCTGGAAGTAAGGACTGCTGGAGGCCAAGACATTTCTGTGGCAGGGGACTTCACAGTTCCCAATGCATATAGTCACATCAATCAGGATCCTTTTTTGTCGTAAGACATTTAGCTGCCTCAAGAGATCAGAGGAGAAGTTCTCATCTTTGAAAAGCAGACCCTCTGGTGACTCCTCATCCATCTTAATGGAAAGGGAAGACTCAATGGGTTGGTAGCTTGTCTACGATGTTCGCTGCAGGTGAATCAAGGCAGACAGTCTAGGTCTGTCTCAATCTCTTGGATCTTGTAGGTTTCAGTATGAGTATTGATTAACAAAGATGGGGAAATAAAAGTCACATTGCATCTAAATCCCTGAAATTTGCTGGTCTGTTTTTTTTTTTCCTTTTGTTTACTCACTATTGCTGTAACCTAAGTGAGCAAATCAATGAGAACTTGGATGCTGGGGTCTTCTGCTAATCTGGCAAAAAAAAAAATGTACAAGTTGCAAATGATTTGACTGCCTGAGACTGAAATGTGAACCTAAAATATCTCAGAAGCATAGAATATTAAAGTGGGAAGAGAACTTACAGATCATCTATCCTAAATCTCTTATTTAACAGAGGAGGAAACTGAGCATTTCAGAGAGAAAATGATTTTCCCCAAGTCACAAGGCAATAAGTAGTCGGGCAAAGACTTGAATATGGATCTCATGACTCCAAAGCCTATGGCTCTTTCTATTGCCCCACAGTGAGGTAACAGTTAATTTCATTTTCTACACTAGAAATATAGTTTGGGTTTTTTTTTCTCATGGTTTTCAACAGATCTGTCATCCAGTAAATGCATGCATCTCTTCCTGGGACTTAGTCATTCCCCAAACATGTAATGCTGGCAACTCTGCCCTCCGGTAACAGATAGACCCTGTCCAGAAAATGAGTGAGAACCTTGCTTTTTTTTTTTTTTTAAATCATGGCTCCCCCCCCCCCCCCCCTGCCCCCGCCTTTTTGGTTTTCCTTTGTTTGTTTATGCAATAAATAAAAACCAAAGACTGACCAAATTTCTGGCCTGGGTTTGTTTTGATGACAACTGCCAGCTTCTACCTGCAGGTAATTGAAGGATAGAGATATTTACCTTCTGCTTTTTGCCCCCGGCATCCACTGACTCCTGAGCGGTTTATGCTCCCTTGAGATTTTCCATCATTAGGACACAAGTGAAATTGTAAACCCAGGACTCTCCTTCAGCTGGCAAGTGATTTATACAGGGCGATTTCAGGATTTGTTTATTCTGACGTTATTTTCACTGCCTTCTGGAGCTTTGTGAAAGAACTACCGGGCAGAGAGACATTGTATACATTCCATGACTAAGAATAGTTGCATATGTACTTTCCACTGTTCTCACATGTGACTTTCCAGTTGCCTTTTGCAACAAGTTGAGCTGGGCTGGCATGAGCCGCGCATGCCCAGGGGATGTTTTGCTGGCTAGGGTTTGCATCAATAAAAATAGAGCCCAAGATGAAGCTTCTCTTTTATGAAAGACCTTGCTGCCCCCTTGGAATACCCTGAGGCCCTTATCCTGAAACTGCCTGGGAATTTGAGAAGTCTGGAAATAGGCTTCAGTGCTTAGAATCTCAGCTTCCTTCAAAGCCTAGCTCAGGTGCATCCAGAACTGGAGGTCTTTCTTCATCCCCTCAGTGATTAGCCTGCTCTCTCACTGGAATTTACATTGCATTTACTTGTGAATATGTTGTATTCCCCAGCACCTCAGAAGAACATAAGCTCTTTGAGGACAGGGACCATTTGGTTGCCACTTTTGTATCCCTGCCTAGCAAAGTGCTGACAAAATTGTTACTGTAATGACAGAAATTTTTAATACCGAATATACTATGAACTGCCACTCCCTTAAATGTTCCTTGTAATGTCAGAATTTCAGTAATGTCCTGGCATTCTTACTCTTAAGATATTTACTCTTGATTAGGTCAAGTTGAACCACACCCCATGTCCCCCCATCCTGAGATCTTACCTTGTAGGGGGAACCTGGCTCAAGCTGGATCTAGGCCTTTGATGTTCTTGCTCCTTTCCATTGGGATTCGTGGCATAAAGGGCAAAACAGTCAGAATGAAGTGGCTTTCCTTGCCTGGATTGCCAAATCCAGGGGTCTTATGACCAGGGCTTGCTACTTCATACTGTCTCTTCCCCTTCTCCTTCTAAAACTAGAAAGACCTTTTCATGGGTCTCTTCAGTTGGGAAATCTACTGGATATCCCCCAGGGTGGCAGGTTTGCTACCATCTCAACTCAGGATGCTTTATTCTTCAACTGATGGTTTTGATTTATTTCAGAACTTTACAATGCTTTACTTGTAGTACATCTTTGATGAATGTTCAATTGTTGAATTAAATTCAGCATCCAAGGCTGGGTAGTTAGAGTCTTTGCACTGAGCATTTGAGTGTGGACAGCGAAAGACATCCCTGAAGGGAGCTAAGTAACTGTTGTCTTGAGGAACCAGTTCGATGAGTGTTTCCCACAAAGCCCAAGGTTCCTGGTGACAATGACTTGGAAATCTCTTATGGCCTTTTAGGTATTTTTATGCACAATGAGTGAAGATACTTAGTGTGATTTTTTATTAAGCATTCTTAATTATACCAAAGGGCAGCTAGGTGGTGCAGCAGATAGAGTGCCAGACCTGGAGTCAAGAAGACTTGAGTTCAAATTTGACCTCAGACATTTACTAGCTGTGTGACCCTGGGCAAGTCACTTCACCCTATTTGCCTCAATTTCCCCATCTGTAAAATGAGCTGGAGAAGGAAATGGCAGACCACTCCCATATCTTTTCCAAGAAAACCCCAAATGGGATCACAAAGAGTTGCACGTGACTGAAACGACCGAGCAACAATAAAATATAGCACATTTATGCAGCATGATATGGTTCACAAAATGCTTTCCTTGTTTTTCCCTTGTGAGGTCGGTGGTGATATGACTTTTACTGCAGTATTTTACAGTTTACAAAGTTCTTTCCTCACAACAGCCCTGTGAGGTAGGTACTGAAGATTATCACCATTTTATAGAAGAGCCCATTGACACTCAGAGAGGTTAAATGACTTGTTCAAGGCCACGCAGACAGTAAGTTACAGTCAGGAGTCAAGCCCGGGTCCTCTGACCGCAATTTCGTGGATATTTTCATTATACTGCACTGCCTTTAACAAACTTACCGAATATTCTTAATTTAACTTTTACAAATTTGCTTCTTGTGTTATTTTTCTGCTTTTGTTAGATAGACTGGAGATGGAGACAGTGGGTGAAAGGAAAATGCTGAAAAAAAATGAGAAGTAGGGGCGGCTGGGTAGCACAATGAATACAGCACAGGCCCTGAAGTCAGGAGGACCTGAGTTCAAATGTGACCTCAGACACTTGGCACTTATGTAGCTGTGTCACCTTGGACAGGTCACTTAATGCCAACTGCCTTGCCCTCCCCCCTCCAAAATAAAATGAGAAGTGACATCTGGGTGGAGGGGGCTAGGAGCAGCTGCAGAGATAGCACACTCAAAGTGCTATAGAAATTCTACTATTAGTACTATTATCATTGTCATCACTGGGAATTAGAGAGACAGAACCATAACTAGGGAAGGGCAGCTGGGCCTTTCCCCAGGGGGCTCAAGTTTAGCCAGTGGTGACAACACTTTAGTGTAGAATCTGCTGAACTTAGTGCTTTGTTAGCAAGAATCATTAGTTAAGAAAGTGGTTTCATACAGAATCCTTTCTTTTGCTCTTTTTTGCCCACATTTCTTAAGTTCACAATGAAAAGAAAATTTAAAAATAGTTAAAATATGAACCAACCAGATGCAACAAGCTTTCTCCCATACCCTTTCCTACTGAGGTACCACAGGTGAGTTTCCCCTCCCACCATCAGCTTTACAGTGGGGACTGATACCCTGGGTATTGGTTTCCTGCTCTACACCCAATTTAATTTGCTGTAGAAATTTGATTGAAGGCAGTTTTCATGCTACTTATCCTGGCTGTATTTTGTGAAACTTACCCTTGGCACACAGACACACAGACACACAGACACACACACAAACACACACACAAAGATCATCTAAAACTGTATGTATACCACTTTAATTGGTTCTGTAGGGGCATGGTGTTAGGCAAAACAATATGATGGAATTTCTATAGGAATTTCCATAAGGGGCAGCTGGGTGTTGCAGTGAATAGAGCACTGGCCCTCAAGTCAGGAGGACCTGAGTTCAAATTCGACCTCAGACACTTGACCTTGGGCAAGTGACTTAACCTCAATTGCCTTGCCTTTCACTGTCCAAAAAAAAAAAAAAGGAAGTGCTAAAAATGACCACTTGGCTGACCAATGTGGCAAAGAGATTTCCCCACTTTATAGAGGAGTTGAGCTAAAATTTTATGAATTTGATTGAAGCTATTTAATGCAGGCTTTTTATATCTATTTAAAATTATGGACCTGGAAGAGAACTTTCAAGCCATATCATCTAGTTCTGTCCTGACAAAAGACCTTCACCTTGGCCTAGCATTTGCAACTTGAGTGGGCAGTTTCCTTAGCTTCTAATTGTGCCTGGGGAATACTGTTAGTAGTTACTGCAGTGAGATAGTTTGACTGACATACACAGCAGTGGAAGGCTCTCCCAGGGCATGGAGTTAGACTGAGGGGACTATTCCAGATGGCTTTAATGTCTCTTTCCTGTCATACCTCCAAATCTAAGACTTTTATTTTTATCAAGAGCACAATTGAGACAGTAGGAGGTTAAATGCTTAACCCAGACGTTAAAGGACAAAAATTGAAATAAGGTCTCCCACCTCTCCTATCATTGCTCTAGGGCTTGGCATCAGAATCAGCACAATAAAACACAGCTTCCATTTTGCTCAAAAACGCATTGATCCTTTTACCTTCAGCTCATAGTGAAAAGAAGACGTTATTTTTTTTTTTGGCGGGGGTGGGGGGTGGGGGGTGGGAGTGGGGAGAATTGGCCCTGACAGCAATAGGTAGGAATTCTTTCAGAGTAAATTTGCATCAAGTACCCCTAACTAGGAGTATTAATAGTGGCATGTCCTTTGCATTCTTCTCACTGGGCCTTTTGAAATCCAGCTCTTTGCTTCCTTCCATCCAGCCCTGGAAGGCAGTCCAGTCACACTGACCAGCTGTAACAAATCCTTTGGAAGCGACGGCTTCATGCTGTTGGCCAGCCCATGTGGTGCTTTCCTGATCCACACTTAGATGTCAAGAAAAGATACAAAGACGACTCAGTGTTTACTTCTTGGGATCCTTTTTATAATCTCTTGCCCTCTCCCCTTACCAATACATTCATTTGTGTGCGCCTAGATACTTACGCACATGCTCTCCACGTAACCCCCCTCCTAAAAGCCCCCAAAGGCTTCTCATACCACCTAGATGTAATCTCGAGCAGCCCACATTTGTCCAGAGAAAACAGCTCTCCCAGAGGACTCTGTCATGTCTATTTGTTTTAGTTGCGGTCATGAAGACTTTTTAGCTTTGGGTCTGAGTGTGTGGGAGCCTGAAAGGATGGCAGAAGTATTTTTGGCTAACCAGTCTCCAGTCTTGGTGTTATTTTACATCCCTTACAGAATTGATGGCTGGGTCTCAGCTCTTTCCCTCTTCCTTCTGGGTGGTGGGGAGAACAACTCACTCTTCTCACTCTTCACTCTGACCATCGATAACTTGGGAGCTCACATCACTCCAGCTCCATGCCCTGCTTTAAATTGCTGGTTCCTCATCATGCTTGGTGTGCAGGGTCTAATTTGGCCTTCTGCTTACTTTGGCTGGGTTACTGGTGGAATGAGGCCTTTTTTTCCTTTGCCCATGGCAAATGCTGCCCTCTTTGCACCCTCCGTTCTATGCCCAGTCCCACCAGTGACTAGCTTTGGGATCCTGGGCAAATCTCAGTGTCTCTGGGCCTCAGGGTTTGCTTTTATAAAATGAGGGGGTTGGGCCGCATGGTCTAGAAGGCCCCTTCCAGCCCTAATATTCTCTGGCTCAATAATTCAGCAGTACACTTCCTCAGGCTTGGCGTTTGGGAAGGAACGCTGCCAGAAGCTGGGACTAAGTGATTATGGTCTCCTCAGAGCTGTTTGAGCCCTGAAACATGATGCAGAGAAAAACCAGCTAGCTAAGTTGGCAGCGGCTCCTTTTTATTGTTTTGCCCTTTTAAGTAAATTTGGAGAGACTTTTCCCCCCCTTCGGAGTTTTTGAGGATGAGCTGATTGATGTTCATGAGCACGGTTGTATTATAGGGCATTTTTTTCTACCTAGTTCGTGTGTTGGAGCCAAGAGGCTCTGAACGAGGGATGCTACACTGGTCCAGGTCAGCAGTGGATTTGACTACAACAAAGAAGGAAAGGAAAAAACCAAATGTGTATCCCTTGTCCTCTGGGTGTATTCTTCCTTTCTCCCTTCTCCTCCTCCTCCATTGGGCTGAGTGACTGGGATTCTCTTAACTGTTACCAGGGTGAAACATGACTATGGAGATTCCATGAGGAGATTTACTTCAAGAAGCTACAAAAAGCATTTCAGAGGCACTCATGAAGGCCTTCTCATGACTGGAGGGCCTTTTTTTTCTCCTAGTAGACCTTTGGCTGTGCCCAGTGAGCTTTAAGAGAAAAAACAAAACACAGAGACCATTACAGGACATTTTAGTCAGCCAGTTCCTGGACAGTTGGGGGAAGGGCCTTTGGCTCTTATAAAGTGCGTTTGCTTTTGTGGGTGTGTTGTATTTGTAGTCTATATATTTGTACTGACTTGTAATGAGTTGAACAAGGACTTTGTCCTCTAAACAATAACAGAGAGGGTTCATGGTACTTGCATCTCAAGGGTTGCCATGGCTACCCTCCTCAGAGAGATAACAACATACAAGATGTCTCTTACTAGGCTAGTAGTACAGATTTCCATGATCCCAGTGATCACACACTTCCCCCGCACTCTTTTGCCTTAAGAAAAAGTCTTCATTTGTTTCTGAAGAGCATGGGGAAGCAGGGATGGCAGAGGAGATGGGGTCATAGTTGATTGTTGGTCTAACCCAGTGGTTCTCAACCTTCCTAATGCCGCAACCCTTTAATACTTGTACGTGGGCATATCTGCATGTGGACGGACCCACCTGGAGATGGATAGAGGAGCCGTGTCTTTGTTCCTAGGACCATCGGAAGTATGTGTTTTCTGATGGATTTAGGCGACCCCTGTGGCCCCTGTGAAAGGGTCGTTCGCAACCCACAAGTAACCTAACAGTCTGGCCCCTCCTCCTTTCTTCCAGTTGGGCCCTGACTTCATATATCATTTATGTCACAGATCAGCTTTCTCAGCCTTAGATCAAGCTTAGGCATGGGGGGGTGGGACGGGAGGAGATGGACGGGGAGGGGGCAGAAATAAATAAAATGGATAATATGATCAAGGATACTTTATTACCCTTCTCTCAGCCCAGGTCACCAATGATAATACTAAGCATTGAACTCTATTCTCTTCCTCAGGGCCTTGGGAATCTGGCTTACTATCACTCCCTGATAGTAAGATAAGCACTAGGGAGGAAAATTGACTCCCTCAGTCCACTAGAAATGTTTTCCAAGTCAAACTACACTGTTGACTAGTAAACTATAAAAATTTTCCACTTTGGAGTAGAATTATCCTGAAGTGACTGGGATGGGGTAAGGGTTGTGGAGGCTGGGAAAATGCAAGGAAAGGAGCTGAAGACAGATCTATCAGTTTGAGTTGTTGTGGGTTTTTTTTTTTTTCTGTTTTAGGAAGTGAAAAGCAGTTCTTAAAGTAATACAAGTTTTGTGGATTGGTAAACTTGATTCAGCATTTGGGAAACACCACAGGCTCTTTTTAGGTTGTGCTTCTAGAGATAAGACTAAGAGAAAGCAAGTACCCAGTATAGTAGAATATTAATGAGCTGGAATGCCTTTGAGCATAAACAATTAAATCAAAGCTATATCTGATGCTGTGTTGGTCTGAATATTTTCAGGGATGCTCAGGTTCCTTTAGTTGTGGCAATGGGATAGGGAGGGACACACACACACACACACACACACACCCACACCCACATACACACCCACATACTGGTATTTCAGAATCCAGGAAAGGACACAAATCAGATTTATTGAGAATTGACCTCAGATTGTAATCTGTGTCTCAAAAAGTACTTTCTGACATAGGTTCACATGGACAGATTTTCACAGTTCCTCTCTATAAATCTCTCTAGTTTGTGTCCTTCCAAGGAAACTCTGGGGTGGGGGACCTGTGGCCTCAAGACCACAGAAGGCTTTCTAGGTCCTCAAGGGCAGCCCTTTGACTGCATCTAAACTTCACAGAATAAATCCCCCTAATAAAAGGATTTGTTCTGCAAAACTTCAACTCATTCAAAAGGCCACACTCAAGGACGTGGAAGACCACATGTGGCCTCAAGGCCCCAGGCTCTCCACCTCTGTCTTAGTGTATGGCTTATCCTCCTTCCTCCTTCCCCCCACCAAAGAATCTTTAGTTCTTCTGTAAGAATTCAGAATAATGAGGCATCAGATATAGAACAGCTTTATTTATTCCCGAAAACATTCGGTGGAAAGAACATTGGTTCTGTAATCAGAGGATCTGGAATCAAATTCCATTTCTCATGCTTTCTGCCTTTGTGATTTTGAGTAAGTCATTTAAATTCTGTTTTCTTATTTGTAAAAGGAGTGGGTTGGACCAGAAAGTTTCAGAGATTCCTCTCTACCCCTAGACCTATAATCTTTTTATCCTTTAACAGCTCAGAAAACTTTTTTCCCTTTTATAGAAGGCATCGAGCAATTTTGTCCTCTAAGTAGGTTCTGCCTTTGAGATCTCCACAGCCCTCATTACTCACAGTACAAAGAGCAAAATCCAAAAGATTTGTGCCTCCTCAGCATGGTTCTGTGTTTTGTAGTTTCTCTGGGGTGCATAATAACCTCTCAATAACTTTGTCTTGCCTCCCTAATTTGTTGCTGTCATTGAGCCTTCATTTCCCTTACCTTGGATCAAGGTTCCATCTCTTTGGGGACCATGTGAATGTAGCACCCTTTAGCACAAGCCTCAGTTGAGGTCTTTATAGTGGCTAAGCAGCCTTATATCTATCTAGTACAAATTCCTGTGGATGCCAGATAGCCTCCAGTCCTAGATTGTATTACTCTCCATCTGTATATTCCTGCCTCATCTATGCAGTCCCTGTGAAATAGATGCATCTCTCCTCTTGGGCATTCACTCTGGTACTTTTCCACATACGAAGAGAGCAGCTTGATGGCGCCCTCCTGGCAACATGCCTGTTGCCTCCATAAGTTTGGTCTTAGACTATATTACTGATATTACCTTATTTTGTTGTCTAAGGATGGAGGTCATTGAGTTGATCAATCATTTATCACACTCTACTTTGACCAACTCAACAACCTGTCACATTTACAGTTGTCATTTACTACCATTTCCAGAGGTGGAAAGCAGAAATTTCTTGTTACTTGAATATTCCAGTTAGTTGGTTAAATTTATGGTCATTTCACCTCTTCTTGGTGAAAGTCTTCAGTGGTCCCCCTGTTAGTTATTGAGTAAAGTTCAGCCTCCTTTGACTTGCCCAAATGGGCATTCACCTTATCCTTCCAGCTTTATATCACATTATTCCTCTGCATCTACTCTATGCTCCAACCAAACTGGGCTATTGACTGTTTTCTTCCAAACTCTGTTCTTCTCTACATCCATGCCTTTGTTCATTCATATTTTTCTCTCCCCTATTCACCTATTGAATTTCTACCCATTTTTAAAGTCCCTTGCCAAGCCCACCTCCTCCTGGAAGTCTTTTCTGATCTCTTGTTGGTAATCTTTTCTATCAAACCTCATATAGCACCTTATTATCCTATACCTTTCTAATGTGCTTACAATATACTGTTTTATCTTACAGTTGTCTGCAACTGTGGGTGGTACAGTAGATAGAGCACCAAGCCTGGAATAAGGAAGATCTGAATTCAAATCCAGCCTCAGACACTTACTAATTGCTTAACCTGGTTTACCTCAGTTTCCTCATCTGTAAAAGAAAGCTGGAGAAGGAAATGGCAAACCATTGCAGTAGCTTTGCCAAAAAACCTTCAAATGGGGTCACAAAGAGTCATACACAACTGAAAAGGACTGAATAACAAGTATATGTTAAATTATAAATTTTGTGAAAGCTGGGATCAGTTTATTTATATTTTGTATTCCCTCTGTGCCTTGCACAGTGCCCTGCACACAGTAGGTTTTTAGATATTTATTGACTCAAATTAAAATTAAATGAAATAAATCATTTAAGGTTTTAACTCTAATGTTACTGGGGTGTGGCATTGTTAATGGGGACCCTCTGGTGCATTATATACACAGTACAAGCTGCCCATGTTCTCTCACAATGCAATGTATTCATCTATCCTGCTTCTGGAATTTTAGTCAGGCTTCAAGGATATTGCCACTCACCTAAAGTCAGAGTCCTTTAAACATGATTTAGCACCTTATTATATGCAGTCCTATATAGTATGTTGATTGTTTTATGTGTGTGAAACTTGTCTCTGGTTAGTACACTCCAGGTAGGTAAGAATCATGCTTTTGGCTTTCTTTTATCTTTCTCAATAACTAGCATAGTTCTGGGACCAAAGTAGGTACTTAAAAAAAATGCTTTTTTGAATTAATAAGAAATGTTTAACTAAATAAAACTTCTTCTGTGCCTTTCATCCCACTATCTTTTTTAAGTAGTGGCACCAAATGGTGTTTAGGGAGAGACTTTAGTAGCTGCCCTCCACAACCTCTTCTTGCAACATTAGGGAAATATTTCAAACTTCCACAATATTCTGGAAATGATTATTTTGTAAACCTATAGTCCTTATATGTGTGGCTTATATGTGTGGCTCCTTGCAATAGATTATTCCATATAGGTAGAGCCCATTATATAAAAAAGTACTTCCTCTGACTTGTTCTGGATCTGAACCATTAATCAGTGATTCTTGCATTTGGCTCTTTTGTTGTTTGGTCATATCTGAGTTTGTGACCCCATTTGGGGTTTTCTTGGCAAAGATACTGGAGTGGTTTGCCATTTTCTTCACCAGCTCATTTTCCAGATGAGGAAACTGAGGCAAACAGTTTTAAGTGACTTGCCCAGGGTCACATAGCTGGTAAGTGTCTGAAGCTGGATTTGAACTCAGGTTCTTGCACTCTATCCAGTGTACCACCTGAGGCTCTTTGAGCCAAAATAAATGAATGAATCTACACCTGCATGTTGACTCGTTTCAATAATTAGTAGACATTGACTATGATTGTAGAAGTCTTTGGGCAGGAAATAGACAGCCTCTCCGTTGAAGGCATAGAGCAGTGGTTCTCAACCACTGCTTGTTTGTGGGTGTATCTGCATGTAGGCAGACCTGCCTGGAGATGGATAGAGGAGCGGTGTCTTGGTTCCTAAGACCATTGGAAATATGTGTTTTCCAAAGGTCTTAGGCAACCTCTGTGACCCTTGTGAAAGGGTCATTTGACTCCCAAAGGGGTTGTGACCCACAGATTGAGAACCGCTGGCATAGAGAGTGTTCCTGCTCAGGTATGGGTCAGATCTTCTAGTCTATGCCTGTCATTTTACAGATGATGATGATAATGATAATTGGCACTTATAAAGGGCCTTAAGGTTTCCAAAGCTCTTGACAGACCTTATTTCATCTGATGCTTATTAGAACACTGTCAGGTACATAAGTGGTACAGGCATTATTAATGTTCTCATCTTCCAGAGGGAACAGGCTTTTAGAAGGGTCATACAGCCAGTCAGTATTAGAGGCAGAATTTGAAGTCAACTCTCTGCTGACTCCAAGTGTATTATGGGAAAACCAAGGAGTGGAGAAGTGGAGTGCCCAGTACAAAATCAGTGGAGAAGTAGAGAGCAAAGCCAGGATTTGAAATCAGTACCTCTGACTCCAAATCCAGGGCGCTTTCCTTCCAATAGATCATGCTCCCTGCCCCTCTTGAGTAACCAGAAGGGCATAGAGGTGGGGAACCTTTGACCTCAAGGTCACGTGTGACCTTCTAGGTCCTCAATTGTGGCCTTTTGACTGAGTCCAAGTTTTATATAACAAATTATTTCATTAAGGGGATTTGTTCTGTGAAGTTTGGATTCAGTCAAAGGGCTGCACTTGAAGACCTAGAGGATCCCATGTAGCCTTGAAGCCGTAGGTTCCCACCCCTACATTGGGTTCTAGGTGCAGAAGCCCCAGGGTTTGGCATGCTTATGAGCCATCCTCCTCCCCATTTTGTCCCCAATCACCTCTTGGTCTATCTTTCTCTCTCCCTGACCTCCACTCCCCCTCCCCAAGAAGAATAAGAAAGCAGGGAAAGGAGAAGGCAGAAGAAACCATTGTAGATTTGGTAATCCCCATTCCTAGGCCACTCTGCCAAGGCCCCTGGGCCCTCTTGGTAAGGAAGTGGGGAGTCCCCTGGGTTTGCTTTCCCTTCCAAAAGACAGGTAAGTACAGGCTGTGGTATTTAAACTATGAACCCCACAGTCAGGAAGCAGGTCTGTTTAAACATTCTCCACAACACCTAGTGCATTGTTGATCTCCCAGAGCTATTAAGTAATTGTAATAGTCATAATTAAAAGTGAGAACTTGGCACCTACCTTGGAGATAGATTCATTATTCCCACTGTCATTTCAGTCATTTACTCCGGGCCACCAGGACCTGAAGGAGAGCTTTGTCTCTCCCAGTTCACAACCTGGTGGAAAAGTGAGTCATTCCAGCTAAAGACGGAATCACACGTGGGATGTATGGAGGGCAGCTGTTGGTTTGCCCTTGGGGTTCCCAGGCATCAGTGGACCGTGCTCCACGAGGTAATAGTAAGGAGACAGAAATAATAGTTAAGAGAAATCATGATAATGATAGTAGTACTAATAATGACGTTGTTATCACGCTGCCTCTGACACACTGGCTCCACAACCTTCGGCAGGTCACTTAAGATGCTGCCCTGTGTTGGCAGCTGGAGGCACACGAGATTGAGCACTGGGTTTAGAGACAAGAAGGCCTGAACCCACATCTAGCCTTAGACGATTACTAGCTCTGTGACCCTGGGGAAATCACTCAACCATTGTCTTAATAAAAGCACCTCCCTCCCTGAATTACTGTGAGGATCAAATGAGGTGGCATTGGAAAGGCACTTAGTCTAGTGCCTGTCACATAGAAGGTGCTTCCTACTTGTTTCCTTCCTCCCTAGAAGGAGTTTCCTCACCAGCAAGCTCCATAAACCAGTGAAATCACAAGTCCAGACTCCACCATCACCATCATCATTGATGATATATGGTGCTTCACAATTCATAAAATTCTTTCCTCACAATGACTCTATGAGGTATGTAGTGCAAGTATTTCATTTAACTGAAGCTCAGAGAAGTGACTAAGTGGTGAAGCCAGGCCTTTGAACTTGGGTCTTTTGACTTTGGATTCACTGTTCATTTTGCTACATACATTATGCTGTTTTCTTGACTGGGTATTCCAAAGAACCATGAGTACTAGCCCTACTTAAGTGGGGTATCAGCTCTGTAGTGAAATTTAAGGGTCTGAAAAGCCCCTGCTTGACTAAATATATGTCCTTTGCCTATGTCAAGCCCTACTTATCCTAATTGGTTTGAAATTCCTACCACTGGAGTCACTAATGGGTTAGACAACAAGGAAATTGTTTTCAGAAGGCTGCTATTAGAAGTCCATTAGTTATCTTTACTTGTTTACCTGGAGATGTTTTTCTAAATCTCGTCTTAGCATGGATTTATCAGGTTATCCAGTCTTGGACTCTTAGGGAAAGAAATGTAGGCAAGGTAACTTAAAAATGAGTGAAAATTTCTCTCTCAGATTGCCTTATATTCTGTATAGATCTTTTGTTGTTGTTGTTCAGTCATTTCAGTTGTATCTGACTTTTTGTGGCCCCAGTTGAGGTTTTCTTGGCGAAGATATTGCTATTTCCTTCTCTAGTTCATTTTACAGATGAGGAAACTGAGGCAGACAGGGTTAAGTGACTTGCACAGGGTCACACAACTAGCAAGTGTCCGAGGCCAAAATTGAACTCAAGAATTTGAATTCAGTAATTCCTATCCTCCTCTCTGGTCAAACTGATCTCTCTTATTCCACTCACTCACCTTTACCAGCAGGGAAGACTCTCAAGCAGAAGACCAAGCTCTTGAATTCTGGATGTAGAGAAAGGAAATCTTTTCTAGGTGACAAGGAGTTTGATCTTTGGAGGATCAGAAAGGAAACCCAAGATGGGCAGTGGGTCACTTGCTGTTTTCTCTGTGCAAACTTATTTATAAAATCTTTAAAGAGAATGTCTTTATGGTTTTTGGAGGATTCCTCCACTCCTGTTTAAGTCTTATCTCTGCCAGTAAGGCAATAGGAACCTAGGGAGCCAGCATCATCTGGGGCTGAGAATGCTCAGAACGGCACTCTTAGATCTCTTCTGTGTTTGCATTCTGGGGAGCTTTTGAATTCTGTGAAGGGCATGATGAATATCTGATACTTTGGCTGAGTCATGACTAGAACTCTGACCTTTCTCAGGGGAAAGTGACAGAGTGGTCAATGCTGATGAAGTATCAGGAGTTAAGAATTCTCCCCCTGGCTCTGGGTCTGACTCACTGCTGGTGACCTGTTGCATCAATTTTTTTTTTTTTGTAATTTAGTTTCTTTGCCTATGATGGATGAGGAAACTGACTCTCTTACCCAGTTATGCCACACTGGCATGGAAGACAATGAAACTTTCAACAATAGATTGGAAATAAGGAGCTATGGATTGTATACCTGTCTCTGTTCTTCATCAGCTCATCTGTTTATTCCTTCAAAGAAGCCCTTAATGAAGAATTACCCTTCTCTGTACTGGGGGATTGAAAAGAATTCAGAAAGGGTGATCTCCTTCCTGACTGAGTTTCCAATCTAGTCTGGGAGTGAGTCAGGAGGCCTCCAGGCTCTGACACTTAATAGCCATGTGACCCTAGGGAAATCACAAGAGCACAGATTTGGGGATGGAAGGGGACCTGAGAGGTCATCTAGGACAATATACTCACTTTACAGAGGAAGAAATTGAGGTTAAACGAATTGTCTCAGGTTACAAAGGTAGCTGAGACAACATTCAAAAGGAGGTTCTCTGACTCCAAATCCAGGATTCTCTGAACAGAACCATGCTGCCTGCTCCCTGAATCTTACTTTGCTCACCTGAAAAGCTGAGGCAATGTCTCAGGTGGCTGATAGAAGCCTGTATTGCTCTCAGCTCAGATATTGCTTCCAGCAAGTAACAAAAGCAAGTCTTTCTATGGCATTTTAAGGTTTGCAAACTACTTTACATACATTATCTCATTAGACCAACTGGAATTGTTCTCCAATGATAAATAAAGTAAATTGTAAATTATGAAATTTGCATAATTATAAAAATATAAATAATGCGTAAGTGTGGTGATAGGTGACCCTCTTGGTTTGTGATTATGATCTAGGCCTTCTTAAACTTTTTCCACTGGAGACCCCTTTTCCCAAGGTTGCTGTTTGACTCTTGTGTGGTCTGAGGGCATGCCCAGTGCAAAGTGTGTAGGCTTGTGTTCAGAACCAAGGCTGAGGAGAAGTTGTGGGATGAAACATGAAGAAGTGTTGCCGGAAACACCTCGGATTCATTACAAGTTTGATTTTTCATTCATTTTTGGTTGCTGTGTGTTCGGAAACCTTTTACTGTTGCCAGATTTTTCACGACCCCATACGGGGTCATGACCCACAGTTCAAGAAATGATGAAACATAATACTCATAGGTGGCAAAGTGGATAGGGCATTCTATTTGGGATCAGAAAGATCTGAATTCAAATTCAGCTTCAGGCATGTACTAGCTGTGAGATGCTTGGCAAGTCACATAACCTGTTTCAATTTCTTCCTCAGTAACATGAGGATACTAATCCCACCGTCCTCCCAGGGTAGTTGTAGTGATCAAATGAGTTAATGTGTGTAAAATACTTTATAAGCCTCAAAGTATTAAATAAATACTAGTCATTATTATTATTAGTACAAAGCCAGATGTCCTTTTCCTTCCAAGGTTCTAATCACTGAACATGACATCTATAAAAACAGGATCAGTTTTATTTGGGGGAGGGGGGTAAGGAGGATTCTCTAATGTACATTTCTTGCACCTAAAAATAGTTATATCACTAGCCTTCAGATACCCGTCTGGTTCCTTTAGATTGGATGCCGGCAGCTCCTCCTGTAGTACTTGATGTCCTTATTTACTATCTTTTTACTGAGTGACTTGGCCCAGCCGGGAGCCTTAACTCTCACTTTCCCTGTGGTTGCTACATCATCCATTCTCTGGCTTATTTCTTCCGCAATACGGTTTCTCCACAGTAACTGAACCTGGCTGATATTATTTACATCACCCGTGGAGTGGTAGCCTGGTGTCTCCTCAGCTCTCTGTCCCCCAGCTGACCTGGCTCTTCTCTACTCTCTGCTTTGCTGAAATGAGGGGTTGGTCAATTTTAGCTGAAATAGAATCTTCAGTGTTTAGAATTCTTCTTCCTCCTTTCCCTCCCCCCCACTTGTTCCCTCTTCATCCCCTTTGATTCTTTCTTGGAACTCATATTTATCTGAAACATCTCGTGCCTCATTCCGGTGCCCTCGCCTTCCCCAGGCCGGCATCCACTCAAATAGTCTTGGGCTGTATATGCAACATGACCACTGATGACACTGAACATCTGCTCAATTATTTATGCCCCTCTTTCTGAGTGGTCTAATTATAAAACAATTAGGAGAATTGAAAGCCTAGGACACCTGACCTGACCTGTTCCATCCAGCCTGGTTTCTTGGAGCTAAAGAGGACACTCAGAACAGCAGCATTGCTCTGAGCAGCTGATTTCTTCCTGAGAAGAGTTCAAGGCACACTTTGGTCACTACTTCTTGCTCCAGGAAACCTGACTCACCTCTGTGCCTACTCCCCCATCTTCTTCCTCCAAATAAGCATTTATTAAGCCCTTGATGTGACTGAACAACAACAACAAAACATGCCAGTTGGAGGCAGCTAGGTGGTTCAGTGGGTACAGCACTGGGCCGGGAGTCAGGGAGATCCAAGTTCAAATCTGACCTCGGACATGTTCTAGCTGTGTGACCCTGAACAAGTCACTTACCTTCTGGTTGCCTTGGAGAAGGAAATGGCAAATCACTCTAGTATCCTGGCCAAGAAAACTCCATGGACAGTATTGGTGTGTTACATGGACCATGGGCTCGTGAAGAGTCAGACTCAACTGAACAGTGACAATGTCAATCCCTGCGCTAAGTGTTTTTACAGATATCTCATTTGATCCTCGCATGCTTCTTTACAAATCTTATCTATCTGATCTGATCCTTTGTGCCAAGCACGATTTCTGCAAGAAATATTGGCATTGTGGAAATCTGCCTAGTGCCTTGATGACATGCTCGAATGTGTGAAGAATCCTGTGTATTGTCCTTTTGGAGATTCAGACTGAAGCCCTTCTATGACTTAGAGAAGAGAGAGGGAGCAAGCATTTACTAAACACCTACTATGTGCCAGGCACATAGTTGAGAAAACTGAGGCAGAGGTGCCCAGTGTCACAAAGCTAGGAAGTGTCAGATGCAGGATGTAAATTCTGGCCTTTCTGACTCCAGGCCCAGTACTCTATCTGCTCTTGTCTGACAGTGGATTTAGCTGCCTGGAACTCCATAGAACTTATTTATAAACTTATTTTATTGTAAATTTATAAACTTATAAACATGCAGAGGTCAAGTGACTTATCCTGAATCATGGCTATCAGTGGTAGGATTTGAACTCAAAACTTCTGGACCTGAAGCCAAGCACCCTATTCACAATGCTCCTTTGCACATGGATTGCTGCCATTTTTTTGGTTGTTGTTCAGTTGTTTTTCAGTTGTGTACAACTCTTTGTGACCCCATTTGAGATTTTCTTGGCAAAGATGCTGGAGTGGTTTGTCATTTCCTTCTCCAACTCATTTTGTAGATGAGGAAAGTAAGGCAAATGGGGTTAAGTGACTTGCCCAGGGTCACACAACTAGTAAGTATCTAAGGCCAGATTTGAACTCAGCTCCTTCTGACTCTAGGCCCAGCGCTCTATCCACTGTTCCCCCTGCTCTATTCCCTTCTCTTCCTCCTTCTAAAGTGCAGAGATAAGGAGAGACAGGGAAGACTATCTCTGTACTGTGCAACTTGGCTGAGTACATCAAGGAGAATAAGGTGTGTAATAAACCTTTGGAGCCAGGTTGTGAGTGAAGACACGACACAATGACCTTGTCGTCACTGTGCCAGCATCCTGATTTAGGCACCCTTCTGGGATTGCACCTGTGTGTAAACAAACAATTCTTTTTTATTCCTATACTTTTTTATTCCTCGAGCTAGGCAAAGTAGGAAAAGCACTTTACTCAGGGCCTTATTTTCTAGTTTGAAATCTTCCATTGATGAGACAGATAAACAGCAGTATGCTTGTTGCCTCAATTTCCCCGATCATACATTAAGCTTTATCAGACTTTCCCTTTTTCTCCCTTCCCAGGTGATCTGAGGATTTGCTGAAAGCCCTTTGAGATCCTTGAAAGACAGATACCCTGAGAACAAAAGGAATGATAGAAACTGGTTCAGTCACGCCTTTTGGCACTGATGACTATCACTAACCGGGAGAATCATCTTCAAAAGACCAATGATGCCACAATACCACCCACGTGTAGACTGGCAGGTACCTGAGAACCAGCATGAATCTGCCAGGTGTCCAGTCAGGGAGAGGCCAGTTCCCTGCTCTGGTCCCTGTGACTGGCACAGAAATGAAGTCATGGTACATTGGTGCAGAGTCAGTTTTGTCATATTTGAATTAACTAATTCTTCCTCCAACACCCCCTCCCCCTTTTGAACTTTCTCCTCACTGCTTGCTACGAAGGAGTCCTATCTTTTGGATGTTGACATCTTTTGAGTCTAGCCTCTTTCTATCTCTCTGACCCGATGACTGCTAGCATGTTCTTTGGGCCTCCCCGGCTCTGATCCTCCAAAGACAGTCAGCGACATGAGGGCTACAATTGGAGATCTCATCATCTTGAACCTAGGAGTCACGCAAATCTGGAAACATCTTCCTTGTTGGCTCTGGGGGATGAATACCATTTCTGGTTTTCAGGCGCCCTTGTTAATGTGCCTTATCTGGTTCAAAGCAGGAGGTTGGCTGGGGGTTCACTTGAGAAATTTTTATTGTCTATAAACTGGTTTGGGACGTAAGTTTGTTCTGCTGTATGTAGGAGTGTTTTATATTAGACACTCTTTTAAAGAGGCAGTGAGATCTTTAACTCAAGCTCTGCACTCCTGGGCTAGACAACTGCATTTATAAAATTCCCTTAGGACCATGGAAGGTTGAATTTCCCCTGGGGCTGCCATGTTCCTGGGGTTTTGACATTCAAGTCCAGAGGGATGTTTGTCTGAAGACAACTAGCATTTCTTTCCCCAGTTTGTTGCCTTGCTTTTGCATACATCATTCTCATCACTTGGTCAGGAACAGTTTTCCTTTCTATTGGTAAGACTTGTTTATAGGGTATATGATATATTTTCCTTTTTCTCTGTTGTCTCTTTTTATAACCTGCATTTTCCAAAACACTTAAAAAATATTCTGGGGATAGATATACAAACTATGATTATAAAGAAATGTGACCAAGCTTGGCACCAAAGAGAGATATAGGAAGATACCTACCCCCTACTGAAATGGGGGGGTCCATAGGCATGGAATACTTCATATAATGTTAGATTTTTTTTGTTAGTTTCATTGGTTAATATTTCCTTTCAACCCAGTTTTCCCTCCCCTTCTCTTCCCTTCCCTTCCATTCCCTTTTCCCCCTTTCCTCTTCCCTTTCCCCTGTCTTTCCCTTCCCCTTCCCCTTTCCCTTCCCCTTCCATTCTCTTCCCTTCCCCTTCCCTTTTTTCTTCTCTTCCTCTTCTATTCTCTTCCCTTCCCCTTCCCTTTCCCTTTCCCCTTCCCTTCTCGTCCCTTCCCCTTCCCCTTCCCCAGGCTCTCCAAATGCCCATGCTCCCAGAACTAGTCCTTGATTGACCATTCTCCTATTACATATATTATAAGATCTGACTCTCTGAATAAGGGGAAAGTTGCAATGGGAATTATAGGTAATGTTAAAACAAGGGATATCAATAACACTCTAAATCATAAATAAAACATTCTGCAAACTACCCAAGAAAACAATTACATGATGATTATCACACTTTGTTTCTCTCTTTGTGTTGTGCCTTGCCTTCATTTAGGATTTATTTTGAATATGTATTGAAATATATTTATCTAGCTGAGGGAATGGTCACTGAGCCTAGCCCTTATGAGTATACACAAAATGCCACTGATGCAATTACCCACATGGAAGAGCTCAGGAAGCCTGATTCTGGGAGAGCTGTGACAATGTATAATAGGAATGCTTTGAAGAGACTTTGGAGCTTGAGGAGACATTTTGTAATTGACTAGGGTCTACTAATCTTATAGTGAGGAAGGGTCTTTAAGATTGTTGGAGGTGCTTTCAAAGGCAGAAGCCAAGTAAAGCATTAGTCTCTCTATCTCTGTGTGTCTCTGTCTCTCTCTGACCCCTTCTCTTCATTTGGCTTCTTCCTAGATGATAGTGAGAGACAATGGTGTAAGAACAGCAGTCTTAGTCTCTCTCATCCAAGGCCAACATGTGGCCCTGTGAAAATGGGCCTTGGTTCTTTACCCCTGTGCCTGCTCATTTTGGATGGAGAGAGTTGGAGACTATGACCTTGTAAGTTTTGAAAGGTCAGGAGAACAAGCCATTAGGGCGTTCTTGATGCTGGGAGTTGAGCACAGAATTCATACCTAGAGGATAGACCTTCTAGTCCCAATCTGAATGTAGCTGAGATGAGTACTCATATGGCAGTGATGCCACATTTTTACGTGAACTTGGTGGAACCAATAATAAAGAAAAACTTTTTAGGTCTGAGTCCTCTCTCCCCAGAGGTGGTATTAGAGAGTAGTCCATGCCCCTTCCCAGTTGGGGGTGAATGGGTTGTACTTCTGTACTTATTCTATTTTCTCAGTAAATATTTCTTTGTAAAAGCTAATTGATGTTAATTGGTTAAGTTATCTTGAATCACTATTCACTGGAAAGGACCAATAATATAAGGGAGATGCTGTAGCTGGTGATTGATATTGTCGGAGAACACACACTGGAATGGGCACTCAGGCTAATAGCATTAGAAACACACCTCAGGGATGTAGCCAGCCTCTCTCGGGGACCCAGTGTGTCAAGGGGCAGTTGAAACATGGATGCCCATAACTATAAAAGCTGCAACAGAATCACAGAGCTGGAGAGTTGGAAGAAAGCTCAGAGGCCATCTCATCTAACCCATAACATCCCTGGGATTCAGTGTCCTCATTTATAGAATGAGGGAGTGGATCAGATGACCAATTAGGTCTTCTCCAGCTAGGAATTTTATAATCTATGAACTCTGAAACAATGAAAAAAGGCCAGAGCTCTTTGACTTTGAGGGAGGAGGTCAAGCGGTGAGGTGAGGATTCAGTGCCCAACAATTGGAGGGAAACAAGAACAACTCTAGGGAGAAAGGGAAAGATCAATGAAAATCTCAAACTGATCTATATCTATATCTATACCTATACCTATATCCATATCCATATCCACCCCCACCTCCACATCCACCCCCACATCCACATCTATACCTATACCTATATCCATATCCATAACTATCTATATCTATATCTATATTTATCTATATCTATGCATACATACACGCATATATATGTATATATACACACATACACACATATGTGTATATATAGATATAAACTGATATATATATATATACAGAGATACACACACACATATATGTATGTGTACATATGTGTATGAATGATGATGAATATTATTCTAAGAGACAGAGCTAAGGGAGTGCATTCATTCTGGGCATGGGGAATAATATATGTAAACATAGAGAGGTAGTGAATGGAGAGTTAACTTCAGGGGAAAGTCAGTAATCCAGACTGGGTGGAACGTAGGATGTGGGAAGAGGAATAATGTGAATTAATACTGCAAAGGTAGTTTTGAGATAGGTCATGTTTTGAGATAGGCCTTAAACACCAGACTGAAGAATACATACATACATACATACATGCATACATACCTACATGCACACACATACACATAAACGTAGAGGCAATAGGGAACTACTGAAAGTTTTCAAGCAAGGCAGTGACATTAGTCAGTCAGTCTTTAAGCATATATTAAGGGCTTCTACTAAATGTCAGACAGGCACTGGGATACAAGGACAAAGAATGAAATAAACCCTGCTAGAATATTTTGGCAGCTGTGGGAAAGATTAATCAGAGATGGAAGAGCAATCAGAGAGACCAATGAGGAGGGCACATTAGCAGGTGTTACAGGCTATTATTGATCTTGTTAGATGATCTTCTGTTTGCATTTCACCAGCATGTTTGAATTTTATGAGTCTTACATCTTACCTCCAACATAAGTCAAGAGTTCTTTGTAAATATCTGTGACAGGAAAGCAGACTCCTTGACAAGTAAACTAACATTACCAGCTTTTGACAAGGAATTTTGGAGCAATTGGAGATTGGGGGCAGTTATGCCATAGTAGAAGGAATTCTTTGGGCTCGGAGACAGGAAAAATCTGGTTCTTACATTTACCAGTTGTGTGACTGTGGGCAGGTCACTTCTCTGGATGTCATTTATAAAATGAGAATGTTTACACTCCTACCATTGTATAAATATGAGGCATTTTAATGAACTATTAAGTTTAAGAGACAGTATGTGTATGTGTGTATTTACACAGATGAAGAGAGTTGGTGCAGCTAGGTGACATAGTGAATAGAGCACTTGCTGGACTTGGAATCAGAAAGACCTGAGTTCAAATCCTAACTCAGATATAAGCTGTATGGACCTCAGTATTTCCCTCAGCCTCACTTTCCTCTTCTGTGAAATGGGGGTAATAATAGCTCTACCTCATAGGGCTGCTGTGAGTGAGGATCAGAGGAGTTAACACAGATAAAGTGCTTTGTGAACCATAAAATGCCATATAAATGCTAGCTATTATTATAGTAGCTAGAGAGGCTGCTCTTGGAGCCAAGAATACCTAGGTTTGAGTCTTGTGCCTAACAGAAACTTGCCCTGTGACCTGGGCAAGTCATGGAGCTTCTCAGTGCTCTAGGTAGCTTGTAGACTCAGTTGCTGAGAATGTAGTAATCTGTACCAGTGAGTAAAGGGAGTTTACCTGTCAGGAAGTTCCCTGAATCAATGCAACCACTGGTCCAGTGCCTAGCCCTATACAGACGACAGGAAGCAAGACATGAGCAATAGAAAATTGGCTTCCATGTCAGCAATGCCTGGGTTAAAGTAGAGCCTCCCACTCATACTGGCTGTGTGACCCTAAGCAAGTTTATAGAATCACTCATTTTCCCAGGTGACTCTTCAAGGTTCAAAGAAAAGGCAATCTGTATTGGTGGAGGGGATTCCTTACTGAAAGCTTCCACTATATCCACTAAATTACAGGTCTTGCCCAAACAAATGCACATACTATATGTTTATGTATACATGCATGGTTATATATGGATCCACACGTGTGTATAAATACACACATATATGTATATGCACACACAATATACACACATACATATTGTAGGATCATAGTGGTCGCTTAGTCCATGCCCTTTGTATCACAGAGAAGATAACTCAGTTTATGTGCCAGATCTCATGTCTGTAGAGGGGTTGGGCATGTTGCCCAGACTGTGTACGTAGCTGATTGAATTAGTCCATATAAGTACATATGAGGACTAGTGTAGTGAAGTAGAAAGAGGGCTTGCTTTGGATTGAAAGAACAGGAGTTCAAGTCTTTCCTCTGACATACACTAGTTATATGACCACCAGCAAATCACTTCATAGTGTCCTAGATGAATCTCTTAAGATAGTTAAGGTAGAAGGGAATTGCTGATTTGTATCAGCTGAGAAAGTTTTTACAGTTTCTTGAGTCAATGAAATTACAGGTCCAGGACCCTCCCACTTCCCCCCACCAAAAAAAGAGGAGTATAAACAGAAAGGAAATGAATTAATCTGCTTGTTGTTAAATCCCAATGTAGACATTAACCATTCCATTCAGTCAGAATCCCACCCCTCTAACACACAAATGCTTTTGTAAATGTATATACATTTTTATTATAAACACATAGCTTCTCATTAGCTTCTGGTTTTTCACTCTGCTGTTGTAATCTGTAAACATTCTGTTAAGAAGGAAAAAAAAAGAGGGGGGAGGAAGCACAGAGACCATTAATGCTGGTACATTTCAGCATGGGTTAATTACATCAGCCCACTGAGAATGATACCCTCAACTAAGCCTGTTGGCCAGGCTGTGGCAAACAGGGTTTGGAAAATAAACTCATGGGCTCAATGGCCTCTCCTGCCTGTCTCGTATTTTTCATCAGGATTTGGAAAAGTGCCCATGATAAGGGGAATTCTTCCCTCTGTCCTTGCTGTTCAGGCTAGGCTTAGTGTAGGAGAGCCAATAGCAGCTTCCTGAAGTCCCCAGATGTGTCAGACTTAATGGTGTCTGCAAGAGATTTTTGGTACTTCTCTTGGAACTTTTCTTTCACTGCATGGAGATCAACCTGTTAGGAGAGAAGACAGGTGAAGGGCTTGGCTGGCCCTTGGCAGGGCTGGAAGAAATCAGCTCCACTTTGGCCCCAGACCCAGCCTTTAGTCAGGAACTCTTTCAGCTTAAACATGATAGCTCGCCTTGAGACTCAGAAACCAGAGGTTTGAATTACTGTCAGGGAGAGAGAGACAGAGACAGAGACAGAGACACAGAGACAGAGAAAGACATAGAGAGACAGAGGCAGAGAGAGACAGAGAGACAGAGACATGGAGACAGAAACAGAGAGACAGAGAGACAGAGACATGGAGACAGAGACCCAGAGAGAAAACAGAAACAGAGACACAGAGAGCAAGGAGGAAGACACATATACAGAGAAAGAGAGAGAAAGAGAGAGGGAGAGAGAGAGAGAGAGAGAGAGAGAGAGAGAGAGAGAGAGAGAGAGAGAGAGAGAGGTTTTAGTTCCCGGAGCCAGCAGCATGAAACTGCCATCAAATCAGCTTCTTAAGATAAATTCACTTCCCCATTAACAATTGCTTCCCAGCCTGAGAGCTCATTCTTGTTAGTGAAGATTGAAGCAAATTAGTTGAATATTGGTTTTCCATTTTCCTTTTCCATTGGAGTTCCTGGTTACTGCTTGACTTTTCCTTTTAATCCCAATATTACTGAAAGAAGTCCTTTCTGTGGTTGTTAGAATTTATTGTGAGCCTCAACTGGACCTTATCCTCCCTGACATCTCTTGGGACTTTATCACACTTTTATACTCATCTTCATTTACTTGCTCTGTCTTTTATCTGTGGTACCAATGAAGACTGGCACTGTTTTGGCTACTTAGAGTCTTAGAGAATTGCTTAGAAGTCTGAGAGGCTAAAAGACTTGACCAGAGTCACAGAACCAGGATGAGTCAAGAAAGGAGAATTGAATCTAGGTCTTTCTAACTTTGAAGACAGCCCCAAATCCACTACAAAATGCTTTTATTTATATGTTAGTTAAAAACTAGAGTTGGTCAATGACTTGTTCAAGCACACTGGATTCTTTAGCTATCCTGTTGACCTTCTTTCTTTCTCATCAGGATTAATTAGTACTGTCACCAGAATTTTATTCTTGAGAACTCCTTCTTCCTGAATCCGTTTTCTATCTAGGATCTCAATCCATTAGATCCTATTCATTACTTTTATAAACTCTTCAAAATAAATTATCTTAAAGGTTAAGACACCAGTCTGATTCTGATCCAGAATTTCCCTTTTTATCTGTACAAACTCCTCAATGATGATTGCCTCTTTAGTTTCCCTTGATCAAGACTTTACCAACTGATTTCCTCCTTAGTGGTCAGAATTGGGTTTAAAATGATAGAAGTTCATGTTACTCTTTCTTAATTTAAAAAGATCATCAGAAAGACAGATCAAGAATTGATTATCTGTTGTGCTTTGGCGGAATGAAATCCTGGAGAATTGAAGTCCCCTATCCATACTCAGATCTTGCCTCTGGCTGCATTGTGCTCACCATCTGATACCTCTAGCTGATCTGATGCCCTATAGCAGTGTTTTAAAAACTTTTTGATCTGATTCCTTGACATTCTTAAAAACTATTGAGGACACCACAAAGAGTTTTTAGTTATATGGGTTATATCTGTTCATGTTTATTGAATTAAAAATAAAAAAGTCAGTGCTATTATGAAAATAGTTTTGACCTCACAGACTCCCTGAGATGATTTTGGGAATCCAGAGAAGTCCTTGGACCACAATTTGAGAACCACTGGCCAGTGGTATACTCCTACCACTGTATTTCCTCTGTTTTTTTCCCTTCTGTGATCCTCATGAAAATGTTCTGACCATGCCTCATCCCTCTAGTTTGTTGATTGAAAATATTCCTGGGCTTCTCTTTCTATCTGATCACAGTGGAGGGGGGGGGGGGGGGAGAAACTCTAGATCCTCATTATTTTATTTTATTTATTATTTAAAACTCAGAGAGGCAGAATGCTGCCCCAATATTGGGTACGAGGCAGTATAGTCAATATTATCCTTCCAGGGCACTCTGCTACCCCAATCCCACTGGAATAAGGTATAATCTTCCATTGCTATTTATAAGTTGAACCTCATTGAATGTCAGTGATATTTAGGAAAGGAGTTGAATGAATGGCTTTTTGTCTCTGGAAAGTCTAGTCCCTGACAGGAGGAAAGGAAGAGGTGCAAGGAGAAAGAAGAAAAGAAGAGGGAGGGAAAGAAAAAGAATGAAAAATAGGAGAAAAAATAGGAAAATGACAGGGAAAGACAAGGGGAAATGAGAAAGGAGAAGGAGAGGAAAGAATCATCCCAAGAATAGAAGTAAAAAAGAAATAACTTTCTAGTTGCTAATTTCTATTTAAATCTGGTACCAGATGTTTAATATTATTTGTCAAAAGACTGTGGATCAAAATCACTCCCTCCTTTTGACAGCTTTTTGAGAGACAATTTATGTGGGTCCTAAATGTTCTTTTTTTTATCCCCTGTTGCCTCCCCTACAAGATTTCTCCCATTGCAGATAAGAATGAAACACTGCCCTTAATACGAAACTTTTATCTGAAGACCTTAAAAAACTTTTCCCAACAGCAGGCAACCAATCCACCTGTCCTATCAAGGTTATTCCTACCCTGTTGCAGGATAGGCAGGCCTTAAGAAACTATTCCAAAGTGACTCAGCAGTATGTCCTCCAGCAGGGCTCTTCAGACCTTGGAGGGAAACTTTGTTTTGAATAAAACTCCAGCAGAAGCCTTAAAGTCAAATCTTTTAAAATGATCTCTTTGCGTTCCATTCCTGTGGCTGTTCTATTGTTCAGTCAGGTCTGACTCTTCCAGGACATACACACCATAGCACCCCAGGCCCTTCTCTCTTCCGCTGCCTGCTACTAAAGACACCAAATAAGAGAGCTAATTAAGAAGAGAACCTTGTATTCTCAGATCTAACTTATTTTGCTTCTAATAGTATTATCCAGCATTTGAGGCAATAGTCTACCTTGTAAGATGTACCTTTTCAATGCTTATTTTCCCATTTACTTATAGAGGGTTGATTCCAGTTTCATTTAAAAAAAATCAAATTTTGTTTTAAATTTCGCTTGTTTGTAATTTTGCTAGAACAATTTAAGAATTGGGTACCGGATCATACCCAGGACTAACAGAAGTAAACACAAATTGGTGCTTCTTGTCATCGCTGTTGTATTTCTTCTGCACTTGGGACCTGGTACGCGGGTGAGGTTCAAAGATATTTGTTTCATTATTACAGTCTTGGTTACACAAATTTTACTTCCTACTCTTCAAACTTCCCTATTTTACCCAATTATGCAATAGTGGATTGTAGAGATACTTTGGTGTAGTGGATAAAGTACAAGGCTTGGAATCTGGAGGGCTCGAGTTCAAATGCAACCTTATAAACTTACTGGCTGGCTGTGTGACTCTTTATAAGTCACTTAACCTGTGTGTCTCTTCAGAACTTTAGCTTCAGAACTTAATGTTCAAAGTCATAGCAGCATTTATGGAAGGAAGTCTCACACTTGAATTCCTGAAGATAGGAGAAATTATAGATCCTTTGGCAACTGACATATGCATAATGGGCACTCACACAAAAATATCTGTGGCAAAAACAAACTAATATAAATGGACAGCTGTTATTTTATATGCCTTCTGCCAAGGCAGAATGTCATTCGTATCCTTATGCATATTGTTAGGTTCATTATTTTAAATTAATAAGCCAATTTCCAATCACAGGAATGATATTTACCAACCTCCAGTGGTTCTCCACATTGACTGAACACATAGACTATGCATAAATTAAAAAGATGGCAAAATACCGCAAAATGACAGGATTTTAGAGTTGAAAGGCATCTCAGTAGCCATCTGGTCCAACCCATACTTGTCCCCAGCAAATGACCATCTAGCCTTTTGAAAACCCTGTAAGATGAGAACTTAGTTCTCCCTAAGGTACCCATTCCAATTGGGACAATTCCAATTGTTTGAATGGAGATGGACTGGTAGCCATGGGCTTGTTTATCATAACAACTGTTTTCTTTGCTTCTACCCACTTCCACTGCTTTGCAGAGCTAAAAAGCACCATTTGAGAAACATTGTCCTAGAGCATGGGCTATGAAGCTTGACTCCTAAGCTCTTAAGGCTGGCTGTCCTTTCCATGTCTACTTTCTTCTGCCCACCAGCATTTCTGCAGATTACCTCAGTAGAGGCTGGAGGGTTTGAGAAGCAAAAAAGAGACTAAGGCTGGGAGACAGGTGACATAGAGCTGCCACTATGCTGTGACACCCCTCCTGGGTGTTTATTTGACCTTCTTTGTAATGAGAACAAGGACACCTGTACTTCTGTTACCACCCACAGGAGCAACAGACACCTGTACTGTGCTATTGACTTGAGCTCTTTTTAATTGTGTGCCACAAAAATAGAAACAATGGTTAGGATTTTTGTCTTTTTATATAAGGGAGGGGGGAAGAAGGGATGGAGAGGGAGAAGAAGGATAAGGATAATAATAACAATAATAATAATAATAATAATAGTGGTAGAGTACAGATCTCCCCTCCTACATATATTGACTGTGTGACACTGGGCAAATCACTTTACCTCTGTGCTCCTGGAAACTCTCAAATACCAAAAATTTCAGAGGAAATGCCAACTTGCCTTGGTAGAGAGAATTTCCTTATCCAGGCAATTCTATACCATTAAAATCATTAAATACATTTCCTATTTTTGTACTAAATATAAAGTAAGGCATGGAGATTATGACCCTGAACAATAATGTGTGACAATGACGATAGATGATAATAATAATAACTAGCTTTTATATAGCTCTTTAAAGTTCTAAGAGTGCTTTACAAATATTAATTCACTTTTTATCCTCACAACAATCCTGAGAGATAGGTGCTATTACCCCATTTTACAGATGAAGAAACAGGCAGGCACAGGTTAAGCGGCTTGCCCAGGGTCGCCTAGCTAGTAAAGATCTGTGGCAGGATCTGACCTCCGGACTTCCAGATTCCAAGTTCAGCACTGTATTCACTGCACCATCTCAGGCAAGAGTTTCTATCTGATTCACTTGCTTTGTATAACCCTGAGTACATTGTCTTTTGCGTAGAAACAGACAAACAAATGAACAAAAACATGAAACTGTTGTTTGATAAAGACATCTTGATGATGCTGATACTAAAAGACACAGACTGCCTCCTCAAAGGAAAGTCTTCATTGTCTTACTCACCTCAGCCCTGGTCACAATGATTCGGATCAAAGTATCTTCATCAGTCCCAGCTCCCTTCATGGACTTGTAGAGGAGTTCAGCAAAGTAGCCTTCGCAGTCTCGGGCACATCTCACTGAGCAGGACCAAGGGAAATGAGAAAAACGAGCCATTTTTAGACTTCATGGTTACCCAAATAAAAGGAAGGTTGAGGCAGCTGGAAAGAGTTGGGTTGTCAAAGGACTTCATCAGGTAACAGCTGCTTTTGAATCCACTGATGATGTTAAGCCAGTGCTTGGGTGCTGGTGGTGGTGGGAAGGGGTTAATTCTAACTTGTCATAAAGTGGGATCTGGAGAAGACCCTTTGTCCAAAAGCCTCCTATTCAGTGAAAGCCACACTTGGACAACACTTCTGGATAGAGGAGAATTTCTCCTATTTTGAAGGGTCTTATGGAGAAAGAGATTTCATATAACCAGCTCCATTCTGCCAGGCTAGAGTGGAAAAGACTTCATGGTGAGAAAACAGTTCTTCATAGCCTGAGCTCTCCACTAAAGTCTTCATGTCAGGGAAGGCTACCTATTCCTGGCATGTAGATAGCCCTCAGATCTCAAAGGTAATGCCAGTGAAGCACATACTTTGGCAGATCCTGCCAAATTGGAAAGGCTCCTCGATTAACCACACACCTATTGTCTGAGGACCACAAGAGGTAAATTCAAAGCAGTTCATTAACAGACAATGGATTACTAGTTGATGTTTTTTTTTCAGTTACAGAAAAATCACCTTTCTCCTGTCGACAACTCAACATGTCCAAAAACATCACTCATGTTCTTTACCTCCAAATCTCCCTCTCTTGTGAACTTCCCTATTTCTGTTAAGGGCACCTAGGTCCACGTTCTCAAAGCCATCATTGAATCTTCACTCTTCCTCACCCCTGCTCTGGGCATCTAGGTGGCATAGTGGATTGAGCACTGGACTTGGAACAAGGAAGACTCATCTTCATGAGTACAAATGCCATAAATTTCAGAGAAAGTGCCAACTTGCCTCGGTAGAGAGAATTTCCTCATCCAGGCACTTATCAGTCACTTACTAGTCCTGTGGCCTCTGGCAAGTTATTTTAACCCTGTCTGCCTCAGTTTCCTCATCTGTAAAATGAGCTAGAGAAGGAAATGGCAAATCACTCCAGTATCTTGGCCAATGGGGTCACAAAGTTGGACATATCTGAACAGATGACAAATGTTGTCAGTTCTATTTCTACAACTTCCCTTATATCCATCCCCTCTCTCTAATCATGTGACCACCCCCCTAGTTCAGACCCTCATCACTGGTCTCCCTTTCTTAAATATCTCCTCTCTCTAATCCATGCTCTACACAACTACCACAGTGAGATCCCTAAAGCACGGGTCTGACTAAGTCACTCTACCTTCAAGAGGCAGTCTGTATAGGACAAAATACAAACTCCTCTCCTTGGCATATAAAGTCCTTCATGATCTGGTGCTGGTCTGTCTTTGTAGGCTGATGGTATCTAACGCCCCTTCATGTATTCTTGATTCCAGCCAAACTGGCCTACTTCCTATTCCCTGTATGATGTTCCATTACCCACCTCCTTCTCTTTGTACAGGCTGTTCCTTCATGCCTGAATTGCACCTTTTTATCATGTACTCATAGAATCCCTATCTTCCTTTGAGGCTTAGCTCAAGTGCAACCTTCCATGGGAAGACTGTCCTGATCCCCCAATTGCCAACATTCTCTCTCTACCCTGAAGTTATTTTGTATTTATGTGCTGCTGCTGCTGCTGTTCAGTCATGTCCAATTCTTCATGAACCCATTTAGGTTTTCTTGGCAAGGATACTGGAGTGGTTTGCCATTTCCTTCTCTGGTTCATTTTACAGATGAGGAACTGAGGCAAACAGAGTTAAATGATTTGCCCAGAGTTACACAACTAGCAAATATCTGAGGCTAAATTTGAATTCTGCTTGTTTTTGGTCTTTTTTGGAGGGGGGAAGCCAAGGCAGTTGGGGTTAAGTGACTTGCCCAAGATCACACGGCCAGTAAGTGTTAAGTGTCTGAGGTCAGATCTGAACTCAGGTTCTCCTGACTCCAGGGCTGGTGCTCTATTCACTGTACCACCTAGCTGCCCCTAAATTTGAACTCTGGAAGATGAGTCTTCCTTATTCCAAGCCCAATACTCCATCCACTGCACTACCTAACTGCACCTTGTATTTGTTTATGGTCATTTCTTTTCCTCTATGTCAGGAATTGTTTTCATTTTTTGAATTTTAATTCCAGTGCTTATCACATAGTAGGGGCTTAATAAATGCTCTTTGAATGAATTTATAAAGATAACTTATTAAGGCATAGAGGAGTGGTGATCTGTTTCAGTGGAGGGACTACCTTCTCTGATGAAACCATAGATCTTTAGAATATGGCAATTTTTATATATACTGCTACATCATTTAGGCTGAAGTTGGCTTCCAGATGGAAATCATGATGAACTCATCAGCAACTTCTCAGTACAATAAAACTTCATATTCCTGAATACAAATAAATTGCCTACAGTTTTTGCTTCATAAGCTGAATAATTTCAGTGCCCCTAATTTTTTTCCTTTTAGGTCTTATTTTCTAATCCTCCGATCATTTTTATGGTGCTTCTCTGAATCTTCTCCAAGTCCCTCTTAATTTGTGGGGCCCAGAAACGGGCTTTTGTAAACAAATGTGTCCAGTGCTTAGTAGACATCATTCTTTCCACCATCTTCTTCCAACAAGTACTTTCTCTAGAATGACATAGCGTTACTTTGCTGAGTTACATTCACCTCGTGATTCTCTATAAGCACTAGAACTCATTCTTTGGCATTCAGGCAAATCTAATTATTCTTCACCTGGAACTTGGTCAGTTTATTTTTCTTTTTTGGGTTTAGTGACCTTAAAGTTGCCCCAGTTGAACTTCTCCAAATGAAGCCCAGAATCTCAGAGTTGAAAGAAAACTCATAGGCCTAGTCCCAGAAGTCCAAGAATAAGGAATTCTTCTACAAGTGGCCAGCATACTTTCTCTTAAGGTCTCCAAGAAGGAGGAAACCCATATCACTGGAGGCAGCCCATTAAATTTTTGAATAGTTTTAACTGTTCAGAAGTTTTTTCTTTCTTCAAAATTAAAGCTGTCCCTCTGCAGCTTTTACCCATTGGTCCTAATTCTGTCCTCTGGGACAAGCAGGACAACATACCTCTTCCACATGCTAGTCCTTCAAATAGGTGAAGAGAATCAAGAAGACTCATTTTCATGAGTTCAAATCTAGCCTCAGACACTTACTAGCTGTGCGACCCTGGGCAAGTCACTTTACCCTGTTTGCCTTGGTTTCCTCATCTGTAAAACGACCTGGAGAAGGAAATGGCAAACCACTCTGGTTTCTTTGCCAAGAAAACCACGAATGGGGTCATGAAGAGTCAGCCATAACTGAAACAACTCAACAACCACAACAACCACAAATCATTATGTTACCCTGGTGTTTTCTCCAATTTTAACATCCTCATTTACTTCATCTGATCCTACAGTGGTATAATTCTCAAGTTCTTTTGCCATTCTACTTTTCCTTCTCTGGATGCTTTTCTTTATCTTATTAGTAGTCCTACAATGACATCCCAAAATGACTGAGTACCTCGAGCACTGAACTCAATGACCACAATGTGGTCTGACCAGGACAGAGTACCACAAGACCACCGCCTACCTAGTCTTGCTGCCATATCACAATGCTTCACATCAGCCTTTCAGTCTACTAAAATCCTCCAGTCTTTTTCACAGGAATTGTCATCTAATTATGCCTCTGCCATCTTGAATTGGTGAAATTGATTATTTGATCCCAAATGCAGATTTTTACACTTATCTGTATTAAATTCCAATTCTAGTCTGTCAAGACCTTGGGATCCAGTCTCTGTCACCCCAAATGACCAAAACCATTTTAATTTTTCAACCTATCCTTTATGACTGAGCATTTTTACCTTATTCTTAACTACCCCTAGCTTGACATAATATTCAGGTTTGTTAAACATCCTCTCTTTTCAATTCTTGGGTGATTGGCAAAGAACAGACTGGATATAGCCCAGCCCCTGGGCATGTCACTGATTAGTCCTCCCTCCATTGAGATTGATGGTTGTTTGTCTTTGCTAACGATACTTTGAGAGAAAGAACTACCTTCCTTTGTTTCCACCTCTTGGCAGTTTTAACCCATAGTCACAGCATGGTGATGATGTGACTATTAAGACAAATGTATGAGTAACATAAGATAAGCCCTTAGTTGTTATTTTAGTTGTTATAAATAATGAAGTAAGCATAAGGGCATGTGTGGTCACACCTCTACAGGAGGAGAATCTTGTTCCCCTGATAGATTATCTGCACTAGTCAGCAATCTGAGTAGAAGATGACCAGTTAGGTTTTCCTGTGGTTCTAAAAGGCACAGAATGAGGGTAGAAAACTATCTCTTTCCCTGAATTCTTTGTTTTTAGGCCATGGGCAGGTGTCTCCTATAGGCCCCTGTAGTTTTCATGGTAAAGCAAAAACACATAGTCCAAATCCACCCTTTCCCACTAATTAAAGATGAGTTCTTGACCTTTTCTTGAAAAAGATATTGATTTTGGGGGAAGATAAGGAACCAGATTTGAGAGTGGCTGACTTTGGGGTTGTTATTTCTGAGCTTCTGAGAGGGTCAAACAACTTAAGGCAATGGCCCCCAGTATTATTCACACGATGGGAATCTGTATATTCCATGTTGACTAAGCTATTTCTTCTTGCATTTCCTCTCCCTCCAGTTAGTTGAAGAAATATGCTCTTTTTAAAAACGGGCTTTCATTAGGGTCAATGACAGCAGGAACCCTGTAGACTTGCTAGGGAGGACTTTCTAAGCTCTGTAAATAACTTGGTTATGCAGAGTAGAAAAGGAGGGGCAGTTGGCCGGTGTGCACATCTCTTCAATGGCTCCTCTGGAGCTCTCTAAAGTTGAAGGGATGGGGAGGAGGAATGGAGTCAGTCATTGAGGCTGCCCATCATAGGGGGCCTGGGAGTCACTGTGTTGCCACCCAGTAGTAAGCACTGCTGCAACTCCTCCAAATATCTACTAAGAATGAAGATTCCATGATTAAATAGAGTCACCCATAGCTACAAAGATTTGTATTGCCCCTTCTTGGGGAAAATTTTTTTTAAATTGTGTTTTAATTTGGAGGAAGCATGCTTTAAGTGGAACAAAAGTTGGACTTGAAGTTAGGGGAACTCTGCGTTCAAGTCTTCCCTTGGACAGTTACTATTGTTCAGTGGTGTCTGACTCTTTGTGACCCCATTTGGGGTTTTCTTGTCAGAGATACTGGAGTGGTTGGCTATTTTCTTCTCTGGCTCATTTGACAGATGAGGAAACTGAGGCAAACAGGGTTAAGTGACTTGCCCAGGGTCACTCAGCTGTTAAATGTCTGAAGCTGGATTTGAACTCAGGAAGATGAGTCTTCCTGACTCCAGGCCCAGTGCTCTATCCACTGTGCTGCCTAGCTGTATAGACTGTTACTAGCTATGTGATTAAGGGAAAGTCACTTAACTCTAGGTGTCTCTGTTTCCTTATCTATAAAGGGGCAGTGATAATATCCATAGTCACCTGTGACACAGAGTTTTGTGAAGATCAGATGGCACAATCATTATCATCATCATCATCATCATCATCATCATCATCATCACTGTTATATTGAGCTTAAAGATTTGCAAAGTTCTTCAAAAATATTATCTCCTTTCATCATTGCAACTACCTTGGAAGTTAGGTACTATTATTATCCCCCATTTTACAAATGAAGAAACTCAGACTGAAGGAGATTAAGTGACTTGCCCAGGATCACACAGCTAGTAAGTGTCTGAGACTGTATTTGAACTCAGGTCTTTCTGACTTCAGATCCAGGGCTGTGATGCCCAGCAGCTTCATATAAAGTGCTTTTTCAACTTTAAAGTCCTGTTGAAGTATTTATTATTATTTGAATCTTGCTGCCATTTGGGAGCCCAATTCCTCACTTTTCTCTTCTTGTATAGAGAATCTGGGACAATGATGTCAAATGTTCAGGAAGAAGTGAAGGCCTCTGGTGAGGGGGGAAGGGTTTGTTAGGTCATGAGGAACCCCAGATCCTGTTCGAAGAATCCTTCTTTAAGCCCAAAGCACAGCCTTTGTGCGAGGTCTTATGTGTTTATTCAGTATGAGTCATGAGTAACACTAGGGACATTCATGCCCACATAGATCATGGCAGAGGTTCCACTCATCTGAATGCAAAACTAGTGTGGATGAAACAATCAATTACTGCCAATATTTTGGTGGAAGAAGAAATGTTTGGCAATTTGAGAACATTTTTTAACTTCCAGGGTTGTTTTTTAATTTTTTTCATATTATCCTCTTTCTTCGGGGAATAATCCTTTTAGTTCCCTTTGGTATGGTGCCCTGGACTCTTTACTGCTGGATGGTGGACAATGGACAATGCCTTCACTCTAGGTCTTGCAAAAAAAAGGCTTCTGCCAAGGCATACTCTTCTTGTCCCATCTCTGCTATTTCCTGCCTATCGGCAAAGACTGGAGAGTGAGTGCCCTGGTGTTTTCCTGGCAAGTTTTAAAATCAGGGCTCCCCTCCCCCTTCTCACAGTAGATTTCTTTTCTTTTCTGTCTCTTTTATTTTTTTTTTCAAAGAGAGCTCTTTCTCTTTCATAGCATTAAGGGAAACAGAATAGAGGAAGGTACCCTTGACTCATCTGTAGCTTATTGCTTGGATTCTATTTATCACTATCTTTGGTCCCTCTAATAAAGCCATGAAGACTAAATTATATTAGTAGGTTTCAGAAGTGTGCTGTTAAGTAATGATTATGTTAGTGGAGTGGGGGTGCTCTCCCGACTTGATATTACCTAGAGTTAAATAGGCTTTCTTCAAGTCCCCAGATGTTTCTCCTTCAATGGCCTCTTCAATATCCTTGCCGATTAACTAAAGATAAAATCAAAATGCCTTTGTTATTAGAAGTTCTGTTTTTGCAAATAGGGTGCTAACCTCCTGCCTAACAGCAGTCACCGAGCCCTGGCAGATTGAGGCCCAGCAGTTTAGCTTGACCCTGGCTATGCTGGTCCTTGCCAAGTCTCATATTGCTGAGGGTTTAGTTCAAAATACAAGTCCTAATGGATTTTGCCCCGAGGAAGCATTTAGTTCTCTTTTCCTCAGTTTCCTCATATATCAAAGCACAAAGATTGGATTTTGATCAAGATAAATATCAGGATCTGAGCTTTGATTCAACAAATGAAGTACACAAATAGAGAAATGGGGAAAACATAAAACATAGGTGTCTGTGAAGCTGTTTAAGTTTTAAGGTCAAGAGAAGCTATTACTAGAAGGATTTGCTTTAAAAAAAAAGAATGTAAATTTAGGTCATATAAGTAGAAAGATGATATCTGAAGTAAGGGAAGTGACAGTTCTTTTGTATTCTGTTATGGTCAGAACACGTGCATACTATTATGTACACATCCAGGGCATGACATTTCTGAAAGTATGATGTTATGCTAAAACATTTTCAGAGGCTGACCCGGGTGGTAAAGAGGGACCAAACCATGAATCCATTGGAAGACCTTGCACTTTGCAAATGGGCAAAAAGTGACATGAAAACATGTCATTGGAAAATGACATGGAAACATGGAAAATTTGGAGGTCAATACTGATGCACTAATTCATTGTTGGCAGAGCTGTAATTGCTCCAAACTCTCTGGATAGTAATTTGGAATTATTTAAGCAAAGTGACTAAGATATGATGTCTCAACTATCCCACTACTGGGTATGCACCCAGAGGAATTTAAAAACAGAAAAAGTTGCAATATGTACCAAAATATTTATAGTAGTACCTTTTTGTGGGATCAAGGAACTGGAGGAATGGCTAAAGAAACCATGGCATGTGTAGTAAGAATTGACAGATATGAGGAACTTGGAGAAACTTCAGAAGGCTTGTATGAACTGATGCAGAGTGAAATCAGTAGAACCAAAAGACTGACATACAAAATGACTACAACTATATAAATGAAAAGATTCCTAAAAGTTAACTGATGTCTGTGCAAGTGGCAAAAAAATCAATGATCCTGGAGAAGAGAGAATGAAATGTTTATCACCAGAAATGTGGGGGACTATTATGACAGAATATTGTATGCATCGTCAGACTTATTCATCTGCTGAATCACTTTTCTTTGTTACAAGAGAGGGTTCAATTCTAGGAGTAGAAGGGGAGAAAGTTGATGGATGTATCCATATGACTGTGATTTTAAAACAAAAGAAGATTCAATAGGAGCAGGATCATTATCTTTAAATATCTGATATTTGATTATTTACTGATTGTTCAGACTTGAGAAAGTATAAAGAATATGGGTTAACATTAAAAGTGTGCCTTGCACCCATTTTTTCTGACAATGGTTAAAACATTTACTAACACGCTCTGGCACTTAATCTTGCCTCAGTCTCCTTGACTGCGAAATGATAGTGCAAGTACCCATCTCTTAGGATGGGTGAGGCTTACATGAGATAGTGTAGATCAAGCATTTTGTAAACCTTAAAGAGTTCAGTGAATGTCGACTAGTAGTCAGAAAGCTGAAGTAAATTTGAGTACTTCAAGGCCTACAAAATAAACTTTCTTCTCCAATGGGTTGAGGGTGGGGTGGGGTTAAGACAGATTACTGATAAAAGAGATTGCAGTTAACATGACTACTTTCTCATTTTTTCCCCCATCCAAATTTTGTATTTCTTCTGTTGCTGGAAATTCAACGTAGAAATGGCCTTCCCTGTTGAAGACCCACAATGTAGAGTCTTAGAGAATTCTAGGGGCGCTGAGAGGTTACATTACTTGCTCAGGGTCAGGATTTGAAACCAGATCTTGCTAATTTCAGGGGCAGCCTTTCATCCACAGAGCCAAGACTGCCTCTCTTTCTTAAGTCTGGTGAACATCCAAACCATTCTACAGTCATCATTGGCCAGTGTATCTCCCTGCAGCACCACATTACACATTAGGCCTCTATTCAAATATTTATAGACTCTGAAGTTTAGTGTAAATTGTGATTAGCTTAACACAAATACTGCCTGGGCCAACCTCAGGGCAGGCAAATAAAGGGAAAGGCAAGTTTTGTTCTGCGTTTGGGGGAACATATTTGGAAATCAGAAATATTGAAAGCCAGTCCTTAGGAAAAAAGCATATAACATTGAATTTGATGAAGAACTGTACCAGGCTCTATAAATAATTGGGGTCTTGGGATAAACACCAGTAGACTTTATGTGGTATGTTTTGAACATTCATACACAAATATAAAATACCTTACAGGAAACAATGATGACATGATGAGGGGAGATTGGCACGGTACATGGTGCATGGAAGTCTGGCCTTGGAGCAGGAAGATCCAAGTTCTAATTCAAACTTGGGGACTTACTAGCTATGTAACCTTGGGCAAATCACTTAACTTGCTAATTCCTTAATTTCCTCATCTATAAAATGAGATCATGGGACTTGATTACTTTTAAGTGAGCAGGAGGGAATAAGCATTTATATTATATGCCAGGCACTATGCTAAGGTAAGTCCTATTATTATTCCAATTTTACAGTTGGGGAAACTGAGGCACACTTCAAGTGACTTGCCCAGGTTTACATAGCTAGTAAGTGTCTGAAGCTACATTTGAACTCAGATCTTCCTGATTCCTGGCCCAGTGCTCTTTCCACTGAGCCACCACTTCTCTCTAAGCTACCTAATGTGCTCTACTATCCCAAGAACATGGTTCAAGTTTTGTCTCTGACACATATAGTTCTGTGACCATGGGCAAAGCACTTTATCACCTTGTCCCAGGTGAGTCTCTAAGCCTATAAATTACAGATAGAGTTGCATATTTGTGGAGGGAGTTTTCACACTAGGAGTTCTCCATATCAATGAAATGCCAGGTTCAGAACTCCTTCCCCTAAAAATAATGAAGGGATATTGTGAGGTCCTGAAACCACATAATTGATAATAAAAATGTTGGCACAATGGGTAGAGCACTGGGCTGGGAATTAGGAAGTTCAAGTCTAGTCTCAGATGCTAGCTGGGTGACCCTGGGTATGTCACTTATCCTATTGGCCTCAGTTTCCTCAACTGTAAAAATGGGGAAGATAATAGCAGCTGTCTCCTAGGGTTGTTGTGAGAAGTGAATGAGATACTGAGGCACTTAGCACAGGGCTTCCTACACAATAGATGCTATATCAATACTTACTCCCCTTCCCCCCTCTCCCCAAGTGACCCCAGTTGTGTGGCATTGGAGACCTGGTTAGAAGGTGATTATGAGAAATACTCTCTCCCCAGAACCCCCTGAATCCAATAAAGATCCTTGTCAAGCCTCCCCCAGTCCTTCTCCAGCTCTGGAGGGCTTTGAGGTGGGCCCAATATTCCTTGTCTAAGAGCCAAAAATTGGCTTTTCAGGTACCTGAGTCTCATCAGCCAGTTTGATGCATTTCATACTCAGTCTCTCTTCCCCTATTTGAATTATAGATGCTCTTTGTCAAAACATAGATTGCTAGGAGGCTTTTATTTTCTTTTTAAGCCTGGCTAATTGGGGTTTCCCACCCATGCAGAAAACCACTCTGTAAAAATCCCTTAAATTAAATTACTGACCCCAGCTGGGGGGAAATATTTTAACCATGAGGCTCATTTTTCATTTTTGACCCAGACCCGTAATTTTTTCCTAACTCCAAGGCAGGCTGCTCTCCATGACACCATTCTGCCTCTCAAGGTTGACTTATGCACCCCAGAAGATATGATTTAAAAGCAATGAGAAGAATACAAATTCATATTTCTGAAGCTCTTTAGGTTTATATAAGACCAACTATTCTGTGAATGAGTCTCTCTCTCTCTCTCTCTCTCTCTGTCTCTCTCTCTCTCTGTCTCTCTCTCTCTCTCTTTCTCTCTCCCTTTCCTCCTCCCCCTCCCTCTCCCTCTCCATTTATCCACCTTTCTCTTATCTATCTGTCTGTCTGTCTATCGTCTATCATCAGCAATTACTTATTAAGCACCAATGCCAAGCATTGTGCTGGGGATACAAAGACAAAAATGAAACTGTTCCTACCTTCAGCAAGCTTATGTTTTATCAAAAGAAACAGCACGCACACAAATAAGTAAATTCAAATATATACAAAAGAGTGCTGGGCCTGGAGTTAGGAAGACCTGAGTTCAAATCTAGCCTCAGACACTTACTAGCTGTGTGACCCTGGGCAAGTCACTTAACCCTGTTTGCCTCAATTTCCTCATCAAAAAATGAGCTAGAGAAGGAAAAGGCAAACCCTTCCAGTATCTTTGCTTAGAAAATCCCAAATGGCTCATGAAGAATCAGACACAGCTGGACAACAACAGCTTTAGGGAGGAGGCACTGGCAGCCAGAGGGAAGAAAAAAGGCCCCACGTAGACAGCATTTGAAGTGAGCTTTGAAGGAAGTTTTTAAGGGAGTCTAATGAGAGGGAGTAAGGAGAGAGAGCATCCTAGCCCATGAGAAGACACAGAAGAGGGATGATCCATCTTTCATCACCATGTTGCCCTCTAGGCTGGTAGGTCTCCTCTCCCTCCTCCCCTCTGCCTCTCCTAGTTCTATACGCAGCTATCTTTTGCACTGAAGCCTTTCTTAGTCGATAGAACTGCTAAAGCCTTCCCCTCCGAGGTTCCTTTGTATCTGTTTTGTTTTTGTTTTGTACATATCTATATATGTATATGTTATCTCCCCTTTTAGAATGTAAACTCCTTGAGGACAGAAGTTGTCTTTATATCCACAGGGCCCTAGCACTGTGCGTGGCTCGTAATAGACTTTTAACAAATGCCTTTGTTGTTTTGATTGGAGCTAGCATCTCATATGTGAGAAATGGCAAGGAGGTCAATTTGGCTGGTAATATGCAATAGGCCTGAAGAGACAGATCAGAACCAGCTTGTGAAAGACTATAAATGCCAAAAAGAAGAGGTGCATTGGGTTCTAGGGGCAATAGGGAACTATGGAGTGGGGGGAGTGAGCTGTATTCTAGGAAAACCCTTTCTGCAGGAGGTGGAGGATGTCTTGAAGTGGGGATGAATTTGAGGATGGGAAACCATTTAGGAAGTCATTACAATAGTCTAGGCTAGAGGTGATGAGAGGCTCAACTGAGTGGTGACTGTGTAAGTAGAGAGAAGGAGGTAAAGAGAGGTTGTGGAGGTGGAATTGATGAGATTGGGCTGAATGAATACACAGAGGGAGGAGGATTGAAGAGAGTCAAGGATGATACTGTGGTTGTGAACCTGGGTGACTGGAAGGACAGAAATAGGGACATTTAGAAGAAGGGGTGGGCTTGGGGGAAGAAAATGAGTTTTCTGTTGACCCTGGTAAGTTTGAAAAGAGCATGGGACATCAATCTGAAATGATCAATAGGCAGTTGGTGCTGTGGGGAGGGAGAAGATCTACCTGAAGTGGTTGCTAGTATGCTGGAAACATTGACCAAAGAATCATTTCTACAGAAAGGATCGTGGAACCCATGGGAGCTAATGAGATAGCTAAGAGAAAATGGAGAGAGAGAGAGAAGGAAATAGGACTCAGAATAGAGCCATGGGTGATGTCTGCAGTTATTGGATGGGATATGGGTGATAACCCAGCAAAGGAGACAGAAGGAGGGGCCAAAATAATAGAACTGAGGGGTGGGGCAGTGTCAGGAAAACCCATAGAGAGTTTACAGGAGGACAGACTGGTCAACAGTGTCGAATGCTGTAGAAAAAATCAAGACGGTATCAGATATTAATGCCACCTTCATTTTTTACAGATGCGGAAACCAAGGCTCAGAGACACGGAATGACTTGCCTGTTGACGTGAAGCTACTGGCAATGGCGTTATGCTCCCAGGTCTCCTGACTCCAAACCCAGCCCTCTTTTTACTAGATTGCCCTACATCGGTGCAATTTATACAGTGAGTGACAGAAGCAAGATGTCAGATCGAGATTACATCACATGGTGAGGTTTACAGAGCAAGGGGCAGCTATGCAAATACTTTAAAAAAAATAATAAAGATGAAAACAGGACTAGTGGAAGGATTTTTTTTGGTCTACGAATATGTGATTTTAAAGATGATTCATAAAGGAAATCAGCAAACATCACTGTATTGTTTTCATTGCAGTGGCCAAAGGATGATTAAAAAAAACATTTTTTTTGTTAAAAACTTAATAATCATGAACAAAGCAAATAATTAAATAAATAAACCAAATAAGGAGTAAAAGCTTATCTAAAATCCTTAGCGATTAAATAGGGCAGAACAAACGAATAACAAACAGTAAACAAAGATTGCTTTCTTTCAGTGTCCCTTTCCACAACTGTCTGAATTGCCTTTTCCTTCCTTCCTTCCTTCCTTCCTTCTTTCCTTCTTCCTTCCTTCCTTCCTTCCTTCCTTCCTTCCTTCCTTCCTTCCTTCCTTCCTCCTCCTCCTCTTTCTTCTTCTTCTTCTTCTTCTTCTTCTTCT
>CM053587.1:267026386-267045640 GCA_028646515.1 Pseudochirops corinnae
TTAAAAGGATATAAGGAGATAATAGAAATGAAGGGACTTTAAAAAGCTGAAAGCACGATGTAAAAACAAACCCATTGTGGGATGGAAAGAGCAGTGGATTTAGAGTCAGAGAGCTTGTGTTCATATTCCAGCTCCGTGGCTTGCTCTTTGTTTGACCCTGGTCAAGTCATTTCCCCTTTGTGGGCTGTAGCTCCTCCTCAATAAAATGAGGGACTTGTACTAAATGATCTCCAAGGTTCCTTCTAACTCTTAAGTTTGTGATTGTAGTATCCTATGATATAATACATGAAAATCCAGATTGGCAAAAGTAGCAACATGTAAAGAGCAGTCAGCGGTCCAGGACTCTGGAGACCAGGAACCTAATTCTAACTCTGCCTGGAGGATCTGCTGGACTCACCTTTAGGAAGTGACTTTTTTTTTCAGTTTTCTCATTTGCAAAATGAAATAGTTGGACTAAATCCTTTGAAAGGTTCCTTCTAGCTCTAAAATTCTGATTCCAAATCTAGCTTGACTCATAGTTATTGTAAGCCTGGACCAGTCACCAAACCCCTCTGAGTCTCAGTTTCCTTATTTGGGACATGAGTCTGATGGACTAGATCACCTCTAAGATTTTGTCCAGTTCTAAAGTTCTTAGATTCTAACTTAAGTAGAAGCTACTTTCAATGTAAGAACATTCTGCTAATGAAGACAGGTTACTCAACTGTAATTTACAGTCTTTGGGAGTTCCCTGAGGGCACAGAGAAGCTAGGAACTTGGCCAGGGTCACACAGCCAGTATGTATCTGAGGCAGGATTCAAACCCAAATCGTCTCACCTCCAAAGTCAGCCTTTTAAAATGCATGTACCATGAAGTAGCTTAAGCTAGGTAAGTCCCCCATGCATATAAAATACTAGATTTATAACAATTTCATTAAATCACAACCTTTCAGGGATACTTCTCTGGGGTATTGGGGAGTACATCTCTTCTTTGCATCATTCTATTACATTTTAAGTTAAGATCATCATCATAATAATAACTCAATTTTCCATGTGCTTTACAATGCCTCCCTTACAACAACCCTGTAGGGTAAGTAAGAAGAGCATCATTATCCCCATTTCTTAGATGAGGATTCTGAGCTTCAGCAATGTGAAGTGACTTGGGCAGGGTCACACATCTAGTAAAGGCTAGGACCCAATCCCAGGTCTCAACCCCATATTCAGTAGTCCTACTCCCTCACAATTATGTTGGCCTATGCCCCAAGGCTCCAAAGATAGTATTTGAAGTGTTAAGGAAGTAAAACCTCCCCAGTTCCTAGATCTCTGGTTTTGTCTTATTCTCAATCACGATTAATGTTAAAGTAATTGTCATTGTACCAAGTCACTTACAATTTGATAGGCTTGGAAGGTGGCCCTCAATTGTCTGTAGTTCCTCTTTGCCAGGACCTCACTGAAAGCCAGCTCATCTGTGCCCCAACGACCTTCTCCTGCCTTAAAAGTGCAAAGTTCAACATTTTATTAAAAACCCTTTTTAAGAAACTTGAAAGTGCTGGGTTTTTTTTAGACACCAACTCTCACTTTAAAGAAATTATATGCATAGACTAGAGATGTTTCACTTATGCACTTTAAGCTTCTAAGAGGGGCGAATAAAGGCATGATATAAATGGAGAATAATTATCATTTATTGTATTAGAATGAAAGACCTCTATATAAATGAGCGTATTTTAATTTAAAGATAAGAGCACATTTTCATTTCTTAGATAATGTAATTACTTCCTGAGTAATTAAAACCACCTCTCCCATACAAAAAAAGTCTGAGCCTGGCACATCTTCACACTTACATCATAGAGATCTTTAGCGTCCTTTTCGGCTAGATCTTTATCAACATTGTCTCCTTCATCTCGGTCAGCCTACAAGAAGAGAACCATTGTCAGTTACAGTTGCTAGGTGACCCTGGGAAATCATAGGAAAAGTAAGAGGTCTGGGGGAATCTCTCTGATCTAGTGGGAAGGTCTGACCCAAGACCCCTTCTAACTTTGAATTTTGCAATCCTGTGGGAAAACCCACAATTGTTGCTCTTTGCTTCCATCTACTGGGTACTGTGGTAACAGCAAAGGTATTTGAACCAACAAGCAGTGTGTGTGTGTGTGTGTGTGTGTGTGTGTGTGTGTGTGTTTTTCTTGAAGAATGTCAACATCTCTTTAAAATGTCTCTAGTCAGAGAGCACAGAGAGGAAGGAAGGTCTTCTGAAGGACTGACCTGAACTCTCCTTGCATCCGTTTGTGTCTTTTCTTTCCTGCTCTCTTCTACCAATCTGTCACCATAGAGGGACCGGGACTTGGGCAGGAGGGGATGGGGTTGGATCATAAAACAAAGGGTTTACATAAAGCTTGCAAAGACGTGGTGTATCAGATGTGATGTGAATCAATGGATTCTCTATTTGGTTGGTTGTCCAGTGAGAAGTGTGTGTTCCCATAGTGCCCATTCTGAATGCCCTGTGTTAGACACTGAACAGCTGGCTTTTGTTGTCAGAGGCTTTTTGCTTCAGTCTTTATGGGGCCAGTCAATAGGTGAATCTGGTCATTCCTAGGTTAAATTCTGACTAAGAAAGTTCGATCTCATACACCTTTCTTATCCCCTCAGTCTTGACACCTCCTGGCACCTTCTCTGAGTTGCTCATGGCTTTGGTTTTCCTCACCCCTACGTTTTTTGCTGCCCCTGTCCTATTTACCCTTGCCAGTACTGAATTCTCTCATAACTCCATTCCTTAGAATGTTTTCCCTGGAGTGCATCAAGGAGGCCACCAAGAGGAGGATTTTATCTGGAATTAGAGATGGTAAGTTTTGGGGCCGCCAATTATTTCCTCTAAATCTTAATAGTCCAATAGATCTGTTGTCTCCTTGATGTGACTTCTCCCTCCAAAGATGCAACATATGACCCATCCATGCCTGCTCTTCTTGTCCAATTCTCCCCCATGTCCTCCCATAAATTTACAAAGGGAGCCCACCTAACATTCTGAGGGCCATCTGTATAGTCTCTTGACATGTGGACAGCAATGGGCCATGTGAGATGTCTACTTGTTATCCCTCATTCTCACTGTGTGATTGGCCCATCATTGCCACCTCTGACGTTTAATAACTATGATCATGGGCAAATCACTCAACCTTTCTGAGCCTTAGGCTTAAGACTTACCTATTATATTGTTATGTATATTGGCACACTCAATATTTGAAACCCCAGTCTTATAAAACACTAATTTTGCCCAAGGAATTAACCAGCTGAATATTTTTAAAAATTTGTCATACTCCAAACACTTTTCTGCTTGTCTTTGAATTTTCACCACAAGATCTTGATGCTTAGAGATAATTGTTGCTGTTCAGTTGTATCTGACTCTCTATGACCCTGTGGACCATAGCATATCAGTATTGTCTATGGAGTTTTCTTGGTAAAGGTGCAGAAGTGGTTTACCATTACCTTCTTCAGTGGAAGGCAAACAGAGATTAAGTGACTTCACATAGCCATTAAGTATCTGAGGCTGGATTTGAACTCAGGTCTTTCTGACCCCAGACCTAGGACTCTATCCATTGAGCCCCCTAGCTGCCTGTAGTAGCTCCAATATGAAACAAAAGAGCAAAGTTCCTGTTCTCTTACCTGTAACAAGGACATGAGAATCTTTTCAAAGTTTCCACTTACGTCCCCTTTGACATCAGATGCAAGGCTACTGTTAAATACTATTAGAAAAGAAAAAGAGGAAAAAAGTTTACTCTCCCAGCCAGACTATGAAAAGACCATACCTTCTCCAAACTAGGTGGAGTTGAAAGAAAATGCCACTTACGTCTTTGGTATGCTTCTTTTATGGCTCTGATTTCCTAGAGAGAGGAAATAAAATAAATATATCAACATCAGGTTAGTGTGCAATGGACTCTAATGGGAGACAGATGCACAGAGAAAAGAGACATGCCCCCTTTTGCAGGCTGCTTGATGCCATTATTACTATTTAACAATCAGAAATTCATACTTTTGTGCTTTGAATGGATCTATCCAATCCTCCCATTTTGCAGATGAGAAAATTGAGATTGAGAAGAATTAAGAGTCTTGCCCAAAGTCAAGCAGGTCATAAGTGGCTCATCAAATGAGATTTCATATGTAAAGTACTTTGTAAACCTTAAAGTGCTATATAAATATTAACTATTCTTATTTTTAACTAACAGAGAACTGGTATTTCAATTTACGTCCTCTGACTCCAAATCCAGAGCCCCCCTACTTTTCCCCTGTACTATGTTGTCTGTCGGGGTACAGATCTCTGTGCAAATCACTTTGTGAAATACATACAAGGCAGGGTTCTACTTTACCCCCAACATTTTTAAGCAGATAAAAATCTGATTAAAATTGACACCAAGGACAGCAGCACAGGAAGAAGGCAGAGAGAGGCTGTGGTTTAGTGTGTTAAAGCATGGTCAGTGGGGGCTGGTTGCTTTGTCTTGGTGAGGGGAAGGAGTGGGAGATTGACTTGCTTACAAATTGCATTTGTTGATTCTATTCTATTCTATTCGAGATGTTTGTCCTTCCCTCTCATCTTCCTTCTCTTCCTCTTCCCTCCTCATTGTCCTTGACCTTTCCCTCCCTGACTTCCCAGACTAGCAGAACCCTAAGGATGACTTGTTTTCATCAGATCTAAACAGCTAGAAGTATGGGAACATTCATAGGCCTAGAACCTGAAATAAACTGGGCCAGATCTAACACCTATTGAAGAGACTATGACCAAATAAGATTTCTGGTGAACAGAGAATCATTGTGGGAGCCAGCAAGATTTGGGTTCAAGTCATGCCTCTGATGCATACTGACTGTATGATGATGGGTTTTCAAATTCAAATAGAATCAGGTCCCTGAAGGTAGCATGATGACTTAGAAAACCACAAATTAACATTATCTGTGCTTTGTTTATTTTTATTTTATTTTATTAAACATTTCCCATTTTAATCTGGTTTGGAGTGTCTGACACAGCTCTAGACAACTCTCTAAGATTATAAATTGCAGATATGGTACCATCTTGTATTTATAGAGGCTATTTCATTCATTCATTTATTTATTTATTTATTTATTTGTTTGTTTGTTTGTTTATTTATTTATTTGCTCATTTACTTTAGAGGCTATTTTCTTATCCAGAAGAATTCCCTATATTACTGGAATCATAGGCCAAGTTTCTATCCCAAATGCTAATGACTATTAATTATTAGTCATCAGTTAATAATCAGTCCAGGCATTATCTCTGGTTTCTGTTCCCCTGGCTGCCAGATGCCTATGACTCTTGCAAACCTGAAAAAGGCACAAGAAAATATGTGTGGACTTTTGGATCGATGTCTGTTCTACACTGGGCCTTGAGTCACACTCTGGGCAAAGTGATCACTTTGTGAAAGAAAAGAAGTATTGGTCGTTAGGAAATGACTGTAGTGTGAAGAATAAGGCATCAACAAAATGTTGAAAGATGAAACAGGGACACCTAGGTGATGCAGTGGATGGAGCACTGGCCCTGGAGTTAGGAGGACCTGAAGTTCAAATGTAGCCTCAGATACTTGCTAGCTATATTATGACCCTGGGCAAGTCACTTAACCCCAGTTGCCTCCAAACAAAAAAAGAAAAAAAATGAAACAAAGGATAAAAGATGGTGTTTGCAGCTGCAGAATATGGATGTTTAGTGAAGCCTTATTTACGGTCACATATCGTGGGCAAGTACTTCCATAGTCATGTATCTCTCGTGACCATTTTATAATTAACAATAATAATAATAATATCTCCCATCTTTATGGTGCTTCGAGGTTTAGAAAGTGCCTTCCTCATATCAACCCTGTGAGGTGGGTAGCACGAGGATTATTACCCCTATTTGGCAATTGCAGAAACTGAGGTTGTCATAGTGGAAAGGGCATAGTGGCTGGAGGCAGAGGACTGGAGTCCAAAGCTGGGCTCTGTTCCTTACTATGTGGTTGATATTGCATGATTCATTTAATCGCTATCAGCCCCAGCTTCCTCTATAAATGAGGGTCTTAAGCTAACTGATTTCTAAGGTTCTGTTCTAGTTCTAAACCAAGACCCTATAACCTGACCATGGTCACACAGCTTTAACATGTTAGCAAGTAAAGAGACAAGGATGGTTTGATTCCAAGAACAGCCCTCTTCCTGCTGTATCTTATCTCATTCTTAATATTTTGATAGACCTATGATTTCATCTGTGTGGGTATGCCCATCAGATGCCACCACAGATCAAGATCCCTTTTCATTTGCTCATTTTGTTCAATTCTTATCCATATCTTTCTGCAAAATTGTCCATAAACTATCTACATAACATGTTGGAGGACTTCCTTCTTTTTGCCTCCCTATTCCTTCCTTCCTTCCTTCCTTCCTTCCTTCCTTCCTTCCTCCCTCCCTCCCTCCCTTCCTCTTTCCTTCTTTCCTTCCTCTCGCTCTCCATTCCTTCCTTCCTTTACTTTTTTTTTTTTTTTTACCAGGGTTGTGATTTTACTGGCATAGGGCACTCCTGATGAAGAAATTCTCTCTATCAATGAAAGCTGACACCTGTTTCGCAACTTATATTGTGTTGTCTGGAAACCCTGAGAAGTTAAACAATTTGCCCAGTGCTACTATCTTGGGAATGCCAGTATAACACTTAGGGGGATTTCTGTTGTCTCTCAATTGTTCCACAAGACTGGTATTGTCAGATAACATGCGCTAGGATGCCCATGAAAAAAAATTAAGACAAGAGATACTAAAATATTCTCTTATATCCCGATTGATTTAAGGAACAATAATGGAATTAGCACAAGGATTCAGGAGACTTCATTGAATAATGGAACAATCTCCAAAGAAATGCAAGCTACCAGCCGCCAGAGGGAGCACCTGCTCTCACAGAAATCCTCTGTATTAGAGGCTTCTCCCCCATAAGGCTATTTACTCTCTTTTTCTGAGTGGGGAAAAAGCTCTGGTCTTGTCAATCACATTAGGCTTTTCCTTGGTTGAGAATTCAGAAGCAGAAGAAAAGATTTGTGTAGTAATAACATACTTGCACTTTCCTCACAACAACTGAGTCAACTAGGGAGAGTGTAAGTATTATAGACGAAGAAACTGAGGGTCTAAGAGGTCAAGTGATTTACCAATGATAATGCCCCTGATAAATTATAGAGTTAAGATTCAAACTCATGTCTGAGTCACCCATATGACCTTAGGCAAGTCACTTCTCTCTGGGACTCAGTTTCCTCATCTGTCGAGTGAGGGAATTGGACTAAATGGCCTCTTAGGTCTCTTCCATTTCAAAATCTATATTCCTAGGATCCAGCTAGTCTTCCAACGCCAAGTCTAGTGTTATTTCTATTACACCAATGCCTGATTAATGAAAAGAACTGCCAAATGAACCACTTAGGTTTTCAAATTGAAAGATTATATACAACCACAGAATCTTAGAGTTGGAAGCAATCCCAGAGCCCATTTTGGTTGATGCCTTATTCCATTTATGAATCCCCACAGTCTCCTCTCTCCCCACAACAATGGTCACCTAGTCTAGTTGTTCCTGTTACTTCAAGTACACCTAAAATATTTGAACATAGAGATTTACAACCCAGAATAGTTAAGTGATGAGGGCCCACTGAAAGTAAAAAGGAGTTTCTGGCTTCTTTACTTTGCTCTGCAGAATCTTAAAGTTGTAAGGGACTTTAGTGGTCACTAAGTCCAACCCTTACTGAACAGGAATCTTCTCTGTAGCAAGTGTTCCCTCAGCTTTCTCTTGAAGATCTCCAGTTAGGGTAACCTAACTGCCTTCAGAGGCAACTCGTTTCACTTTTGGATGGCTCTGATTGTTAGGGAGTATTTTTTCCCTGACATTAAGCCTAAATTCGCCTCTTTGTAACTTCTGCTCATTGTTCCTAGCTCTTCCCACTGGAGCCAAGCAGAGTAAATCAATCCTGTTTTCAGAGGCCAATCATTCAAAGAGATTGTGACAGTTATTATGAACTGCATTACCACATTCATTCTGGACATCATGGCTCTATGCAGCCTGTGATAGCTTTTTGGGTGGTTGTGCCATACCATTATTGAGTCTGAATGCCACTAACATTTCTGAATATTTTTATACGTACTTTTGTCTGGCTGCAGTTCCTATATTCAATATCTTAAAAATATTTTTAATTGACTGTGAAGCCAACTTAATAAAAAACTGTGGAGAACTTTGCATTTATCCCCATTAATTTTCATGTTTGGTTTGTCATCCTAGATAGCTGAGATCTTTTTGGATCCAGACCCCTCTCATCTAATATATTTACTGCCTCTCAAACCATTGTGCCATCTATAAATTTTTTAAAAACCCATATGCTTTTTATTCTTTCATACACATAATTGCTAAAATCTTGAACACTATAGGACCCAGAACAGATCCCTAAGTCATTCCCCTATCTCTCTTCCTAGATATTGACTCCTTTATGACTACTCTTTGGATCTATACATCCAACTAATTCCAAATCCACTTGACTTTACCATTGCCTAGCCTACATCTTTCTAGTTATCTCCAAGTATAGCAAGAGAAACATTGTCAAATGCTGAACTGAAAGTTGTATACTTGCATATGTAGAATTTTCCTGATCTACCAAAATAAAAATTTTGTCAAGAGAAAGAAAGAAGTTTAATTTGACATGACATGTTCTTGAAGAATTCAATTTCTTTGGGATCACCACTTTCCTTTCTAGATGTTTTCTGAGCATTTTTATACAATGTATTCTAGAATTCCACCAGGAATCAACATCAAATTCTCTGGCTTGTAAATTAGTTACTTCACTTCTATCTTTTTTTAAGAAAGAAAGGATGGATATTTGCCCTTTTCCAGTCCTGTGGCACTTATGACATTCTCCATGCCCTTTCAAAAGTCACTCACAGAGGCTCAGCAATGACATCTGCCATTTTTTTCACTATGCAAGAATATAGTTGATCTGGATCTGGTGTCTTGAACTCATGAAGGGTAAATATATATTCTTTCATTATCTCCTCATTGCCCTCTCTCATGCATTAAAAATGACTAAATTTATAAGGATTTTGTATATTCATGGCTCTTCAGGAATGTATGACCCTGTGCTATTTCACATTTTTATCAATGTCTTGGATAAAGATATAGGTGACATACTCAGCAATGTGCAGATGACACAAAACTGAGGAATCACGAATACTTAGGATGATAGGTTTGGGACAAAAGGATCTTGACAGGCTGGAGCAATGGGATGAATCTAAGAAGATGAAATTCCAGGACTAAATGTAAAACTCTTGCACTTGGATACAAGAAAATTAGCTTTATAAATACAGGATTGAGAAGGCAGTGTGCTACAAACTCAAGAGTCAGTGGGCTACAAACCCAAAATGAATAAAGAGTATACAATGTGGAGGTCAAAAAAGGTAGTGCAATCTTGGGCTGCATTAAGAAGGGCCAAACTTCTAGGAACAGGGAGATAACATTGCCACCATACTCTGCCTTCTTCATCCCTCATATGGAGTTCTATGTTCAGTCTTGGATGCTATGACTTAAGAAGGACATTCATAAGCCTGAGACTGTTTCAAGGGTAGCAACTGGAATGGACAAAGTCCTGAACTCTGTGTTATATTAGGATCATTTGAAGGAACTGGAGAAGATAAGACTAGGGAGGATGACATAATTCAATCAGTCATCAAAAAGCATGTATTAAGCCTCTACTACATCCGGGTGCTGTGCTATTATGTTACTGTGACATAATCACTATCCATAGGTATTTGAAGGACTGTTATATAGAAGAGAGATCAGATTTGTTCTGTTTGACCCCAAAGGACAGAATCGGGGCAAGAGGTAGAAGCTTCAAAGGAGTCAATTTAGTCTGATGTCAGAGAAGTCTTCCTAGTATTCCTACTGTTCCAACGTGAGAATCATCTGCCTAGAGAGTCATGGCGTTCCCCTCCCTTGGAAGTCTTCAAGCAGAGGCTAGATGGCCACTTGTAGCATGCTGTAGTAGGGGTTCTTTTCACACATTCATTGCTCAGTGGATGACTGGTGAGAGGTGATTGTTAAATTTTCAGTATTAGGATTTATACCTCAGACATTGGCAAATGTTACAAATGCCCTGATTTGTCTCTGCTTTGTTATTTTTTTGCACGTCTAGACTTAAGAAAATGTCAGTTGTGCAGATTAAACTAAAAATTGTATATCGTGCAGCTCCACCAGCTGATAGTTAAACATTTATGGATACACCCTTGCCTTTGAGGTTCCTTCCAAATTTGAAATTCTGTTATTGTGATTACATCATTTATCATGTAAAGTGAGGTATATTAACACTGGGGTGAATCCATTGTAAAGATTAGCTTCTTTCCAGACTTTGTTCTGGGTCTTTTTCACTGTAAGAGTTCCCTCTCCTAGAGCCCTGAGTAGTATCTTAAGACAGGCTCTATACCACCAGGAGAGAATGTCTTCATCCTTCCTCTTAGTGGAGTCTTTGGGAGAGTCATATGACTGGTTCTAACCTTATTGGTTCTGGTGCAGAGAATCTCGATCAGCACAGATTCATCAGTCCCAATGCCTTTTATGGCCTTATTTAGCTCTCTGGCACTGTATTCACTTGGGAGATCCAGAAGGGCTATGGCTGTCTTCTCAAAATTCCCACTGAGCTCACTCTTCAGCACCTTTTTCAGATCCTGCAAAAACATACAAGATCAATGTCAGAGGGGGACACTCATCCATTTTCCTTTTAACATTCTACTTTAAAAATTGAATGGCAAGAAAGTTGGGTGACCTCAATGTCTACAGGCAATCTTTCATGGAAACATGAACCAAAAACCTAAAGAAGGATGTCACAGATATGAAAACTATTGATCTTCATAGGATCATAGATATAAAGCCAGCATGAACCATATTGTCCAATATCCTCCTTTTATAGACTGAGGCCTCAAAAGTTTAAGTGACTTGCCTAAGGCCACACAAGTAGTAAGTTGATGAGGTAGGATTTGAATCTGAGTCCTTTGATCCCAGAGGCAATGTTTTTTTTTTTTTCCACTACAGCATATTACCTCTCGGAGGTATTGTCTGGAGAAAGTCTAAGTGAATTTTCCCAAGGTCCTCCAGTTAATTAAAGAGGAGCCAGGGTTAGAACCTACATCTTCTGACCTGGTCCAAGGTTCTTTTCACTCCACCACGTTTACTCTTTAAATGACTCTAATATAAAGTTTTGAAAAAGAGCATAAACGTGAAATGAGAGATGAAAACAAAGTACTCCAGGAGTTCAAAGAAATAGGAGATTATCTTGACCTCTGACAGGAGTGGGGAGGTGGGAGGACAGTGTTTAGAGAAGACCTTGTGAAGTAGGTAGGGTTTGAGCTGGATGGTAAAGGAGGAGTGTGAATTGATCACCTGTAGTTAGGGGTTGAGGAGGGAAAGATATTCCACGCAGAGGGACAAACAGAAGCCAAAGACACCAAGGCAAGAAAGCATAAGGACTGTTCTGGCAAAGGTGAGTTATTTAGTTTGGCTGGAATATAGCAAAGTCAAAGATAAAGAAGGTATGGGTTGGGGGTCAAATTGTAGAGGGCCTTGAACATCATGAGAAGTAACTACTGGAGAAAAGTAAAGGAGAAAATAAGTAAAGGAGAAAACAGAAAAATAATAGAGGAAACATAAGAACTAACAAACCCACGGCACTCTGGGACCCTTTAGCACAGGGGCAAAGCGCTTCATGCACTTCCATAGCTCTTGAGGGTATCACTGTCTTATGATACCACACCACCCCAGACCAAAATAATAGTTCGTATTTATATGGCCCTCTCTCATTTTTGTCTGTTGAAGTCCTACTTTAAAATTCCAACTCAAATGCCAACTCCGAAGCATTATAGTGGGAAGAATACTATATCTGAAATCAGAGAGAAATGAGTAGATCCAATACATTAAGTTCCATGTACAGAAATTGGCCCATTTGCAAATTACTGACCCATCTGCAAATTGCCAGTTTTTAAGGAAAAATAAATCCCTCTATTCCAGGCTTTGTAAAAATCAAGTCAATTTTTTTAAAAAAAACTTAAAGGAGCTTAAGAACAGTTAAGGTCAAAACAATAGCAACAATGGGTTACTAAAATAATCTAACAGTTTTGACAAATCAATAAAAGTCAAGTTAAAAATGATTTCATTTTAAAAATATTTTGAATAAGAGTGGGAAAACTTAAGCCCAATGGGATGTCAAAGAACGATAACAAATGCTCATTAGGCCAATAGCATGTTCAGTTTTAAGGAAGATTTTAAAAATTTAGATAAAACAGGCCATACTTTGTTGGAAATGAGTCTAATAAGAAGAGTGTAAGTGTGAGAGTTTGTGTGATTGCCATACATATAGTGCCATACATCTTGAGATTACCTTGCCATATGCGGACTTGTATTTCTCCTTTATTTGCTGTCTCTGGTTTGCCGTTCTACTTGACAAGACTTCAATGACGGCAGCTTCATCAGTTCCTAAGAAACAAAGGAGAGAAAAGAAGCCTAATTGGACAAAAAAGGGGCTTTATTTTGTATAAACAGGGGAAAATTAGCACATGCTGCTTCTTGGCAGGTTATACCCTCCAAGTCAAACATTCAGTAGAGCCCAGATTGAGCTCAAAACTTTGTTTTCCTGTAGTTGACATGCATTGACCCCAAAGCTGCATTTCCATCTCTATTCCTTCAACAAATATTTATTGCATGTCTTGTCGGTGTGAATCCCCGGCTGGATAGACACTATAGAGGATATGAGATGAGTAAGAGAAGCAGTAGTAGAATACTATACTAGATATCAGGAAATCTAGGATGAAATCATAGTTGAGCATGAGCTCAACTAACTCTTGGTCTCTTCACATTTCTGAACTCCAGTTTCCTTGTATTTGATATGAGAGAGTTGGGCCTACAGACCAGTTCCACCTCTAATAGCTCACTTTCAAGAATAAATATTATTGTCATTATTTTGTAGATGAGTAAACTGAGGTGAAATTATATGCTTAGGGTCATAACTATGAAATGTCAGGGCCAGGGCTTGAAACCAGATTTCTTATCTCTAATTCAAGGATTGTTTCACCTCCATTATTTTACCTCTCTCAGTTGTAAGATGCTATGCTCAAGACATAGGCCCTGCCCAACCAGTTGTCAAAGCTTATCTATTATACCTCCACCATATTTTTCACATCTTTCCTGTCCTTTTTTATTATCACTGATACCACCCTAGGTTAGGCTCTCATTACCTCTTGCCTAGATTAGTCTTCTGGTTGGTGCTTGTCTGTAATGTCTCCCTTCTACAATTCATCCTTCACACTGATGGTAAGGTAATCATCTTAAGTCATTGATCTAATCATATCCTTTTCTTAATCAAAAGCTTCCAATGGCTCCCCATTACCTGATAGTCAAGGCCCTCCGTGGTCTGGCTTCAATTTTCCTTTCCAATTTTATTTCATACCACTATTTTCCAGATAAAGTGGACTACTAGCTATTCCCCATGCCCCTGCTGCTCTTTGCCATCTACCAAGCATTTGTGTATGCAAAGAAAGGATCAGAGTCTAAGAGATAGAATGCTGGACTTAGAGTCAAGAAGATCTAAGTTCAAATTCTTCCTCAGTTAGCTGTGTGACTCCAGGCAATTTTCTTAACCTCTCAGCCTCATTTTTTTCATCTGTAAAATGGGAATAGTAAAAGTCAGTCAATAAACATTTACTAATCACCTAGTATGTGCCAAAAAAAAAAAAAGCAAAAGATAATTCCTGGTCTCAAGGAGCTCGTAAACAGTGGGGGAGACAACAAGCAGAGCAACAGGTACAAGATAAATAGGAAATCATCAGAAGGAAGGAGATACTAGAATTGAGGGACTGGGAAAGGTTTACTGTAGAATTTGGGATTTTAGTTGGGATTTGGAGGAAGTCAGGGAGGTCAGAAGGCAGAGACAAGGGGGAAGAGTGTTCCAGGTATGGGGGACAGCAAGAGAAAAAAAAAGAACCAAGGGATGGATTGTCTTGTTCATGGAACAGCCAGGGGCCACTTTCGCTGCATCGAAGAGTACCTGTAGGGGGTATGGGGGAGCGGGTGAGGTGTGAGAAGACTGGTGGTGGCAGTATAGAAAAGGAAGGTTATGAAAGGTTTTGAACACCAACAGAAGATTTTGTTTTTGATCCTGGAGTCAACTGGGAGCCAATGGAATTTAATGAGTAGGGGGGTAACATGGTTGACCCTTGCTCAGGTGCTAAAAGCACCTGCCTCACAGGGTTGTTGTGAAGATCAAATGAATTCATCTTTGTAAAATGCTCTGCAACCTTTAAGAAATGTGTGTGTGTGTGTGTGTGTGTGTGTGTGTGTGTGTTAAACATTACTTGTGGCAGATTGTTATTGTTGTTTAGTTGTGGCTGACTCTTCGTGACCCCATTTCGGGTTTTCTTGGCAAAGATACTGGAGTGGTTTGCCATTTCCTTTTCCAGCACATTTTACAGATGAGGAAACTGAGTAAAGTGATTTGCCCAGGGCCCTACAGCTAGTAAGTGTCTGACACCAGATTTGAGCTCTGGAAGATGAGTCTTCCAGGCCCAATATTCTATCCACTACACTACCTAACTGCCAAGAGGCAGATAGAGTAAGGGGTAAATAAGGGAGAGTTTTAATTTAAGGAAAAAGGTGCAAATTCAAAGAAAAATGTACTATTTGAAGGTTAGGAGAATGAGAATAGCTAAGGACTACCTCCAGTGTAAAGCCTTAGCCAGAGTCCATCCTATACATAGGCAGAATGGATAGATGTGTCTAATATGGCATGGTTTGAAAGGGGAGGAAACGTCTCCCTGCCCTTATATGTATCCATTATTAACTCTGTTATGACCACTGAAATTTATACTATTAAACCCATAATGTCTTCAGAGCTTAAAGAGACCATGGAGGTCATCAAAGTCAATGCTTTCACTTTCCAGATGAATATACTGAGGTCAAGAGAGGTTAATTGATTTTCCCAAGGTCACACAACTGGCTATAGGCAGAATCAGGTCTTAAATGTTGAATAATTAAGTATTCCTTGCACTTTATAGGTTCCTTACAGGCTCATCTTCATATGGGTTTAATGCTTTATAAAACATGGAAACGTTATTTGGAGAGTTAATATGTTAATCCAGGAGTCTCCACTCTGTTAATTGCAATAATCAATTGATTACAGACTGAATCATGTTCAATTTCAGGGTCATATCTATAGCCATGCCCCAGCCCTATGAGTCCTGTAAGTATTTTCTGTTGGAAGAGGCACTCTGTTATTACTGATCTAAGGGCCTTTCTTTGCCTTTTCCCCTGCACTAAAATTTGCTGGCAAAGCTTTGTAAGGATGAGAGTAACTCTTTAGGACAAAAAGGTTGCATTCATTCTGCATTAACCCATTATCTACCATCATTGTGGAATACTCGTTATTAGATATAACTTATATGGCCAAAGAAAAGCAAGGGAATCAGACATTGGAGAGATTAATTTTGATGGAGATATTGAGGGCAATAAAACTCTGGGTTTATCAATGGGAAACTTTGGTGAGTTATTGGACAGTTCAACTGGACATTGTAGAGGGAAAAGGAATCCATCCCTCTTGCCCCTCCCAGAGAGGAGGAGGTGAGGAAGAAAGCAAGCTCATTTAATGAAGTATGTAGCATCCTTTTGATAAGGTATAGTGGAAAGAACTCCAAATTAGGACAAGACCCTGGATTCTAGTTTTTGGTACAAATAATCAGGTAGCCTTGGACAAGTCACTTAAATACTTCAGTTTCCTTGTCTATAAAAAGGTGTCACCATCCTCCCAATCACCCAGGCTTGCAACCTTGGTGTCAACCTTGACTCCTCACAACCCCTCACCCCACCTATCCAATCTGTACCCACATCTTGTCATTTCTACCTTCACATCATCACTGATATATGTCTCCTTCTTTTCACACCCCCATAGCCACCAGCCCAGTTCAGTCCCTCATCATCTCTTACCTGGATGACTTCAGTCTTCTAACTGAGCTCCCCTGTCTCCAGTCTATCCCCACTCCAATCTACCATGCACTCAGCTTCCAAATCAATCTTCCTAAAGATCTGATCTGATAGTATTATCTCCCTAATCAGTAAATTCTACTGACTCCCTATTACCAAAATAATTTGTTTGAATTTTAATGCCCTTCAAAATCTAGTCCCCTCCTTCTGGTCTCCTTGTACTTGGCTGTTGTTTCATAATTTTTCAGTCGTGTCCAACTCTCTGTGACCCCATTTGAGGTGTTCTTGGCAGAGACACTGGTGGTTTGCCATTTCCTTCTCCAGCTCATTTTACACATGAGGAAACTGAGGCAAACAGGATTAAGTGAGTTGCCCATGAACACACAGCTAATAAGCATCTGAGGTCAGATTTGAACTTGGAAAGATGAGTCTACCTGATGCCAGGCTCAGTCATCTATCCATTACATCCTCTAGCTAAACTGGCCTCCTATACAATGTTCATTGCCCGTGACACTCCATCTCCTAACTCTTGTCTTAGCAATGACTGATTCCCATGCTTGGAATGCTTTCCCTTCTTGCCTCTTCTTCCTATCCTCCCTGGCTTTCCTTAAAACACTCCTCAAATCCTGCCTTCTACAGGAGGCCTTTCCTAGTCCCTCCTTCCTATTCTACCACCTTCTATTGAATGCTTTTTCTCTGAGATTAACTTCCATTTACTGTATCAATCTTGTATGAACATGGTTACTCATATTTTATCTCCTCCTGAATGAGATGGGAGCCCCCTGAAGACAGACACCATGTTTTTGCCTTCTTTGTACTCCCAGTTCCTAGCACAGTGCCTGCTATACAGTAAAGACTTAGTAAATGTCTACTGACTGACTACTGACTGTATGAGATTACTATCCAGAACTACTCTTACATACATGTACGTAGCACCTGAATCCTCTTCCAGAAAGGACTGATTTAAAGAGGAATTATAAGGCCCACTAAGCTTTGTACTATATGGGGTGTTGGGAGGGGTAGAAGGTCCATGTGGCCTCAGATGGATGGGGCTCTAAAAATGCCTGTGATGAAACAGCTTTCCCAGCTGAGGTCCAGTCCATGCTCTGTGGAGCTTTTCCTGCTCTCTAAATGTCTCGTGTCCCAGTGCTTCTGGGAAGTTGTTTCTCTATGACCAGTCCTTGCCAGTCCTCTGGGGAAACCCAGAATCTCCAGCCTTCTTGATCTAGATAAGGAATGAAAACCCTTCTTCAATCCAATAGACACAACAGTGTAAGAAACACAACTTTGCTAGGAAATTATGAGAGGAAGGAGAATCTACCACAAGAAGGCACAAAGCTCAAGATGGTCAAGGTTTTGGAGACAAGAAACATGCACACACATGTATGTATGTATATTATATATACATATATACATGTGTGTATGTATACATACACATTATGCAATATATACATGTGCACACATATGTATTTTTATAAAGCATACACATACATACATGCATATTTGTTCCATTCTGACCCCATGCAATTAAGAGAAGAGTTTTGTTCATTCCTGGGATGGGAAGGCTGGCAAAATTTGGAAGGTCCAGGGGCCTGGATGGAATAAGTGGGAGTAAAGCTAGTGTGTGGGGGGTGGCTACCCCAGGAACTCTGTGGTGTGGCCCCATAGGGAATCCTCAAGGTACACAGTCTGGAGTCTAGCTGTGAGCGCTGCTCCCTTTTTGACCAGATGCTTCTTTATAGGTATTTCTGTAGACCTCTCAGATATGATAGTGATGGGATTGCTGGGCACACTCAATGGATTATGGGTCTTAAAGCCTAAGTGGGTCTTAGAGATTAAACCTTTATTTGAAAAATTTGGGGACAAAGACTGAGAGACAGTGAGTAACCTGTTCTATCAGAGCTAGGATTCAAACTCAGGTCCTCTGACAGCAAAATCGGTGACCTCCTAATTTCACCACAGTGGTCCTCAGGCCGTGGTGCCACAGTCCTAATAGGAAATCCTGATCATACAGTCAGTCCTGTACATGAGTAGCCCAGTAAAATGATGCCACAGCTCCAATCAGCCAGATATATGAAGAAAGAATGTGGCCCATGAATATAACATTAAAAAATACACCACATTTTCCAGAATTTCCTTCTTGAAGATCAATAACAATTATTTTAAAAATTAGCAAACCTGTCTGGAAATGGCTTAGAAATTGCCTGCAGAGAGGCTGGAAGCTGGATTAGATGATCTCTTAAACTCCATGATATGGTGCTTCTGATTTCCCCAAAAGAGATGTTTCCACTTCCCAGGCAAGAGGATGATTTATTAAACAGTGACCTCATTTTACATTTCACGATGTATGTGTCATGCATAAGCAGTCCTTGCCTTGGACCAGTTTCCTATAAACATTTACAATGGTTTGAGGTTCTGTGACCAGTCGCTAGCCAGTGGTTCTTGGAAATTAAAAAACGAAAAACCCCAAATTTTGACTGGACGTTGAGGAATAATGACAAAGTATGGCTCAAAACTGAAGTGATGATTAACCCCTTGAACTGCCAGAGGGCTCTGCTCACTTCATAGCCCTGAGAAATTCACTAGGGAAAAAAATGAGAAGGGACAGGGAGGAAATTGACCAATTCTTTAATGGGATGGAGGTCATTGGGTTTGAAGGAAACGAAAGGGATCAGTGTCCTTGAGACCACTGACATCAGCTGTGGTTGCTTGGTCTTTGTTTCAAGCACTAAAAATTGTGGTTATCCACAAACAATTACCTTCTGCTCAGTTTAACTTACAGTTCAAGCCTCAACACTGGATGGACAACAAAATAGTACATCCTGTTTCTGTTCTCAAACCACCACTGACTACCTTAAGCTTTGGGGCCTTTAGCTTCTCCTTCTATAAAATGGGGACACTGGAAAGGTGAGTAAAATGATATATGGGAAACGCTTGAGCTTTTTGTTATACTAGTTTTATACATACACATATATAGGTATATAGATTCAAAAATCTCTCTCCATCTATCATCTTTCTGTTTGTTTCTCTAGCTCTCTAGCTATAAAAAAAATCAAACTCTTTATAATAACAATTTCATACATGCATGAGAGAGACATGAAAAATATCTGGACCTCCTTATAATATTAACTTATATGGTCACATTTCTGAATAGACTTATAGGTCCAGAATCTCTATCTATCTATCTATCTGTCTATCTATCTATCTATCTATCTATCTATCTATCTATCTATCTACCTATCTATCCTCCTTCCTTCCTTCCTTCCTTCCTTCTTTCCTTCCTTCCTTCCTTCCTTC
>CM053587.1:267046140-267062759 GCA_028646515.1 Pseudochirops corinnae
AGTAGATAGAACACTGGGCCCGAAGTCAAGAAGGCCTGAGTTCAACTCCTGCCTGTATGATCCTGGGCAAGTTAATCTTTGCCTCAGTTTCCATCTCTGTAAAATGGGAATAATAACAGTACACAATAATCTTGCAGCGTTATTATGTGGATTAAATGAGATAATTGTAAAGGATAATTGCTGGGCACAGTGCCTAGCACATAGTAAATGCTTGATAGATGTTAGGTATATTATTGTTGTAGTAATAATTTTGTACACACAGAGGTGAATGGAACCCATAATTCCATCAATGTAGGAAGTTTCCAGGGTGGCGACTCACTACTTGGATGCAGATCTGTGATTAGTCTGTAATTTTGTGTCTTCAGGGGTCTTCTTGGGCTCTGAGACCTTAAGTGAGGTCTTGTCTCTTGTCCCGTAGCCAGCTGTGATGTTACTCTTTTTAATAATAACATCTTGTATTTGCATTATACTTAACAAAGCCCTTTGTACCCATGATCTCATTTGAGTCTCTAGACAACCCTAAGAGAAATTCCTAGTACAAGTCTCATTCATTATTGTTATTTTATAAATGGAAAAAAAGAGGCTAAGTAGCTTGCTCACAGCTAACAAGAGGAAGAGCTGGGATTCCTGATCAAATTCAGTGCTATCCTTAGTGTACCTACTGTGTCTTCCTTCTTGCTTCTTGATTTGTTCTTAATAATCGATATTAAGTATTAATAGTATGTGCATTTCCAAAACCAGTCATGGTAGAGTTGGTTTTGGGATACCGGACTTGAGAAACAGAGCTTTTAAAACGGGGACCATGGTGAACTGTCACATAAAGGGCCTGTGACCTGGCAGGTCTTACTCTATTAACTGTGAAAGACTCTAGAACTCTAATCAATGCATTGACAAGCCACAATTCCATTAGACTGAAGATGAAACATCCTATCTACCTCCCAAAAGAGATGGGATGAACTCGGGGTAGAGAATAAGACATATTTTTTAGACATGGCCAATGAGGGGAAGTTTCTTTGCTTGACTATGTTTATTTATTACACAGGTTTTTTTTTTTTTATTCAACGTGGGGAGAGGGAATGGGAAGAAAAGAAATATTTATTAATTGAAAATAATCATACTTTTAAATTTTAATAGTCTCTTTTTAAAATTCACACCTGAGAGGTTCATCACATTCATGATTGTTATATCTTTTTAAGTTTAGGTCGCGTGAATAGTGTTAGAAGGGACTTGGAGATCACCTAGTCCAACACTCTCATTTTACATGAGGGTGAATGAATTGCCCAAGGTCACAGAGGGCCTATGGGTAACAAATACTAGATTCAGGATTTGAACCCAGGTTTCCTTCAAGTTCTATGGATTTCCACAATACCATGCTACCTTTTAATGTGCTAATAGTATGAACACATTAGTCAGTCAGTCACTCAAAAAACATTTATTAAACACCTTCTGTTTGCCAGCCATTGTGCAAAGCCCTGAGAATTCAAAGAAAGGCAAAAACCAATCCCTGCTGATACTTTACATTAGTTTGCCATCTAGAGGCAGTTAAGTGATCAAGTTCAGTGGGACTGGACTCAAACACAAATGAAGGCCCCTAAACTATACAAAAGGATCCCTGTTGACCACGCAGAGACTTAGTTTTAAAATGTAACAATATTTGTGTTTTTATTGCATTTTTATTTATTTTACTAAATATTTCCCAATTATATTCTAGTCCTGTTCTAGCCTCTTTTGGGAGTGTTGTGGGCTGCCTGTTTAACACCTCTGGTTTACTGGATGGAGAGATGGAATGGCAGTCAGGAAGACTTGATTTAAAATCCAGCCTCAGATATTTATTATATGTGTGAATCTGGGAGAGTCACTTGGGATAATACTGCACCTGTCTCTCAGGTGGGGCAACTTGGTGGTGCAGTGGTTAGAGTGCCAGACCTGGGGTCAGGAAGACTCATCTTCCTGCATTCAAATCTGACCTCAGACACCAACTAGCTGTGTGACCCTGGGCAAGTCACTTAACCTTATTTGCCTCCGTTTCCTCATCTGCAAAATGAGCTGGAGAAGAAAATGGCACACCACAGCAGCATCATTACCAAGAAAACCCCAAATGGGTCATGAAGTCAGACACGACTGAACAACAACAACAATCTCTCAGGACAAATGAGATCATATCTGTAAAATGCTTTGCAAATTTTAAAGTAGTACATAAATGTTGATTATTAGTTGTAATGTTAATTGTTGTATGTTAATAATAATAATTATTATTTTCCATGACCTAGAAATAAGTAAGATTGAGGGAATGGGGAACAGGACAGAAGAGCATTGGAAAAATCCGGAGTATGAAAGTCAAATGTTGGAGGGCCAGTGACTTAGGACAATACTGGAACTTGAAAGTAGGGGATACTCAATGGCTGGGGAGGAGGAGAATGGAATAGGATTCTGAGAGGTATCATAGACACATTTTATCTCTTCTAAAGTTGTGACTTGACCAGTCTAATGACATAGCTTTGTCCCCTAGAGAAAGCCTGAATACAGGGGGCCCACAGTTCCAATAGCTAGATGCTATGGCAGTTCTAATCATTCTCAACACTCACAGGGTGACTTTTCCATATACTTAAAAGTGAAACAACAGAGGGAAGGGGGATCCTACAGATAGCTGACAGTGGTCTGATTGAGGTAGACCTGGGTTGAGTGTGCCTTCTAACAACTATCAGAAGCTAGATTTCACATACTGGGCTTGACCAAAGCTGCTACTCAGAGACCAGTCCAAGGAAGGAAGTGGTTTGTCTGGAAGCCTAGGTCTCCAAGTGACAGGATGTTTGTGGCTCTGAGATATTACTTAGAAGGTGGCCTGGCTGAACAGGTGGTGCCTCCCATCAGCCCTGGCAGGCTGCTCACAGCTGCCCCTAGGGCTCCTGTAGAGGAAACCTATCATGTGATGTCTAGACTCCTAGATGTTGCATGGTACAATGGTGGAAGAGGTCAGTGTGGGCGTGGGAATGCTTTAGCCATGGTAGATGACAAAGCCTGATTTGTTGGGAATTGCTATCATATTTATATATTTCCATTAACTCTGTGCCCTGAAATGGATGGATTTTGTGCCAGGCACTGATGGGAATATGATCATAGATATCTGCATTTTCCATTTTTCTGCATTTCCTTTGGGATCTAGCCACCACATTGGGTCAAGAACATGTCACCCCACTAGGCTCAGAGATGCCTTTGTATGACATGAGGGCAATCCTAAGGGTGCGGGGGATGAGAAAGGAATCCTCCATTGTTAGAGGTCACACAATTAATCCAGCAAGGGAGAAGGGGTAGCTACACTAAAACAAACAAATGAACAAAAACCAGAAACAAATAAGTAGTATCCAGATAGCTCACATTTATGCCATATTTCAAGCCACGGGTTCTGAAATTGATCTTGTTCTTTAAAAAAAAAAATTAACTCTAGTATTTCAATATAATTGGTATTCTTTGTAATCTTCTAAATTTTATTTTATGCATTTAAAAATAATATTCTGAGAAGGGGGCCATAGGTATCCCCAGATTGACAAAAGGTTCTCAGACACAACAGAGTTAAGGGCCCCTACCTTAAGTTCCACCAACAAGGTAAGTAATCTGATTATTATTATACCCTTATTCAGATGGTCTTATAGATAACATATATTATATGTAATAATGTATGTAATATATTATCACAACATAACATGTGCATTATATAATAGAGAGAATATATGATGTCACAATATAACCTATATTGTTATATATGACATGTATGTAACATTAGTATATAGCATATTATATGACAGTGATATAGTATGTTAATACATAATATATTACATTAACATAATATATTGTGTAGAACATATATTATAGATAATTATATATTATATTATATGTATTCAGTTATACCTAATTTAGCTTCAGAATGGTAGAGTGGCCAGGTTGATCTAACTGGTAAGTGCCAAGAGCTCAGATATGAATCCAGACTTCTTGAGCCCCAGACTGAGGCTGTGAGCGCACTCAAATAATTAGGATGAATGTTGTCCTTTTGTGTTTTTATTTCCCTTTCAAGTTTTCTTTTGCCGCATATTTTAATTTAGTATCATAGGATTTAGAAGGAAAGAATTAAATATTTATTAAAAACTTACTATATACCAGGCACTGTGATAAGGGCTTTACAAATATTATTTCATTCACTTTTCACAACAACTTTGGACGTAGGTGTCATTTTATAATTGAGGAAACTGAGGCAGGGAGCAGTTAACTTTCCAGGTTCACACAGCTGGTAAGTGTCTGAGGTGGGATTTGAACTTAGGTCTTCCTAACTCCAGAACCAGTGCCACCTAGTGGCCTCTAGTGGGCATCCTGGACAACTTTAGAGTCACAAGCCACCTTAGAGAATATCTATAATAACTTTCAGAGGAGGAAACCAAGGTCCAGAGACGGGAAAAATTTGTCCGAGGTCATTCCTATAGCAAGTATCGGAGCAGAGACCTGAACCCATGCTCTCTGACAAACACTAATGTGGTACCGGCTCCATTCCCCGCCTCCTTCTCAAGGCAACCCACATAATTAGATTTGTTCTAGGCCTTGGCCCTTCTAGGAACAGCCCTGGGGTTTCTCAGCCTCTTAGGAACAACTCTGCCCACACATAAGAGAAAACCTGGTTTAAGGAGAGATTTTATTACTTTAGTGTTTCCCAAAATGAAATGCAACTTCACTACTGAACTTCCTGGTTTCCTTTAATTCCCAAATAAAATCGTACCTCCTACAGGAAGCCTTCTCCAACTCCTCTTAACTCCAGGGCCTCCCCCTGTTAATTATTTCCTATTTATCCTGTATATAGCTTGTTTGTATATATTTATTTGCGTATTATTCTCCCCTCCACCCCCACATTAGATTGTAAGCTCTTTGAGGGCAGGGATTGTCTTTTGCCTCTTTTTGTTTGTCCAGTGCTTAGCACAGTGCCTGGCACATAGTAGGTGCTTAATAAATTTTAGTTGAGTTTAATTGAATTGAACTTTTCAGATGTGCAACCTTGGCTGAATTCCTTAACCTCTCTGATCTTCAGTTTTCTTATCTGCAAAGGGAGCCTGATAGCTAACTTTTGCACTGCCTACTGGAGTGAGGGGTGGGGCGGGGGAGGGCAGGGTCCTTGCAAAGAAGAATGTGTGACTTTGTCAATTTGTGGAGCCTTGAATACGTGTGATCTGTTTTTAGTGTGTGAACTCTAGGGAAGATAGCAACCTTGGCTAGAAGGAATGACCTCCGAGTGAAAAATTTTAGCTTCCTGAGCTAAGAAGGGAATAGAGGCGAAATCATGGGGAATTCCTTCAAAATTGAAATGAGCAATCATAAAGCGGCTTTCATACCCATCCCCTTGCAAGCCTTGTATAGCCTCTTGGCATCTCGAGCAGCATCAAAGCCTTGGTGACTTGAAGAAGTAGCCTGAGAAAATAAGGAAAAAGAGTGAGTGCAAATATAGTCCTTCTTAACTTTGTACGACTCCTGCTGAAACTGGGAGCTGGCTGGAAAGCGATCAGGCCACCAGCCTGGGGAGCAGCTGCCTCTGAAGTCAGAGACCCACTAAATAACATCTGCAAGCCTCTTAACCTCTCGGAGTCTCAGTGTCTTCATCGGTAAAGTAGGAGGGTTGGACCAGATGACTTCAAAGATCCCTTCTGGTTCAAAATCTAGGATTCTATTCATAGAGTATTTCAAGTCTGAACATACAAGTACAAGTAGTCTTATTGTACCGCAGACCTGCACAACTTGTAAACCTCTTTGGGTGGCAGATAGGTGAGACTAGAGACAGATTGACAATGTTTGGTTGTGGCAGGCCATGTGACAGTTGCCCAAAATCCTTTGGTGGCCATAAATGGCCTGTGGCCATATGTTCTACAGGCTTGTAGTACAGGAAAGGAAATTGAGGTTAGGAGATTCGGTGAGACTACCCCAAAATACCAAGGGCTTAAGTGGGAAAGCCCCTACTTGAACCTAGATCTTCTGCCTTTAAGTTGAACATTCGGAATCACAGAATTTCAAAGTTATTGAGGACTATTTCCACCCCCTAAGAATCCTCTCTACAACATACCCAAGTAGGGCTTATGCAACCCTTGTTTGAAGACCACTAGTGATAGGGAAGCCAGAGCTTCAGCCTTTCCCACACTGGCCTAGTTCTATTTATTAGAACTTTTTTCCCCCCTGACATCAAGCTCAAATTTGCTTCTTTCCATTTTCTACCCTAGGTCTTCCCTTAAGGCCCCAAAGAACAAGTCAACCATGAAAGCCTTCCATGTGAGAGGCCTTTATGTGCTCCCAGAATGCAATCTTGTCCCCATCCCTCTTTCCCCAGTCTCCTCTGCTCCATGGTAACCAATTTCACTTCTTTCAGCTGGTCATTATATGACAGAAACTCAAGACCTTTCGTTATTTTGTTCGCTCTTTCCCGGACACTAATCAACTCACCAGAGTTGTTTCTAAACTGTGGTACCCAGAACCTAATATGGGTGTGGTCTGATGAGAATAGAGTATAGTGGGACCATCACCTCCTTATTCCTGGATGTTATACTCCTCTTAACAAAGCCCAAGAACACACGTGGCTTTTCTTTTGGCCTGCTTTGTCTCAAAGTCAACTTACACTGACTGAGCTTACAATTGAGTAAGATCCCCAGATTGCTTTCCACCTTGGTCCACTGCTTCACATCTGAAGTTTCTCAATCACAATCAAAGCATCCAAGAACACGTCATCTTTGTCTCTGATGCCTTGAGCTCTGTACTTTAGTGACATTGATTTCCTTGATGTTACTCAAACAAGAAAGTCCATCTCCCATCTCTGGGCATTTTCACTGGCTGTCCCCAGTGCCAGAAATGCTCTTCCTCTTCATCTCTGCCTCGTGGCCTCCTTGGCTTCCTAAAGAAGTCCCAGATAAAACTGCACCTTCTATAGGAAGCCTTTCCTGATCCCCCTTAAACCAGTGCCTTCCTGGTGATTATCTCCAGTTTATCTTGTAGGTAACGTGTGCATGATTGTTTGCATGTTGTAAGCTTCTTGAGGACAGGGCCCTTTTATTTTTGCCTTTCTTGGTATCGCCACATCTTGGGACGATGCTGGGACATAGGAGGTACTTAACAGATATTGATGGACTGACTCAAATTGACCACAGAGAGGGTTCAGGTAAAATGTTGGAAACACTGAGGGCTTAATGGAATGCATTTTGTTTCAGGCTCATTCACACTCCTTCAGGTCAGTTGGTATGAGATTGACTGCCACAGAATAAAGACTTGATGTTTTTTAGTTCAATCCTGTCTGACTAATGGGAAATGGGGCAGAGATGGAGGGGAATGAGTGACTGTCACATCACTACCACCACCAGCAGGCATTTTCTCTTCATCAGTCAGAGAAGACAATGGGCCAGTGTCCTGGAGTTCTGAATCATTTTGTTTGGCTAATACATAATCTCGCCTTCTTGACCACAAGAAATAACATTGTTCAGAGCATGAAAGGGGCAAAGGAGCAGGATGAGGAGGGGGATGATCTTTTGATTAAATAAGAGTCACTTGGTGACCTAGAATCTGAATTTTGCCACCAAAAAAAGGACTGTGTCCATTGTTCTTCACCAATAATTAAGTGCTCCCCACATGCCAATTAAGAGTATTCTACAGTCTCTGGGAGGGAGAAACTATATAAAGTCTTTCCTCCACTATTTGTTTTTTCCAAAGTATTAATGCTTTCTGAGCCTCAGTTTCCTCATCTGTGAAATAGGAACAATAATGCCAGCTCTGTTTAACCCACAGGATTTTGGAGAGGAGGTATGTAAACTATCAGGTAACATGATGGTGCCATATAAATGTCAGCTATTATCATTGGCTGCGTTTGACAAGAGATCTTTAAAATGATTATTGCCATCCCCATTGTACAGGTAAGAAAATCGAGAATCAGAGAGGTTACATTTAGTGATTACACTTGGACTCTGAAATAAAGTGGGCTTGCCTTAATGTAGAGGCAGAGGAAGTGTAGGTACTTACTTCCTATGGGTTGTGCTTTATTAACTTCCCTGCATGGCCCCAGTAGGAAGGAATAGCAGGGTTTAGTTAGAAAAAAAACCAGTAGACAGAATCAGGGCTCTTGGATATAAGTCCATGACTCAACGTTCGCCAGTGGTGTGTACTTTCTCCCAACACCCAATACTGAGGCCCTTTCTTTGTTGGTGGGGTAAGGTTAGATTTGAGGTCTGAGCCCTGCATATAGGAAGATATTTGTGGGGGAGGATGGAAGGAGTATGCCCAAAGGGTAAGCAGTGACAGCCAGCCAGAAACAGGGAAAGCAAGGACAAGAGAGAGGAATGGTGGGCATAGATGAAGTCTCTCCAGGTGCAAAGAGTCAGATCCTATACAGTTCAGCCAATGAGCCAGCTGAGTCAGGAAGCAGCAGCCTGAGAGGTCAGATCTGGACATAGCAGAACAGCCAGCTGCGCAAATGATGGGAGACAAGCTCAAGAAAGACCCAGTATCCTGGATCCTGAGTTCACTAACTGATGGGATATTAACCCTTTGGGAGATAGAGAATGGAAAAAAACCTTTGAGAATGCTTATTAGATCAACAGTGAAGGCCTGAACTATGTCCATGAACTGAGGGGTTTGGGGTAGGGGTGTGCTGATAAATGTTTAATAACCAGTTCTCTGAAAAAAATGTAAACAGGACAAACTTTTCAGTTCAATACGCATTATTAACATTTTGTCCATCACTTTCCTAAGTCTAGATAAACAATAATGCAATAAAACCATTCCTTGATTTGTAGCCTTTGCCAATTTCAAATGTAAATGCTCACAGTAGAGGCAGCCAGTAGCACAGTGGATAGAGCACCGGTCTGGAATTGAGAAGACCTGAGTTCAAAATCTATCCTCAGCCACGAATTAGCTGTGTGACCCTGGGTAACCTGTGTGACCACTTAACCTCTGATTGTCTGACAAAATAGATCCACCAGAGAAAGAAATGGCAAACCACTCTACTATCTTTGCCAAGAAAATCCCAAATGGGGTCACAAAGGGTTGGAAATGACTGAAATACCAAACAACAACAAATGCTCACACTAAAAATTTAACAACCATCTCTCCAGAATCAGTTTGAGTTGATTCTAGCATAACCCCTGGTTTCTGGTGTTCCTACAGATTAATTTTGGGCTCCTTAGGTTTGGAAGGCAAAGTCCATGCGGTAGTCATGTATTATATTTCCATTCTGGAGCAGTATATCTGTTTTAATATATTTGATTTTACTCCATATATTTCTCTGAGTTTGAGTAAAGAAGTCTAAATGCTCAGCTAGGTTATATTACTGACTCTACTAAGTTATGCTAGTGGCTGAATGGAAATTCAGCAGGAATAGAAGATTTTCATTGGGGCAGGAGGTAGGGAAGAAGAGTTTAATTGAATAAATTCATTCAGATGGTACTCTTAGACTAACAGGAAGAGCACGTCTACCTACAAAATGAGTAGTACATACAAAAAGAAAGGAGGCAAGTGACAGACAGAGCCATCTTTCTGAGCACCATAGAGAGGCTGATGTTCCTCTGAGCACTTTCTGGCACTGGGTGGCGCAGATGATGAGTGAGGGTAGAACTGTCACTGCCTGGTCCTGATTGTTGAATCTGACCAGTCAAGTGGTCCTCAGCACCCTCTGTGGGTAAATTAATGACCCTGGACAAGCCACTTAAATCTCTCCCTCCCAGAGTTATTGTCATTGAAAAGAAAAAGATAATAAACTCCAAGGGGCTACAGAAATGTAGTCACTATGGCAAAAAGACACTGCTTCCATGTGCTTCATCCCATCTCTCCAATATTTGAAAATCACTTAGTAGAAGGATTAAAGTTTGAGCTCTTGTTTAGGCAAATATGGCTTTGGGGAAGGTAGTGTTTTAATCTAATATTGGCTGTCACACCTGGTTCCATTTTGTGAATGAGTTTTCGATTTTTTTCCAAGGAGCCGATTTTGATTAGGAGGAGAGAAGGGAGTAGGATGTACCATGCACCCAAGAAAGATGACACAGCATCCATGTGTGGGGAATGTGTGACTCTTGAAGTGAAATTGTACCTGCTTTATGATTTTGCTTATGCATTGTTAAGGCATCTGAATGCCTGACCAAAGGTGAAAACAAGTCTGGTTATGGTGGGAGAGCAATCCTGCACTGACTCAAAGATGGAACTACTGTTTTCCCAGGTTTATGTCAACTAATTTAATTCAAACGCTGTGTGGAAGATACTGGACTAAGTGCTGAGAATAACAAACTTTTAAAATGACCTAACCCTTCCCTCGAGGAGACTATATTTTGCTGGAAGGAGAAGGGGTAATAGGACATGTACACATGTAAGTATAATACAAAGTTGGTGTAATGGGAACAAAGGAAAAAGTGAGATAAAAAGCTAAGGGCAATTAAATGGGAGCCAGGTAAGGTTATTGTCAACTGAAGAGACCAGAGAAGGAGGAGACGGTACCCACTCAAGCTCTGATTTTGAAAGGTAGAAATGAAGGGAATATATTCCAGACATGGGGAATGGCAGTCAAGATTGGAGGCTTGTTAGTGGTGCAGCCTGGCCAGGAAGCAAAGTGTGTAGAGGGGAATATTGTGAATAAGGCTAGAATTAAAACAAAAATAACAATTTTCAAAACCACACCTGGCTATTGCCATGGTGGTCAGTGCCTTTAAGTGCCTAATCTTTTGTGTTTTGGGACTGGTCCAATGTATTCCAATAAGCTAGTGAGAGAATCAGGACTTTAATTCATAGCAGTTACTTCTCCTAGGCTCAGAGCTCCTTTGCTTCTATCCAGACAGATAAAGTGTGCTCATTGTCTCAATGTTCCTTGCTCACAGAAGATCAGAGGTCCATGGTAGTTAGAACTGAGAGTGGGAGGCTGCAGAGATTATCTAGTTCAATTTCCTCATTTTACAGAGGAAGAAAATGAGACTCAGGGAAGGGAAGACCCTTGAAGAAGTTCACAAAAGTAGTTAGTAGTTCATCTGGGACTAGCAGCCCAACATAGTAGAGGGAACACTATATTTGGAGTCAGAGACCCTGGGTTAAAATTCTGGCTCTTTTGTGTAACCTTTAGAGAGTCAACTTTCCCTCTCAGCCTCAGTTTCCTTACCTGTAAAATGATGAGATTGGATCAGATGGTTTTTAAGATCCTCTCCAACTTTAAATCTATGATTCTAATATGAAGTATGCCTAGTACCCTTCGGCATACCATAACGGCTTTAAAAAAAAAGGGTTTTTTTGTATCTCATTTTAAAAGTTCGTACTTTTAAAGTTTAGTCATTTATTGTAAAACTTTTAGTTTTTTTAGTCTCTTTACTGTTTGATGTATAAAATAGTGTTCTTTATGATGGACTATTCAATAAATATTCTCTTTTCAAAAAACAAACACAATTCCCTTAGTGCATATTTTAATGAAATGTATGGTGTATGCCTATGAATTCCAGAATAATGTTCTTCCCATTATACCATATTTCTGTAACCTTGTCTTCAAACCTGGAATATTTGCATAAGGCTCTTCTCATTGATCAAGAAAATGAGAATTCAACACTATATACTGGCTTGAAGGAAGAGAGAATTTCTTTCTACCTGCTTTAAGAAAAGACATATGGTTGCAGATCCTCTTTGGAGAGAAAGATAGAGGAAAAGAGAAGAGACTTTGGAAGCCAGGTGTGTAGGAGGGAGATGGTTCCTCAACATGTTCCTGATTTGTAACTTGTCCCTCTAGGGCAGTGGTTCTCAACCTTCCTAATGCCAGGACCCTTTAATACTCATATGTGGGCATATCTGCATGTGGGCGGTCTCGCCTGGAGACGGATAGAGGAGTGGTGTCTCAGTTCCTAAGACCATGGGAAATATGTGTTTTCCAATGGTCTTGGGTGACCCCTGTGAAAGGGTCCTTCGATCCCCAAAGGGGTCACGACCCATAGGTTGAGAACTGCTGCTCCAGGGACTTTGGGTAATTTCCTCCTTGGTGAGATTGAGGACTTTCTCTCTCTGTGGCACTGAGATATATTTGACTTCCAGTGGGAGAAGTCTCATTCATTATGTCTATTGTCTAGTATATTCTAAATTCTATAACTTCTCTGATTTCTATTTGTGATCTGCTTGGATACTTGCTATTCACTGCTTGTGATGGTCTTTTGTGTAACTAGCATTTAATGGGAAAAGGTTAAGCTTTAGGATATAAGTGTGGGGTATCCCTTCCATTTTAAGGAATAATAATCAAGAAAGTTCCTTAAACCTAAGAAAAATAATTCCCTTCATTACCAATATTTAATAGAAGTGGGACAGATAGAAACAATTCTAGTCTCAAAGTCTCCATTAGAGGGAGCAGTTGAGGTTCCCAAGATATCTATCAAAGTCTCCTAAGACCCACATTTAGACAAACCCATGGGGAGATTCAAATAACACTCTTGGGCAGCTCCCATTATCCTACATTATCCTCTTCTGCTCAAATGGGTCACTTCAGACTTGAACATACTCCCTAGTCTAGGTCCACTCAGTTATGATACAAAGAGCATACACATTAATCAACAGCCATGATTCCAAAGGTCTGATGGTAAAGTGTACCACCTACCCCTGACAGTAATGAAGTCAAGGTGTAAGATGAGGCATACATTTTTGGATGTCGGCAGTATGAGGATTTGTTTCACTTTGGAAAGTTTAGGTGAGTTGCCCAGTTTACAAAGCAAGTGGCAGAGCCCAGATTTGAACCCAGACCCCTGGGTTCTTTAATCTGAGCACTTAGAATCATGGAATGTCAGACTTGAAGGGGAAAGAATCCTCTCCCTAACATATCTAAGTAAAGATTATACTAGCTTTGCTTCTCCTGTGACAGAGAACTCATGACCTCTTGAGGAGGCCCATTCCACCCAGTTGTAGTTGTAATTGTTAGGAAGTTTTTTTTCTTGGTATCAAATTTAAACAGTGGTGAGTTAGAGGAGAGAAGGGAGCTCATGATAGGGTTGATAGAAAAAAAAGAAAGAAAAGAAAGTCAGGGATGCATTAAAATATACATAAAAGAGAACACAAGGAAGGACAGGAAGAAATATAGATAAGCAGGGCAACTTTGAAAGTTACAAAGCACATTTATTATTTACTTGAAAAGAAAGCTGTATATAAGAGAGATTTTGAGTTTCATGCACTATCCTCTTTTTCTTCTCTTCTTTTTATATGGAAAGGCTTATTTTATTTGATGCTGTTAACTTCAGAGTTAAAAAGGCAAGTGCATCCTTGAATACATCCTATGCTTCTCCTCATTTATGTTTTAGCTCAAGCCACTTTCTGTTCATGAAATGACTTCTCTTTCTCTGTTCATCACGCATGAAATCCTACTTATCCTTTAGACCTGACTTTGTCTCTGCCCTCATAGTGCTTATGGGGATAGGATACAAACACAGATAGCTATAATGTACATGTAATCTGCTTTTGCCATGCCCCCTGGAATTTCTACGAAAACTTTGGATGTGGGAAGTGAACTTTCATAGCTAGATAGACCACCTAGAGAACCTAAGGTTTTTGTGGTTTTGCACCAGACCTCAAATGGTCTCTTGCAGAGGATAAAGAAGTCATGACGGACAGATTCAGGGAAGTCACCATGCAGTACTGACAGATGGCCATGTTTGATGTGGGATGGGACGATGACTTGGAATAGGAGATTGTGAAAGTGTTCAGATCATAAGCTCAGGATGGTGGTAGACTTTCATTGCTGACCAGATTCAGTTTTAAAGAAGTGGAGATGGTGACCTATGGCCTCCAGAGTGGTAAGTGGCCTACGTCTGCCTAACATACTCCTTTCTGCCCCTTCTTTGACCATCCAGGGTGAAGTAGATTTGCCCATAGTCACTCAACACCCTTAACTTTCTGATTTTTCTATTATCCTCTTTGGCTGCTACATACTGTCCAGCAGATGGGGGATGAGGGTGGGGATAGGGGAAGAGTTTGATTTCTGTAAATGTTTCACTTTCTTGTATATGTAATCTAAAATGCTTATATAAATCTTTAATATTTATAGCCATTAACTCTTACTCAGTTTGGTTATCGTATGTCCAGGTTGAGAGAGAGAAGAGGAATCTTTCTTTAAAGACATGAGAAACCATTTTCCTCTCAATAAAAATTAGTTTGGGTGGGAGGAGACAGAAATAAAGAAGGAGAGGGACACAAAGATGGAGAGAGACAGAGAGAGAGAGAGACAGAGAGAGAGAAAGACAGAGAGAGAGAGATTCTGTTCCCCCCCCCAAAAAGCACTGTGGGGTTCATATGAATTCACAGGTACCTAAGACCAATATATACACACGCGCACACACACACACACACACACACACACGTGTGTGTATGTGTATGTGTGTGTGTGTGTATTGAAGGAAGAGAGAATTTATTTCTAATTGCTTTGAGAAAAGAGGTTAGAGTCTTTGTGACATGACCAAAGTGGAAAGTTCAGGATTTACACCCAAGTCTTTGGGTATTAAGCCTAGTACTCTTTCTTTTAAACCACTCTGTCACTCAAGTGACAAGCAAACCAATATTTTAACAATAGTTTACTGAACACCTATTTCTGGTGTTCTTAACCTTTTTGTGTGTGTCCTGGATCCCTTTTGGCAGTCTGGTGAAGTCTATGGATGCCTTCTCCAGATAATATTTTTAAATATACAAAATAAAATATGTGAGATTACAAAGGAAACCAATTATATTGAAATATAATTATCAGAATATTTTTTATAATACAGAAAAGTTCACGAATCCCAAGTTAAGAACTCTTGATTTAAAGAATAGATTGATCTTAAAAGATATTATTTTCTTAGGTATGATACTGACAGTCCTCATTCCTTTTCCCCTCCTTAATTAGAATATTTGTTAGAGGCATGAATCAGAAGCCTTGCCATCAATCATCAAGAAAGTTTGGAATCACATTCCCCCCCGCTTTTTTTTTTTTACAAGAACTAACATATGCCATCTTGATTTTCTTTCTCTTGTGAAGGAATTAGAATACTTTTGAGAACAATCCTCGGCATTCCTATATATCTCTAACGAAACCCAACTGCAAGAGACAGAAAGAGAAATTCCATTTAAAGTTACCATAGACATTATAAAATATTTGGGAAACTACCTGCCAAAACAAACCCAGGACTTATATGAACACAATCACAAAACACTTTTCACACAAATAAAGTCAGATCTAACTAATTGGAAAAACATCAATTGCTCATAGCTGGGTCGAGCTAATATAATAAAAATGGCAATCTTACCTAAATTAAATTACATATTTAGTGCCATACCAATCAATCTACCAAAAAATTACTTTATAGAGCTAGAAAAAATAGTAGCAATATTCATTTGGAAGAACAAAAGGTCCAGAATATCAAAGCAATTAATGAAAAGAAATGCTAGGGAAGGTGGCCTAGCCATACCAGATTTTAATCTGTATTATAAGACAGAAGTCATCAAAACCGCTTGGTACTGGCTGAGGAATAGAGTAGTGGATCAGTGGAATAGATTAGGTACATGAGACTCAGCAGTCAATGACTATAGTAATCCACTATTTGATAAACTCAAAGACCCCAGTTTTGGGGATAAGAAGGCATTATTTGACAAAAACTGCTGGGAAAACTGGAACATAATATGTCAGAAATTGGGCATAGACCAATATCTAACACTGTACACCAAAATAAAGTCTAAACAGGTGCATGATCTAGTATAAAGGCTGATACTGTAAGCAATCTGGGAGAGCAAGGGACAGTTTACATGTCAGCTCTATGGAGAAGGAAAGACTTCATGATGAGACAAGAGTTAGAGAGCATTACAAAATGCAAAATGGATAATTTTGATTATATTAAATTGAAAAGCTTCTGTACAAACAAAGCCAATGTTACCAAGATTAAAAGGAAAGTGGAAAACTGGGAAAGAATTTTTACAACCAGTGTCTCTGATAAAGGCCTCATTTCTAAACTATACAAAGAACTGAGTCAAATCTATAAGAATACAAGCCACTCCCCAATTGATAAATGGTCAAAGGATATGAACAGGCAGTTTTCAGAAGATGAAATTAAAGATATCTATAAGCATATGAAAAAATGTTCCAAGTCATTAGTGATTCAAGAAATGCAAATCAAAACAACTCTGAGGTACCACATCTCACCAGCCAGACTTGCTAAGATGACCAAACAGCAAAATGATAAATGCTGGAGAGGATGTGGCAAAATTGGAACACTGATGCATTGTTGATGGAGCTGCAAACTGATCCAGCCATTCTGGAGAGCAATCTGGAACTATGCCCAAAGGGCTATAAATAAGTGCATACCCTTTGACCCAGCAATACCACTTCTAGGGTTATATCCCAAAGAGATCAGAGAAGTGGGAAGAGGACCCATATGTACAAAAATATTTATAGTGGCTCTTTTTGTGGTGGCAAAAAATTGGAAAACAAGGGAATGCCCATCAATTGGGGAATGGCTGAACAAGCTGTGGTATATGAATGTAATGGAATGCTACTGTGCCATAAGAAATGTGGAGCAGACAGACTTCATAATAACCTGGAGAGACTTATATAAACTGATGCTGAGTGAGAAGAGCAGAACCAGGAGGAAATTGTA
>CM053587.1:267063259-267085396 GCA_028646515.1 Pseudochirops corinnae
AGCTTCCCAGAGTCTCATTTGGCCAAATCACACAACTGTTCTCAAAGTGAGTCCCAAACCAAAACCTCACATCAGGGTGTATATATAGCCTTCTCCTGGCTCGGAGCATGGCACAGCCCTCTTGACCTACTGCCCAATCACAAAGCTACAAGGCGTGGGCATTCCCGAAAAACAAGCCTGGCGCCACAGGCTCCACGTGACCACATTCAGCCTATTAGGGCACAGAGTATACTTTCAAATAGGGGAAGGTTCTCAGAGTCACATAGCCACTTTAGCAAAGGGCCAAGGGGCAGGGAAGATCTTCAGATTCCCATAACACCTTTCCCCTGAACTAAGTGAATGATATATATGTTTAATTAACATAAGATTATTGACCCCTTTAAAAACTATTTTTTCCTTTAAAAGCAGATCAAAGAGCCTGTGCTAGCAGGCCGTCCTGGGTATGCTAGGGTGCTTGCTGTCAGAATGATCATCCTAAAGTTCAGGTCATCTCCCTCCCCCATACCCAGTAAGCTACAATGTCTCCCTATCACCTCTAGGATCAAATATAAAATTCTCTGCTTGGCATTCAAAGGCCTTCATAATCTATTCCCCCGCCCCGCCCTCCCCTACCTTTCTAGTCTTCTTGCCCCTTACAACCACCTCTGTATTACCCTCTGATCCAGGGATACTGGCCTCCTTGCTGCTCCTCAAACAAGAAATTCCATCCCCCACTCTGGGCACTTTCACCAGTTGTCTCCTGTGCCTGGAACTCTCCCTCTTTATCTTCATTCCCTAGCTTCCCTGCTTTCTCAAGTCCCAGCTAAAATCCCTTTTTATCCAGGAAGCCTTTCCCCACCCTCCTAGTAGGCATTTAATAAGTGTTTATGGACTCACTGTTTGACAATACTCTTTTCACACCATAAATGGATCAAAACTGGTATACTATGGCATAGTAACTACACTGTTCATCACACATGACATTACCTTTAGAGTCACTAGGTGGCGCCACAATGTGCAGAACAAGACACATGGATCAAGGAACCCCTCAGTTCAAATAAGGCCTCAGATGCTCACCAGCTTTGTGACCCTGGGCAAGTCACTTAAACTCTGTTTGTCTCAGTTTCATCATCTGTAAAATGGGGATAACAATAGCACCTACTTCCCAGCTGTGAGGATCAAATGAGATAATCATTACAAAGTGCTTAGCATAGTGCCAGGCACATAATAAATGCTATATAGATGTTAGCTATTATTATTGTTGTTGTTGCTGTTGCTATTTAAAAAAGAAAATCATCATCACCATTATCATCATCACCATCATCGTCATCATCATTATCATCATTCTCCTCATTTTCCTTTCTCTTTTCCTTTGCATGGGGGCCTTCTCCAGTCATCTTAATCTATATCTTGCCACTGATCCAGATGGCTCTGGAGAAAAAAGTGAGGCTGGTAACTTTGCACAGTTCTCCCTCACTTAAATCCAACTCACTTGCCAGTCACAGCATCACTTTCCTGAAGTCATGGTCCTCTTCAAGAAAGAAAGACAAATAACATGCATAGAGCTGGAATGCATTCCCTCCTCATCTCCAGCTTTTAGCATCCCCAGCCTTCTTTAAGCTATGGAGCATGGGTGCCCTGGCTCTTTCTCCCAGTGTCAGGCTGCCTATATCACCCTTCAGAACCCTGAGAAGTCGAATGTTTCTCTTTTCTCTGTTTTCATCTGCTTAAGTCCCAGTCACTTGCCCTTGACTGTGACTAGTACCCCAGTTCTACCTGATCGCTGAAACATCAGGTAGCTTTTACACAGGGATATTTAATTTGAGGACATAACAAGAGCAAGGTACCAGCATTTCCTTGCCCCAACACTTGGGGATAGAGGAGGAATGTTATATGGAAGGCATACTCTCCTCTCTACCACCTTGATCTCTGACTCAAAATTTAGCTCAGTTTCTGCATAGCATCAAGTCCCCCCAAGTTCACCTACAAAGGTAGCATATCTGGTGAATGACTCCTTGTCTCAGCTACCCCTGGGCTAGGTTCCCAAAGGTCACTTCCAAAAGACACTCCTTGCTCTTCAGAGCATCAATGCTGTGTTGCCACAAAACTTAACCAGGACCCCAAATCCCAGATTACTGTGACTTGTTTTTCTGATGTTTCAAAACTCCCACTGTTAGAAACAACACTCCATTCACCTGCAATAGAAAGAATAAATGATAAACCTAAGAACTGAGATTATTCCCTGGATTATATGACCTCAGAGGAGAAAAAGCCCTAAGCCCTTCCCCTGATGACAGGGTCTCTCATGAGAAGTCATGACCAACCCCCCTACCTGCCCAGAGAAAATGAGGCAAAAGAGTCTGAAACTAACATGCCTTTCTGAATGCCTACAGTAGGAATTCAACAAATGCATGTTATTTGATTGAATAACTCACCTTTCTTTCCCTTTTGAAAAGTGTAATATTTGTTTACCTCTTATATATCCATCCAGCTGTATCCATTTTCAAATTTTCCTCAATTATGTAATCATATAATTGAAAGGGACCCCTGAGATCATCTAGGTCAATTTCCTCATTTTACAGATGCAGAAGCTGAAGGCTAGAGAGGTAAAGTACTTTTCCATAGTGACAGAGATTCTAATTGGCAGACTGGTGACACAATATTAGAGTTCTTTTAGTGTTCTGAGGTTTAAATTGTCCAGGACAGGAGAGTTCAATTCATTTAGACATGCTAGGTGCTCTCCTATTAATATTTTCACCAATTTTTAACTTAACTTCTCTCTTGACAAAAATCTGATAGCTGTTTTTCTAAGACATTCCTACCTCCATATCTTTGCACAGTAGTCTTTAAAGGTAGCAAATAGTCTTTCTTCATTTGGCTCATTACCATCCCTAACTTCCTTCAAAGCACAGCTCAGATACCACCTCTTGCAGATGACTTTTTCTGACCCCCCTCCCAGCTGTTAATTCTTTCTTCTTTTGTAAGTAACTTTTTTAATGTTGTATTTTCTTGTATTTATTGATTTGTGTGCCCATTCTATTTTCCCTCACCCCACCATTAGAATAAAAATTCAAGAACAAGGAGTAAGTTGTTTTTCCCTTTGTGTACCCAAAACATATAACACTATGGTGCCTTGTACACGGTAAGTACTTAATAAATGTTTTGAGTTGAGTTGAGTTAAAGTGAACTTTGTTCTACCTTCTCAAGTCTGGAGATCAGAGAGAAAAAAGCAGAGAAAATCAAAACAAAACAACAATTAAAAGCATTCTCTGACCTCTGTTAATATCATGCCATCCTCCCAAAGCCTGGGGACTTTCCCTCATTCCCCTTATTGACATTAAAGAAGCTTTAAAAGTCCTCTTTTCTAAAAGCCCCCTTATTTGACACGCAATGAAACTAAGACCCAGACAAGATGAAAGATTTGCCCAAGGTCACACAGAAAGTGGCAAAGGTCACCTGCCATAATTTTTGAAAGGCTTGTTTTATATAGTTTAATAATTGAAAAAAGAAACTATTTCTGCCATTTAATATTTTTTTTTTAACCTTAGTTACCCTGTTGTGGAAATTTACATTATTGTAAAACTCCATGAATATAGAAGCAGCAGAATTGTAATAATTGAAACAACCACTAGAGGCTGATAGCATACAATATTTCTATTGTCCTTAAAATGCAATTGAACCTGCCTTTTGAAGTTAGCAAATGGTCTTCTAACATAGGAATTTAGAAGACTAAAGAACAGCTAGAATATTTTGGCTTCTTTTTTTTAAAACTGTAAACATTCATATATTTTCTTTATCGTATTTTGTATTGTAATTATCTGTATATTTGTCATTTTCTTATTAGGCTCTAAGTTCCATGAAGGCAGGTGTGAAGTATCACGTAAACTTTTAGTCTTTTCTATACCGTAACACAGTGTATACAGAAAGTACCTAATAATGCATTCTGAATTAAATTCAAAATAAATTATTTCCTGACGCCCCATCCAACCACTAGTCTATTATTTGTTTTCCTATCAAGCCAAACTCCTTGTATGCCGGACTTTGTAGTCTCTTGTCACTGACTTCATTATATTATCACCTACCTGTAGCCATATCCAGATATCTCCCAGACATTTCCCATTTGGCCTCCCACTCCTATTCTTGGCCCCTTAGAACAGTGTCTGGCATACAGTGAGAACTTAATGAATACCTTCCCCTTCCCTTCTCCTTCTAGCATCTAGACACATGCTTCTTGCCATCTGGCTTCCTTTCCCTACCCTCACTAGTAGGCTGCTTGGCTATTAGGGCAAGGGCCCAGACATAAACCTCTTACTCTTACTGTCCCATGCCATTAACATCCACTTTTTACCTTTTGCTCAGGGAATGATAATAAATTTTGGGCTGAAGCCTGGGACATGTGTTACCCTTGCTACTGTAGTGAGTATGACCATCTACTACTGTCTTATGGTTAGTAAAGGCTCTCCTCTACTCGGAACCTCTGACTTGGGGTTATAGAGTGTTTGGGCCAAATGATAATAATAATAATAATAATAATAATAATAATAATAATAATAATAATAATAATAATAATAATAATCCCCTCCCATGCTAGTATTTCCCTGTCTTTCATACCTAGGCTTGTCAGATCTATTCCTCCCATGTCGCTATCCCACTCTTCCTTACCCTTCTATTTGCCCTATGGGGTCTTTATTCTATTATTTACAAATGGCCCTTTGTATTAAGCTTCTCCTTCTCAAGTTCCTTTTATCTTCTTGCAATCATGAGACTCTCTTCAGAAGACTCTATAGCCCTAGCCATCCTCTCCAGCACAAGATTAATTTTTTAAGATACACAACATGTCTTCGCTTCCCTGAAATACATATACATACACATGAAAAAGTAACAATGCTTGCTCCTCATAGCTACTTCCAGACCCTTGCCTTTATTATCACTCAGCAAACTCTCCTTCTTTGAGATTCACTCCAATCCAGATATGTTATTTTATCCAGATTCCATCCAGATTCAGGGAGGAGGAGGCATTTATCCACCCCCTCCCCACCCAGGTTAATCAATCAACAAGCAATTTATTAAGCAGCTGCTGCAATCAGGAACTGGGGTAGTCTCTGGGGATATGAAGACAAAATAAAACTGTCCTCTTCAAGAAGCTTACAATCTATTAATAGAAAGAATATGTACATGGACACATATCCATAAAATATATACATCCCCCTCAAAAACCAATAACTTTGGTGGGGTAAGACTGTATCTGGGGGGGGTTAAGAAAGAACTTGTGTAATGAAGTAGCAGTTGGATTGAACCTTGAAGAAAGCTAGCAATTAAAAGAGGTGGAAGTGAGGAGGGAGTGAATTCTAGGCATCCTATACAAAAGCACAGAGGTAGGAGAGAAAATATCATGTATAAGGATCAACACATAAGTCAGTTTGGCTAGACCATAGAATACATAGGAATGACAGTGTATGAAATCTCGGTTAAAAAAAAAAAACAAAAACAAATGAACACGTGGAACACTGGTTACATTTTTCTCACTGTTGCCCATGGAAGGCAAAGAATTCAGAAGAGAAAAATGAACTTGGAAAGTAAATTGATTCCTAAGAAGGTGGTATCTGAGAATGGGATTTGAACCTCTGGACAAGGGTTTAATATATAAGGAAAATAGATTCCTGACTGAAGTTGGAGTACTATATACCTAACAAAAGCATGTATTTGTAATCTAAATGGGTGGAGGAGGGGATTGATAGAGAAAGAAAAATTGGAACTGAAAAGGAAATTAAAAATTTTTTTTAAATACTTCTGTAAAAAGTTAGGATAAGTAGAGTCACCATACTATTTGCCTCATCTTACCTATCCAAACATTTATTTTACTCTTCTGCTCCAGACAGAATAGTCTCTTCAGTGTTCATCCCCAGCCCCACCCTACCTTCAGCATACTTACAATCTTCATTCTCATCTCAGTCAATTTGCTCCTAAGCTACAATCTGGAATGCTTTCCCCTCTCACATCTATACTCTATACTTCTTTTAACACTCACCTCAAGCCTCTTTTCCCTTTTCCTACTGATATAGATTAATTTATTAGTCAATTAGGATTTTGGAATACACAGAGCTTGTCAGTTAATCAATGAAAAAGCACTAGTTGAACATCTACTCTGTGCCAGGCATCATATTAAGTATTGGGAATACAAAGAGATTGTAAGTGGAAAGTGATCTCCAAGGGAAGACACTAGCATTGGGGGGCAGCTAGAGGTTGGAGATGAGGAAAGAGAGCATTCCAGGTATTGGAGATAGCCACTACAAAGGCATGGAATAAAATAGATGTGTGAAGAACAGGAAGTAGACCAATATCATTGGATCATAGAGTTTGTAGAGGGAAGTAGAATCTAAGAAAATTAGAAAGGTAGAATGGGACTGAGTTGTAGACGGATTTAAATGCCAAACAGGGGATTTTGTATTTATTCTTGGAGGCCACAGAGAGTCATAAGAGTTTATTGAGTATACAAGTGACATGGTCAGAGCCACACTTTAGGAAAAAGCACTATGGCAATGAAATAGCATATAGATTGGAGTTGTTGTCATTGTTCATCTTTTATTTTTTAAAAGAACCAATGATATCACAAGATGATACCATGATTTGCTCATGAATTGGATTTAAGTGAGGCAGAGTAGCACAAAGTCATAATCCTCACTCTCTCTTCCAGACTCATAGAAGTCCAGTGGCAAGACAAAAGTCAGGATGATTGGCAATGGCCCTGGGATGCAGTAGATGACTTTGGCATCTTCAATGTCTAACCAAATTCTTCAGCCACCTTCATGACCATCAGAACAAATTGTTTTCATTTGCCCACTTCTCTTGGGGAAATCTTCATATGCTTGATATAGACATCCCTCTAACTCGGCAAAACTAGAAGAGAGAGCAGCAGCAGTATGAAAACCTACAGTATCCAGGAAAAGAGGTTAGTCAATAATGTTAAAAGTTGCAGAAAGGGTAAGAAAAATAGGGATTGAGAAAAAGCCATTAGATTTGACAATTAAGAGATCATCCAATGCCAGGGTTTGGCAAAGTATGGTTGATTATAAGACAAGAGGTCAAGAAACTCAAATAGGAGTATAGTATAGAGTTGAACTGGTTCACCAGGTGTTTGGGTTTTTTTTTGTTTTTTGTTTTGTTTGTTTGTTTTGCTTTTTGGAGGGGGAATGCAAGGCAATTGGGGTTAAGTAACTTGCCCAAGGTCACACAGCTAGTTTTGAGTTAAGTGTCTGAGGCTGGATTTGAACTCAGGTACTCCTGACTCCAGGGCCGGTGCTCTATTCAATGGGCCACCTAGCCGCCCCATCACCAGGTGTTTAAAGAGAGAGAAGGAAGGTGAGTATAACCAGTGTAGGAGTGAGAGCCTGGGAAAGAACTGAGAGGCAAAAGCAGTAGATGCCACACTAAAGATGAAAAACAGGGTTAGGGGTTATAAGTCACAGAGAAAGGTGGAATGACAAAAGATTATGAACATATAAAGAAATATCAGAATTCATAAACATGGAAATGGAAGAGTTGTGAGTGACAGCAAGGTCAAGTTGAGGTAGAGGAGAGGAAGAGTTCATAAAAACTGAGTTCATTGAGGAACTGAGAAGTTAGGGTACATATATACAGATATATGTATCTGTATATATGTACATATATGTGTGTATGTATGTATGCACATGTGTGTGTGTTGAAGTCACCTATGATGAGGGTAGGAATCAGGTAAGGAGAAAGACTGTGAGCCAGGCATTGAGCTCTTTGAAGAAGGAAGAAGACTGTCCTAGATAATGGTCACCAACATCTAAATTTCAGTAGTACAAACTTCAAAGAAGGCAAAGTTACTGGGTGATAATGATAGAGAGAGAGTCTGAAAGTGATGATGGAGAACAAGGAGTATTTTTATTCCTCTACTGAGAGGGTATGAATGAAAATGCAACTAATACTGGTAAGACTGGCCGATATGTAGTATCATTGACAGGGCGCCTGATCTCAATGAACCTAGAAGATAAAAGGAGTGGGAAAAAGGGAAAAATGCAAGATTAAAGGAAGTTTATGAATTATGGATCAAGCATTCCAGGGAGCACAGTGGAAGAGGCGGGTAGATGATCTACAGTGGGACACTTGGGAGGAAGTAGGATTGAGAGGGATGGGATCAAGGGCTCTGGTGGTTGGAAATGGAGAATAGGGTTTATATATCAGCAGCCCAAGGATTCAGAAGTTTTAGGAGGGGAGACTATCAAGGGGTGGGGGTATGCTAACCATTGATGAATGAGTCCAGAGAGCTTATCCTTGATTAGGGAGAGGAGTGTACACCAAAGACAACTTCTCAGCTTCCCAATTTTGTATAAATTCTGTCCTATATAATAGTACTAACATCTGATTGAAAACCAGAAGACATCAGTTCTAGTCAAAGGTCTCAAATTGATTAGGTCTGTGACCTTGGCTCAATCATTTAAACTGTCTTGGTCTTAGCTCCTTCACTAATGAAATGTGGGCGTTGGACAAAATCATCTTAAAACCTGTTGTCCAACTCTAAATACTAGAAACAACTAGAGGACAAATTCCCTTTCTATGAAAGGTAACCTCCCCCCAACTCGGTCCTATTGTTAATGCTCTATCATAATCAAATAAACAAGTGTTCAATCAACAGGTTTTTCTACAAGCTATATGATCCCCCAAGCACCATCCCTTGTTAACAATTGGCAGCAATAATTATAGAGCTATGTATTTCTGAACTAATATGGGCATTTTCAGAGTTTATGTAACAGATATGGCATAGGTTTGGCTTAGCTATCTTTAGCTTATTTGGTTGTATTATCAGAATGGCAGAAAATTTGGCTGGGCATGAAACACTTTTGTTTCCTTCTACATTATGTGCCAATCAGACTTTATACCCCTTAGCAGCACACAATCTCTTAACTGTCCAACAAGAAATACAAGTTTCACTACTAGTATAAACTATGATCAGTGATAAAAACCAAGAACAAGTAAGGCAGCTTCATGGCCCCTATAAATGAGATTTGAATGAGAGATAGAGTATATTCTTGGCTATGGTCTCAACCATCCCCAGATATAAATTTGCTATTTCTTGGCCCAAATCCACACATGTCATTTTCTCTCTTTCTTTTCAGAGTTCTGAATTCTCTGTATGTTCTGCATTCATAAATGTTTCTTCAACTTTATAAGTCTAAACCTTTCTGGAAATTGTCAATAGAGTCTTAATGCTTATTAAGCCCTTTTAAAAATAAAATAGTTCAGAAAAAACACCAGCCACTGACTTGTTCATCTGGAAAAATGGGAGTAATTTCTGATGCTAGAGTCAATCAATAATAAAAGCGTATGAAACAAAAGGCCAATCTAAAGAAACATTTATTAGACTCCTATAGTATACAAAACACATTGCCAAATGTTATAGAGAATGCAAAACACAAGAGAAAAGATCCTAAGCCATAAGACATGTACAGAAAAGACCATAAAACATATCTGTATGCTATAAGTGCCACATGGGATATGAATAAAGTACCATGACAGTTTGCTTCAGATTGGGGGTAAAGAGGAAATAAAGGGACTTTCCACAGAGGAGCTTTCAGCAAGCTGGGCCTTAAATAATAAGGAGAATTTCAAGAGGCAGAGATGGAAGGGAATGTCAGAGGTCAGGAGTGCTTCAAACAGACAATAAAGTTAGTTCTTGTGCTTGCCTCTGGCACCAGTGGTACAATAAATTAAAATTATGCCCTTGGATAGCTATCTGTCCTTTTTAGGGGGTGGTATTCAAATGTTTGATATTATGTGTTACTAGATCATGGTCAAAATTTTGACTTTTAAGCTGCAGAATCATCAAAATGTCAAAAACACATACAGAAGAGTAATGTTGCAATTTACCTCACATTTAAGAAGAACAAAAATATGACCTTGATATGACCAAATGGTCATATTTTTATAGTAAAATAGTGTAGTTGGATTTAGATATTCAAGTACATTGCATTCTAATAGAGTTTCTTGCCAACTGCATAGCCACAGAAACAGAAGTTAGTGAAACTGGAGTCTCTGGATGCGTCACTCCAGTTTATGAGTAAGTTATAAAGGTCAAGATTCATCATCTGCTTCATTATAAGCTATCAGCTGGTACAAACATTGAGTTGGTACTGTTTGTTTGTCTATGATATGAGCAACTAGACACACCTGTTATTAATGAATGATGACATTCTGTCATCAGTGAATTGGAGGAAAGAAACTAGACCATAAAGCAATCCCACTGATAGGCAACATCCGGCTTTGCCCAGGCTTCTCAAGCAATTTTGGTTAAAATATTCAGTGGATTTCTATATACTACACAACTATGTGGTTTGAAAAATCATTCCTTCCCCCGGCACCCTGACCACCGACCCAAACTATGCTGGATAGAATTTTTAAATTCCATTTATTAAAAAGTACCAGTTGCAAGGCCATATGCTTGTGCTGGGGAGTCAAAGATGAAATAAAACAGATTTTCAAATGCAGAAACAAGAATGATCCCCTCAAGAGGGTTACAGTTTAAAATGAAATTAGATATATACAAATAACTAAAACATAACAAGAATGAGTTAAGTGCAAAGGGAAAGTCCAGATTAAATGTGATTGAATGTATGAAAAGAGAAAGATCATTTCCATCTGGGGGTTGTGGTAGGCAAGGGAAATTCAGCATTTGCTAAGCTACTGTGTATTAATAACAATGACAACGACAAAGAGGAGGAGAGGGAGAAAGCAAGGATGAAGAGGGAGAGGAAAAGGAGAAAGAGAAGAGGAAAAGGAAGAGAAAAAGAAAGGGGAGGTAGAGAAGGAGAAAAGATGAGGAGAAGGAAGAAATGAAGAAAGGAGAGAAAGAAATGGATATAGAGGAAAAGGAAGAGAAGGAAGATGCATACTAGAAATCTTGATCTTTGTAGCTGACTTATAACTGGAGTGTTTATTAGTAAACACTCTCATCTCCTCTCCTTGCCCTTTGTCCTTTCTTTCTTTCTTTTTCTCCATCTCCTTTATGTATGTAAACTCATTTTGTACATACTACAAAGAGGAATAATATATGGTTCCTGCCCTCAAGGAATTTACAGTCTATTGATGTGCTTCAAGAGTTTACTTGCTGTATCTCTGATAAAGGCCTCATTTTTCAAATATATAGAGAACAGAGTCAAATTTATAAGAATATAAGTCATTCCCCAATTGATAAATGGTCAATGGATGTGAACAGGCAGTTTTGAAGCAAAGAAATCAAAACTATCTATAGTCATATAAAAATGCTCTAAATTACTATTGATTAGAGAAAAGCAAACTAAAACAACTCTGAGGTACCGCCTCACACCTATCAGATTGGCTAATATGACAATAAAGGGAAATGATAAGTGTTGGAGGAGAATGTGGGAAAACTGAGACACTAATGCATTGTTGGTGGAATGGTGAACAGATCCAACCATTGTGGAGAGCAATTTGGAGCTTTGCCCAAAGAGCTATAAAACTGTGCATAACCTTTGATCCAGCAATACCACTACTAAGTCTGTGCCCCAAAGAGATTTTTAAAAAGGGAAAAGAACCTATTTGTTAAAAAATATTTATTGCAGTTCTTTTCAGGGTACCTAAGAATTGGAAATTGAGGAGATGCCCATCAATTGGGGAATGGCCGAACATGTTGTTTGCTCAAACCCAAATTTTTTAAAAGCCTTAGACCCTAAAAAGTATGAGAGGCTTCTTAGACATCTAAAAGGGCTTTCCTTAATGTTTTATTGTCTCTGTGTTAGACCTTTGCCGTTTACTAAAGTATAAAAGGGGGCACACCCTTACATAAGTACATGAAAAACAAATATAGATAAAATAGATATAAATAAATACAAAGTGGTTAAATATAGTTTAGGAGGGAGGGAATTAGCACTGGAGAGAGCAGGAAAGACTTCACATAGAAGGTAGTATTTGACTTGTGTCTAGAAGGGATAGAAAGATTCTGTGTGATGAGAAGGAGTGAGTTCTAGATGTGGGGAATGGCCAGTACAAAGGCATAGAGACAGGAACTGGGGTGTGTGAAAACAGAGAAAAAGCCAGTTTGACTAGTCCAGGGGTGGCGAACCTTTGACTGAATCCAAACTTGGACCAAACTTGGAACCTAGAAGGCCACATGTGGCCTTGAGGTTGCAGGTTCCTTAGCCCTGGACTAGATCTAGAGTGGAAAGGGGAGTCATATACAACAAGGCTGGAAAGATCAGTTAGGGCTAAGTTGTGAAGGGATCTAAAAGTTCAAAAAAGGAGTTTCTATTTTATCCTACAGGCAATGAACCCCTGCAGTTTCTTGAGGAAGGGAATGACAAAGGGAGGTCTGTAGTACTTGAAAATCACTTTGGTATCCCTTTGGAAGATGGTCTGGATTGGGGGGAAATTGAAGCAGGGAAACCAATTAGGAAAACAGTTCAATGGACTAGAAGAGAGGTGATGAAGGACTTAGTTAAGGTGTTGGTTGTGTGAGTAGAAAGGGATCAGATGTGAGAAATGGTATGGAGGTAGAAACAGCAAGATTTGGCACCAGTTGGATATGTGGAGTGAGAGAAAGGAAGAAGTTGAGGATAATGCCTATGAATCTGGATCCCTAAAGAATGGTGCTATTAACAGAACTAGGGAAATCTATATGAGGTGAGGGTTTGGGGTGGAGAAATTAGTTCTGTTTTGGATATGTTGAGGTTAAGATGTCTCTAGGACTTCCAGTTTGAAATGTTCAATAGACAACTGGTGATGTGGAACTGAATTAGAACTGGATATATAGATCTATGTGTCATCAGCATATAGGTAATAATTATACCTAGGGAAGCTGATGAAGTCACCAAGAGAGTATGTAGATTGCTGGTGGTGGTGGTGGTCTTTCATTCTCAAAGAAGACTAATGACATCAGGAGGGTGATGTCTTGACTTGCAAGTGAATTGGATTTGATTGAGACAGAGCTATGCAAAATCATCACCCTCAATTTTTCCTCCAGCCATCTGAGTCCAGTGGCAAAATGTAGATCAGTATGACTGGTGATGGCCCCAGATGCAGTTGTTTGGGTTTTGATGTCTCGTAGTATATAGAAAGAAAAAAGAAGAGGAGCCAAGAAGAACCTTGTGGAAGACCCACAATTAGGGCATGATCTGGATCACACCAGATGATTGATGTGGAGTAGAGATGATTGAAAGGAGTAGTAAGACAGCTAGGAGGAGAACCAGCAAAAAGTATTGTCACAAAGACCAAGGAAGTCTCCAGGAAGAGGAGAGGGCAGTCAATGGTGTCAGATACCGTAGAGAGGTCAAGAAAGAGGAAGACTCTGAAAATATTTGTCCATGAACAGATTATCAATAACTTTGGAGAGAAGAGTTTTGGTTGAACAGTGGAACCAGATTTCAAAGGGTTGGAAAGTGATAGGAGAATAAGTGGAAACAAAAAGCACAGATAGCTTTTTCTTGGAATTTGGCTAAGAAATGGAGGTGAAGTATAGGCTGATAGCTTGGAGGAATAATGGAATCTAGTGAAGTCTTGTTTCTTTTGTTTGTTTTTAAAAGAATGAGGAGAAGTGGACCTGTTTTAAGGAAGCAGGGAAGGAACCAACAATATGTGAAAGAATTTTGGCAGAGAAGAGTAGAATTTCATATCCCAATGGAATTACTATTTGTCATTACTCATTCTGAGAGTTTCTTTAACACATATTTGCATATTTTCCAGGTATCTATAAAAAGCAACTACCACAACAAGAAATAATGCCAACCAGAGAACACTAGGTCTCCCTGTTCAGGGAGAGACATGGAGGTGAAGGGCAACATCATTTGAGAAAATATGTTCATTTGATAAAGGTTACAAAGAAGAGTAGTAAGAAGAGGATGAACAAGAACAAATGGCGGGGTATGAAAAATGAGTTTACAGAAAGGTTAGCATGAACTAAATCAAGCCAAATCATCATCCCAAGAGCAGTTACAGATAATGCTAAATAGAAAAGAATAAACGGAAAAAAGTGGAAAATATTTCCCAGTATTTTTATAACAACCTATTTCATCATGGATGGCAACAGAACTACCACATTTGGACTCTAACAACTCAGTACACAATATGCTGAATGAGGATATGGAAGATGAAAGTAGGAACTGATCTGGATGAGACCAATTAAAATGGCAGAATTGTGAAAGCTCTGAGGAACAGATTCTCAAAATAGCTGAAGAATAGAAAGATACCAAACAATTAGAAAAAAAATTCATGGCTGGTGTCATAGCCTCCTGAAAAGGTGATTGAGTGGACTATCTTCAGATCATGGCTGGAATACTACCTAGCTCTATGATGATCAATGTCACTTATATTCTCTGAACCAATTTCCTCACCTGAAAAATGAAGATAATATACCAGTTGTAATCATCTTAGAAGGTGGGATATATACTTAATATGTAAGCTGTCCTCCCAACTACTTTTTCATCTCTATAGGAATGATCTAGAGCACTGATGTCAAACTCAAATAGAAATGTCCCTCTGGACAACATATTGATTTGGAAAACCACAAATTAACATTATGTTGTATGGCATTTTTGTTTATTTTGTTAACATTTCCTAATTACATTTTAATCTGGTTTGACACTCAAAAATTTGATATGTCTGATCTAGAGGCATATTAATTCAATTATAAAAGCTAAATACCATGCTCAAGGCACTGAAAAATTGACTGAAAGGTATAGAGAATGTAAATTCTCAAAATAATAATGATAGCTAGCATTTATACATTGCAGTGGTTCTCAACCTTCCTAATGCCACGACCCCTTAATACTCGTATGTGGGTATATCTGCATGTGGGCCTACCCACCTGGAGACGGATAGAAGAGCAGTGTCTCGGTTCCTAAGACCATGGGAAATATGTGTTTCTGATGGTCTTAGGTGACCCCTGTGAAAGGGTTGTTCAACCCCCAAAGGGGTCATGACCCACAGGTTGAGAACCACTGATATATTGCTTTATGGTTTGTAAAGTACTTTACAAATATTATCTGCTTTTATCCTCTCAATGACACTGGGTGGTAGGTGCTATTATTTTTCCCATTTGACAGATGAGGAAACTGAGGCAGAAGCTAAGTGACTTGTTCAGGATCATACAGCTAGTAAGTGTCTGAGGCCAAATTTGAATTCAGGTCTTGCCAATTCCAGGTCTCCAGGTCTCTCCACTGTACCACTTGGCTGGTCTCATCTGTCCAGTATTCAATTTTTTTAAAAAAAAATCTGACTTCGTAGAACAGAATATGATCTTAAAGGACTCCTTCAAATAAGATGTTGCCCATGCACATGCTAAATTCATACAAGATTCCTTGAAGATATAAACTAACCAGAGAGATCAACTTTTCCTCTGGCAAATAACAGCAAGAGAGTTATAAATCTCTTGTAATGTGTAATCTCCAAAGATGCTTTGAACAGGAGCAGAGAAGATCTTGTGCAGGACACAAGTGGCACATGGAGAAAGTACTCCAGATCATCCCATTTGGGGGTGAGCAATGAGACACACAGCCACACAAAAGGACAAGTCAATACACCCCGTAACAACCTAATTGATTAAGTAATGTTGGTTGTCCAGACTGAGGACGTCTAAAGAGGAAATAGCTGCGTGCTCAAGGAAAAGACACTGCATAGCCACCTGTGTATTTCACTATTCCCCTAATTTTTTTAATTGGCTAACATGTCTTCTTGATGGTTTTGGTGAAGTAGATGTGGCTTAGTATAACAGTACCAGAGAGGTGAGGTATGGCATATAGATTGAAGTACAGTATCAATGATGATTTCTACACAGGAAACTGATGCACCAGGAAATGTACGTTTAGGAAGGGAGTTGGACCAGTCACAAAGTAAGAGCAGAGAATAATACACGTGGATAATTTAACTGTTGCTTTGGTGCCTGTGGCATGGAAATAACCTAGGGTATGCTCTCCAACATTTTAGCCATATTCTTAATAGAGGAGATGGAAATCCATAGACTAGAAGCCTGAAAAACTGTGAATGATTTGTGATTGATCCCAGTGGATGGAATATGCATATTCATGAGATTATAGATTCCTTGAAGTATTAAGGAAAAAGGATTTATTCATTTTTATTGAGTTTCTCCTGAGTATATATGCAAGTAACAAGTTTGGTTTGATTTTTTTTGGAGGGGGGAAGGCAAGACAATTGAAATTAAGTGACTTGCCCGAGGTCACTGAGCTAAAAAGTATGTCAAGTGTCTAAGGCAAGATTTGAACTCAGGTCCTCCTGACCAGGGCCGGTGCTCTATTCATTGCTCCACCTAGCTGCCCCAGTAAGTAACAAGTTTTATCACCAGCTGATAACATAGAAACTATAAGTTACTCTACCCTTTTAACATATCCCCCTCCCCCAAAGTAATATGCCAAACCTTTAATATGCTCCCCCACCAACTCAGTGGGCTGACTAGTATAAATATGAAAAGAGGTAAGAAAAATATTGGATTAAGATTACAACCACAAAAAAATAACACCTTATGTTTGTATAGCACCTCATGTTTATTTGTATAGTAGTTTTTGCAAACTTTGTTTCTCATTTGTAAAATAAAACAAGTGAATAAAATGAAACATCTTAACTCCCTCTCTAAGTACTTCATTTTTCTTTGCTGCCTTTAGAAATCTGTCATTAAAAGCCATTTTAGATGGCAGAGCAACTTAGAGAACCACATTTCCTTGAAAAAATTATAGCAGAGCCAGCATCCACCCATACCCAGCATTTATATTTTCAACATACATTATTACTAAGCTGCTGTGTTTCTAAACCAACAGGTGATTTATTGCTTTCTTCTATCATTTACCAATTTGCTAATACAGCATAAACCTTATGATACAGTTTTCTCAAAACCTTTATTTTAAGTAAATTCACTGTGCCCAGCTAGACTTATTCATGACATCCAAAATTCAGGGCTTAAAAAACATTTTTGTGGCCCAAAAATATCTTGCCTTCGCTCTTTGCAACATATAGAGTATCACATGAACCATACTTTGGCTCCTTGGCTGAATTCTGAACTATCACTTAGAGTGGCCACAAGGGAACAACTAGCCACAGAGCAAAGAATTTAAGCATGTGACTTCTTTCGCCAAATCTCAACACCACCGCATCTCAGAGTAGGCCAGTAGTATAGGACAAAAGTGTTAGAAGGAATGCATACATCTCAGAGCCCTTTCTGTACCCTAGCAAAATAAAATTTTATATAAAACTTGGAAAATGAAGTTGAAAAATAACTAATGGAAAAATAATAAATTTCTGGGATGGAACTGTTCCATCTTGTTCCTGATGGTTTTGGGTAAAAGTCAAGAGGGCAGAGAGAAGTAGAAAGGAAAGAAAGGGTATTTCCTTGCATGCTGTTATAGTAACAAACTCAGGCAAATTTGCAAAGCATGTAATGTTTCTTAGAGTCACAAGAGTTAGAACTAGAAGGAACCATTTAGACCAGGGGTGGGGACCTGCTACCTTGAGGTCACATATGGCCCTGTAGGTCCTCATGTGTGGCCCTTTGACTGAATCCAAACTTCATAGAACAAAGGGGATTTGCTTTGTGAAGTTTGGATTCAGTCAAAGGGCTACACTTGAGGACCTACAGGGCCATATGTGGCCACAGGTTCCACACCTCTGACTAACTTCTTTTTTATACAACTGAGGTCTAGAGAAACTGAGATTTAGGGGTGGCTAGGTGGTGCAGTGAATAGAGCACTGGCCCTGGAGTCAGGAGGACCTGAGTTAAAATTTGGCCTCAGATACTTAACACTTACTAGCTGTGTAGCCTTGGGCAAATCACTTAACCCCCATTGCCCTACCTTCCCCTCTCCAAAAAAAAAAAAATACTTCCACAGATAAACTCAAAGACACTTGAAATATATAACAAAAATAATTAAAAAAAAAAAAAAAGAAACTGAGATTTAGGGAAGCTCAGTGACAACAAGGTGAGCCAAGTTTTCTTAAATAATTAAATTATACTTTTTTTCAATCAACAAAAATCTCCCTTTTCTCCCTTTCACCTTCCTCCCCATCCCCCAAACCAAACAAATGATAAAGAAAGAAAGAAAAACCCTGTTACAAATATGTATAACCAAAGAAAGCAAATTCTTACATCAGCCATATATAAAAAAGTGTTTCAAACTGCATTCTGAGTCCATCTCCTTGCTAAGAGAGAGATAGATTTCATGAGTCCTCTTGAACCATTATTGGTCTTTTCATCAATCAGAATCTCTGAGTCTTTCAAAGCTATTGGTCTTTATAATATTGTTGCACTGTATAAACTATTCTCCAGTTTTGCTTATCTCTCTGCATCAGTACATACAAGTCTTCCAAGGTTTCTCTGAAATGACCCCTTTCATCATTTCTTTTATCACAATAGTACTCACATTTATCTACCACAACTTGTTCAGCCATTCCTTAATTGATGGACACTCCTTCAGTTTCCAATTCTTTACTGCTACAAAAAAAGCAATAAATAATTTTGTACATCCTCAGTTTGTTTTGTTTAGGACTAATCAATCCCTCCCTTAATCTGATTGTTCTTTCTGCTATCCCTGTACACAATTGTGCCTGTATCACTTGTGTGTGTGTGTGTATGTGTGTATGCCCATTCTTGAATGTTTCCCTCCTTTGGAATATTCAACCCCTCCCCTTATTTCCTCCTTGTTAGTGTAGACTTCTACTTGTGTGCCCTAATTATGAGACATAATTTTTCCCCATCTTTCCTTCTTCTTTTTCTCTTCTCCCTTTCCATTCTTCTTTTAAGATCATCAAAATATAACAGAACCATTCTTAGGATCTCCATCTAATTAGACTCCGACTAAGATCACTGATGATGATAAGGTTGTCAAGGGATACATATTTGTCTCCCTATTTTTAAATGCGGACATGTTGTCCTTCTCTAGTCTTTTATGGTTGTTCACTCATGTTTAGCTTTTTATGTTCCTCCTTACTCCTGAATTTGTACTTCAAAGTCTCTATGCACTTTTGGTTTTTTCATCAGGAATTCCTTAAAATTTTCTATTTCATTAAAGGCCAAATTTTCTCCACTATAAGACAATGTTTGGTTTTGTTGGATAAATTATTCGTGGTTGTAGATCTATATTCTTTGTCTTCTGGCATATCATATGCCAAACTCTTCACTCCAAGTTGTGTGTAATCCTGACTGTGACTCCTCTGTACTTGAATTCTTTCTTTCTGATTGCTTGCGACATTTTTCATTTTGACTCAGAAGCTCTGTATGTTGTCTATCATCTTTCTGAGAGTTTTAATTTTTAGTTTTCTTTTAGGAGGTGATAAATGGATTCTATTTCTGCTTTGCCCTCTGGTTCTAAGAGATCTAGTCAGTTTTCTTTTATGATTCCTTGAAATACGACATCTAGAATCATTTTTGATCATGGCTGTCATATATTCCATTAATTCTCAAATGATCTCTCCTCAGTCTGTTTTTCAGGTCAGTTTTTGATATGAGATACCTTATATTTTCTTCTTTTTGTCTCTTGGTCTTGTTTTAGTATTTCTTGTCGTCTCATATAGTCATCATTTTCTGTTTGATTCATTCTAAATTTGAGGGGAGTTTTTGCTTGGGCAAATGCCTTAAGATAAAATCGGAGAAAACCCTACAGAGTGGCCCCAGTGTTTACCTGAGTTGACTCTGTCTTTAGGGTGCCTGCCCTCCCTTAGAAGCTGCTGAACAAGACAACCTGTTACCCCAAGCCTTCCAGAGTCATGACTAAGCAAAAAATTTCCCACCACCAAAATCTGTCAGTTTCCCTTATTTTACAATATGAGTCCTCAGCTAGGTCTTGAACCTTGCTCATCTGCCTAATTTAAAGAGAAACTCTCTGGAGCCCTGCCCCTCTGACTTGATTATCATCACGCTAAGGCTTCCTGGCATCAACAAATTAACAGGGAAAAAGACCATGGAATTATTCCCTGTAACTATGCATTTTTAAAGTCTTATTTGTCAGTTACATAGAATTTTTCATATATGATCTCCTTTGATCCACTTGACAACCCTATAAGGTAAGTGTTACAGGTATCATCCTTGATTTACGTTTGAAGTCACTGAAAGTCAGAGAAGAGAAGTGACTTATTATTGTCACATAGTTACTGGGTATCAAAAACAGGATTAGAACCCAAGTCTCCTCTAACATCAAATTATGTTCATTTCATCACACCACATTGTCTCAAAAGAAAGTGAGTGAGGGGGAGGGATGCTGCAATGGAAACCCTTCAAAACATACTATATAGGTAGTCACTTGCTTTTCCTCTACATAAAACTGACTGATTATATAATAAATTCCATATCTCTGTATATATACACTTCAATTTACCTAACAAATGTCATGGAAAAATTTTGTGTATGTCAATCAAGTTCAGTTGACAAAATTACACATACTTAAATTTTTATCATTATCTTTTGCTTTTCCATCACTTTCATTTCCCAGTGTACCATTCGCCTATCTTTCTCAGAGAGTCATCTCTTATTTAAACAGAAACAAAAATTAAAAAGAAAAGAAACAGTTCGGCAAAATTAACCAACATATCAACCAAATCCAATAATTATTCAGTGTTCCATAATCATAGTTCTTCACCTCTACAAACAAGAGAGGGAGGAGCACAAGTTCATTATTTAAGATAATCTGATATTCATCCTTTTGTAAAATATTCATCCCCCTTAATATTACTATTTTTGTGAATTCTGATTTTTATATATTTCATTTATTCAGGGGAGCATGCCTATGCAACTAAAAGTTTTACTAGTCAATAACCCACTTATTTTAAGCAATATTTGAAAAGATAGAACAAAATTGCAATACAACAAATTCACTTGTAAACTAATAATAAGCTAATTCCAATAAGATTTTATTGTTGTGAAGTTTCTTTTTTAAAGAACTTCATTTATTTTTAAACCTTTTGAAGGCAGGGACTATTTTTTTCTTATATGTACATATCTAGTGTGCAGTGCAGTACATGGCACATAACAGATTCTTAATAAATACCTGGTTTTTTTATGTGATTTCTTAGTTGTCCTCCAAATAAATCCATTTAAAATTGATTTGAGTTTGTAGAAATCAGATATTCTAATCAAAATATATATATTATATATTATATATTTATATATAATTATATATTTATGAAATCTAAAAAAAGGAACAACTCAAAATTGTGGCAACGTCCTAATAACAGGACATCATTCTATAGTCCAGGTGGAGTTCAATAAGATATTTGCCATAAGGAAGAATGAGATTGTGTTGATGTTTTGCTTGAGTACATTTTCCAATGCCTTATAGGTAAAGATACAAATGTGTTTAACTCTTTCTTACCATGAAAATACTCACTTTTCTTTCTTCTACCCTATTTTTCTCCTCTGTGCAACTCCTACTCTATTTCTCTCCTCTCAGCTGTTAGACTTCTCAAAAGAGAGGTCTGCATCTACTACTTCTCTCATACTAGTCATTTCAACTTCTTACAATTTGGTTTCTATTTCCACCACTCTTGAAATTTCACTCTACAAAAGGACTTCAGAAAATCCTGGAAAGACTTATATGAACTGATGCTGAGTAAAGTGAGCAGAACCAGGAGAACATTGTTCACAGAAAGAGCCACAATGTGCAGTGACTGATTTTGATAGACTTAGCCCTTCTCAGCAATGCAAGGACCTAAAACAATTCCAAAGGACTTATGATAGTTAATGCCATCCACATCCAGAGAAACAACTATGGAGTCAGAAGGCAGAGGGAAGCAGACTACTGTCTTTTTTGTTTTTTCTTTCTCATAGTCTCTCCCATTTATTATAATTTTTCTATGAAACATTACTAATGTGAAAATGTGTTTAATAGGAATATATGTGTAAAGCCATATCAGATTGCATACTGTCTTGGAGAAGGAAGGAGGGAGGTGGAGAAAACTTAAAACTTATGGAAGTGAATGTTGAAAATTAAAAATAAATAAATTAACACATATTTTTAAAAACTTCACCTTTCATGTTCTCCAATAACATCTTATTATTGTCAGATCCAAGAGTCTTTTCTCATTTGTCATGCTTCTATAGCTCTCTATAGTATGTGACATTCCTAAGACACACCCTTATTTACTCGAACACTTTGCTAGGTATGAGAGATATGATGACAAAAGGGAAGT
>CM053587.1:267085496-267096209 GCA_028646515.1 Pseudochirops corinnae
TATATTATATATTTATTATATATTATATTTATATAATACATTTATATTATATACTATATATGAGATTATACAGCTTAAATATAATTATGTTTACACTTAAATATAATTATACGTAAGATAATTTATAATTATATCAACATTCAGAGAATATTCCTACTACATTAACAATATTCATAATAATATTATTATGTAATATAAAAATAATGCTTATATTATTAGAAGGAAGGTAGTAGTAGTTATGGGGATCAGGAAAAGTTTCTAGCAGAAAGCAGCATTTAAATGGAGTCTTTTTGAAAACTAGGGCTTCCAAGAACCAAAGTGAAGATGGGGTACATTCCAGGCACGGGAGACAGCCAGTATAAAGGTATAGAGTCAGAAGATTAAGAGTCGTGTGAGTTTACCTCATCTCCTTGAGGGAACAGATTATGTTTTATACTTCTTTGATCTATCATGGCACCTGGTAAAATATTATGCAACAGTATGCTATGTAAGTACTTTTTGAATGAATGAATATAGCAATCTAGAATTTCATAGTGAAGTACATACATGGAAGTTTCTTCTAATGGGATCACTATAAATGAAGGCATAGAACTTAGAACAAGCACTAAAATAGCATTTGCCTCAGCATAGCTCATCTGTTTGTGCTGGAGATGGATGAAAATGTACACCCAGCTCTTTAGGAGAGCAGCTTCAGGAAGTAAGTAGTGAGCTCCCCTTCCTAGATGGCTTCAAACAAAAGCTGGAAAGGCATATTTTAAAGAGGATTCTTATTCAAATATGGATTGGACTAGATGGCCTCTGGGATCTCTTCCAATTCTGAGATCCTGTGATGGACCAAAGGAAGTTGTTCTATCATTCGTGAGACAGTCCCCCAAAATGGTGTTTTTGAATGGAAAAAAAAAAAGCAATAATTGAGGTGGTAGAAATAGCAGGAAGAAATATCTGGGTTCTCCTTTTGAGATCCATAGCTAGAACAGACTGACTAGACCTTTGCTCCTGGGTAAGAACTTTAGAAAGTGCTGACAATACCATCCTGAGGACTGTGTGACTTTAGCAGTCTAGAAATCTCATAGTGTACCAAGGTGCATTTAAGACACACATTCACACACACACACACACACACACACAAACACACACACACACAGCCAAATGACCCTTATGCACAGATGACTAGCCTTTGCTTCCTCCAGTGGCCTTTAATTCATTCCCCCCACTTTTGAGGGAGTACATGGAGCCCTGGGTCATCCTTTCCTTTTTTCTTTCCATCTTCTTGCTTCACTTCCTTTTTCATTTTCCCTTTTTTCTTATCTATTTTATGCTATCTTATTGGTGCTCAAAACTCCAAAATGAGGGAGCATAGAATCATAGAATATTAAGAGGGAAGGGACCTTAGAGTTTAATCAGTTCCACTCCCTTCATTTTGCAGATGAGGAAATAAAGGCCCAGAGCAGTGTTGATTTGCTTCAAGTCCCAAGTTAGAACCAGGGCTAGAACTCTGCAACTTCTGACTCCTAGTCTAGCACTTTTTCCACTACACAATGGTGCAAGGTCTATTCAAATCTGACTTCGGATTGACTAAAAGATTTGTGAGTGAATGCATTTCATTAGCTATTTCCAACCTTGCTCAGCCAAAAAGGAAGAGTTTTCCCATGAATATACATTTCCACAGCAAAATCTCAGAGTAACAACTTGGTATTCATTTGGCTTACAAGAGGTCTTTTGAGGTCCCCTTCAATGCTAGAGCCTTCCTCTGAAATTATCTCCAGTTTATTATGAGTATGTCTTGTTTGTACATAGCCATTTGCTTATCATGAAATCAATCACTGAAGGCAAGAATTGTTTTTGCTTTTCTTTGTATCTCTAATATTTAGCATAGTGGATGCTTAATAAATATCTTGTTGGTATTGCTGTTGGCTTTCCCAAATTCTTTTTAGGTTCAAGGTGTCCAAGTGACCATGATTGTATTGACAGCACTGACGTAAGAAGATGGAGTGAGGACACATGGGTTCCAATGCTGGTCATGCCACCTAGGTGACATTTGGCAAGTCACTTTGCCCCCTCAGTTTCCTGAGAGGATTGAGCTAGATGGTCTCTAAGTCCCTTCTGGCTATAAATACTAAGATTCTAATATCCAGTTACAAGTCAAACTTTTCCAAAATTTCTCTCCTTGGTCAAATTTCTTTCACTCTTAAAAATTACACTTTACGCAACCAAGAAAAACAATTTGCCTCCAGCAAACATGATTCAGGAATAATTTCTCATAAAGTTCATATTTAGAAATTCACTGAGTAAACATTTCATTGTATGTTAATAGGCCCCAAAGTCATTTAGGCTCTTTTGCTGTCATAGTAATAGCTAGAAAACAAAAACATGTTGATGGTGATTTTCTAAATATAAAGATAAAGTAAAATATTTGGCCAAGACTTTCACATATTAGAGTTGGTGACAGTTTATCCTGTGTCATTTGTAGAATGCACAAAAGCTACAATGCATTCTTGGTGGACCGTTATTTTTCAATAAGTAAACAAAAGCTAAGAAATGACTCTTGTCATGTGTGTTTATATATTTTTGTCTCTATTATTAGTAAATTTCCCAAGGACAAAGACAATTTCGTCTCACTTGGTGAATTATAACAATAAATGCTTTATTGATATCAAAACATTGCATTCTTCTCTTCTTCTTCCTAATTCTTTGACCCCCTTCTACTTTTCTTTCTCACCTCCTGCCTTGTTAATATTGACATATCCCAAGACTTGCCCATTTTCACCTTTTCTCTTGTCTCTATATGTCCTTTCCCTTTGTGGTCTCATTTATTCCAATAGTTTCAACAGATAACTCTACACCCGACCCCTCTTCTGATATTTAGATGCATATTTCTCCCTGGAGATTCAGGTATGTCCACCTCGATATCCCAGTTATATCTGAAGTTCAACATGTCTAAAATATAATTAATTATCTTTTCTCCACAGTCTACTTGCTCTGCTTCCTGTCTTCTCTATTTCTGTCAATGGTACCACTACTGTTCTAGTTGTCCATGCTCCTAGCTCAAGCCATTTTTGCTTTGTTCCACTTTTCTTTGTCCTCCACATCCAAAAAGTTAAGAAGTTCTATTGATTCTATTGCCACAATATTCTTCATATATGTCTCCTCCTTTATATACCCACTTCCATCAGTTTTCCATCATTACCATCTCTCTGGAACTCAGTTTCTTCATCTATACAATGGAGGAGTATCTTATGAGATACTTATGAGATGCCTCTAAAGTCAGTTAAACAAATAGCCTTTATAAAATGCTAACTATTCTAATTTCATGTTTATTTTCAGTTTGTATAATATTTTTTCACTAGTGTCTAAGTTAATAGGCATTTATTAAGCAACTATGTGCTAGGTATTGTGCTAATTGCTGTGGAAGGCAATCTATGAAGTGGTCCAACCATGCTGGAATGCAATTTGGAACTATCCCTCAAAGTCACTACACCGTGCCTACCCTTTGTCCCAACAATACCACTACTTGACATATTCTCCAAAGAGGTCAACAGAAAAGGACCCGAAGACACAAAACTTATTTTTAGCATCACTTCTTATTATTGTAGCAAAAAAAAAAAAAAAATGGAAACAGAGAGAATGCTCATCAACAGGGGGAATGGCCCAAGAAATTGTGATGTATGAATGTACTAGAATATTATTGCATCATAAGAAATAGCAAGAGGGCTCAGAAAAAGCCTAGGAAGATTTTTTATGAGCTGATGCAGAATGAAATAAGTTGAATTAGGGGGAAAAATCTATGCAATGACTATAATATTGTAAAGAAAAGCAATTTTGAAAGTCTTAAGAACTCTAGAAGACTCATAATGAAGTATGCTTCGTATGTCTTGGAAGAGGAATAATGGACTATCTGTATAGAATGAGACTTAAAGTTTCAAATATAATCAATGAATTCATTTTGTTTATGTTATAAAGGAAGAATTCCATTTATTTGGACAGGGGAATAGGGGTGGGTATTTGGAGGGCAGGAGTAATAATGATACTAGAAAAGGGGAGAAAAGAAACAAATGAATGCTAACGCATTGTTTGTGTTTGTTAATATGTGTTAAGTTCATTATTGTAAAAAAAAAAATGATAGTAAAATAGGAAACTCAGAAGCTTCTTCTTATCCAGAGCTTTCCCTAGGGAATTTTGTGTGGCAAATCCCAACATGCTTCCCCGCCACCACCACTATCACCTCCCAATTTTACAGAATAAAATTACATTAAAATGAACATCAATACCATCTAATAAAAATTTATAAGCACTTGCTCTGAGCAAGGCATTATACAAGATGATGAGTAGATAAAGATAAAGTCAATAGTCTCTACCTTTTTCAATGAAATTGTGGGTAGTTTTGCCAGGATACAACATGCGCACAGAGAGCTAAACACTAGATAATTTGAGGAGGAAGGTACCAGTAACTATGAATCAGTAAAGGCTTTGCCTGCAGTAGGATAAGGAATACGTTCTACACATGGAGGCCAAATTTTGCAAAGACATAAAGACAGATAGGATCTAGAATATCATCAAGGAAACTTGTCAGTAAGCTAGCTTGAGAATATTAGAGCACATAAAAAAAGAATAGAATTTATTAAGTCTGGAAGATCGGTGAGAACCAGACCATAAAGAGCTTTCATTTACAGGCTGAGGATTTAACACAGTGCTTGGCACAGAGTAAGTGCTTATTAAATGTGTTGGTATTGATTCATTCATTCATTTTGTATTATATTCCAAAGGTAATAGAGAACTACTCCAGATTTTTTTAACAGAGGAGCATGATATCGTCAGAATCATATCTGAGAAATACTAAATTGGCAGCTGGGAGGAGGGTGGATTAGAGACAGAAAAGATTGGAGGCAGAGTCCAATTAAGAGGTTATTGTAATACTACAGATGAGAGATGCTGAGATTCATAACTAAGGTAGTGGCTGTGTGTGAGTGGAGAGAAGATAACTAATGACACAGAGATTTACTTGACAATACTTAATAACTGATTGGATGTAGGTGATAAGGGAGAGGGAAGAGTAAAAGTTGTGAACCCCAAGAGGATGCTGGTGCCCTCAAGAGCAGACATGGAAGGGGGAGGAAGTCACAAAAAGGCAGCCTGGAAAGTATAAGCAAGTGTCAAAAGGGAGGAATAGTCTCATCATTTTGCCATGATTATGGTTTTCTGGGCTGTTTATGAATAAAGATGCCTTTCCACCTAGACCGATGAAATATCTTGGAGGACTTCCATCCCTATGGTGGTTGGTTCACACTGACCATATCTAGGCTAAGCTCCAGCAGTGCCCCACTTCACTCCATAGCAATGTTCTCATCCTCCTCCTTGGCTGCATTTCCCTTTCTCCCTTCCTGTCTCCTTCTAGCCCCCATCTTCCATTTCTGTCATCATTTTGTAGTTACTCCTGGAAAAAGTGTGTCAGTCTACTCCTATGGTTTCATTCATCAGCTCTATAACTTTCCAAACCAAAATTTATCTCCTTGATCACCCTTCTAGCTTCTCTAGAATTAGAACATAAGTTCCTTGAGGGCAGGACCTGCTTTCATTTTTATATTTGCATCTCCCATTCCTTAGCACAGTGTTAACACTTAAAAAATGATTAAGACACATTAAAAAATGATTTTCCATTCCTTCTTTTTTTAAGCATCAACTGTACTTTAAGTCATCCAAAAAAGAACTAGTCAATGAGTCAATCCTCATCTTTTGCTAGGGTACCATTCTTAGAAAAGGATACAAAATTTAAAAATGCCAATCTTGATACATTGAACCTATGGGAAATAGAGGGTTAGGTTCTCTCAACCATCCAAAACTATAGTCTTTCACTAGAGACTGCTGAAAATGCATTTTTCTGCATATAATTCTTTTTAACAAAATATTAATTCTGATATTATGCACTTTTCCTAACACAGTAACCATGAAATAACACAAAATGTAAGGGAGAGGAGGGGCAATATTGGATGGGATGGGAAGGGAAAGAGGCTACTTGTCAGAAGAACCCCAAGGTAAAAATGGAAAGGGGAAACCTTCCAACCCTAATCTCCCTTTTAGCTCTGTGGCTGAACTGTTCCCACGTGAAAAGCATTAGCCTCAGGGTGAGTCCTGGGCCTAGCTCCAAGCTCCCCAGCCAGAGCGAGCACCTGGCGAGAGGACAGGGGTGACCATCATCTCGTTTACCCACAAACATTTTTTCCAGTTCCCTCAACATATACTTGAGAGTTTACTTTAGCACTTTCTAGAGTGGATTCATGAAGACTTTGATGAATACTTTCTTCCTTTTTGTCAATATAAACTTGCATCATGTCTCTCATTTTTTTCTCTACTGTACGTAGCCCCTAATGTGGGGTTGACAACTTGAAAGTAAATATGAGGTTACTAATAAAATCACAGGAATGCTTGAAGTTGCCAAAGTTAAACACTCAAACATTGAGGATTGGTTGTATAACTAAGGTAGTATGACAAGGGCTTTTACACACACACACACACACACACACACACACACACAATGTTTAGAAGGTACAGTCCTTCAGGAGGAAAACAAAGGAGCTTAGCACATATGTAGCAAGAACAATTCATGCAAGTAAAAAGCTACCATCAGGACCACCCAGTCTTTTGAACTCCTCCCTAGCAAAATCTCTTCTCATTCTTTCCTCTCCATCTCCCCCTCTTCTCCACTCCCATGTATTTGAGGGTATGATTTTTTTTTTTTTTTTGTGCTGCTTGCCCTGAGTGTGATTTGTGTTGTGTCAGGTACAAAAAAAAAAAACAAAAAACCACTGGTTGGGGTTCTGTCCTTAAAGTTTCCTTACAGAGTTTCTGCCCCACCCATAATTATATCAATGTTAGCAGACAAAGGTAGTTGTGATGCCAAGTGGCTTTGATTCTCCTAAATGAAGCATTGTCTGTGGGCATTCTGCATCTGGGTGAGTATACAGACTGGGAGGGTGAGGTGGGGTGGGGAATAAAGGGCTTGTTTCAACTCTGACAAATTGAATAGTTTCACATCTCTTCCCCAGCCTCTTTCATTTTTAGCATCTATCATCCTTTAGAGACAAACCACATCTCTTACTCAGCTAGGAATTTCCCAGTATAGTTTCACTCTGTTCTTTTAAACTAAACTGAAATGAATACCCCTAAGCTATCTCCCAAAGGTTCTGACCTTTGATATTCAAGAAACTCTGCTGAGTATAGCTGATTAGGAGAAGATATGACTCAAGGCTGAGAAATGAGTTGTTGTTTATGTCATTTGGGGGAAGGGGGACTGACACAAAAGTCTGTTACCCCAGTAAGGGTTGTGCAACACACTGAGAAATCTGAGGCTTGATCATAGGAGCCAGCCCAGAAGGGAGACACTGGGCAGCAAAAGAGAGGCAATATTCACACAGCAAAAGCTAAAGGACAGAAATAGGAGTGTGGATCTATAGCAGCAGCTAAAGAAACCTAGATAGTGAGAACAGGAATAATGATCAACTGGTATGTGGGTAGTGTTGAAAAGCTGGCAAAGTACTTTGTATGTTTTGTCCCATACTCTCACAACTCCCTGTGAGGGAAGAACTATGGGTATTGTTAACCCCATTTCAAAGATGGGGAAACTGAGGCTCTAGCAGTTAAGTCACTGATTCAGGATGGCACAGCTGATGTTAGAGACAGAACTTGAATCTAGGCCTTTATGACTCCAAATCTTGCATTCTATCCAATGACCAAATAGTAGATTTGGGAGACCTGGTGTGTTATTATCAATTCAAGATTGTCATCTAGCACTGAGTGTTCTTTCTTTATCCTGATTGGTATCCTACCTGAATTAGGTTGATAGCTAGAAGTACTTTACATATGTAATTTTACTTGGTTCATAACCATTGAGAGAAATGATTATTAATAACCAAAGATTTAGGGAGATCCAGCGTTCCTCCTTTTTTTTTTAACATCAAGGTTCAGTCTTTGAAGGACATTACTGAAGATGAGATTAAAATAACTTTCTCTTCAATCTGGTTCAGACTCCACTGCAACTAATACAAGGAATTTAATCTAAGGTGCTCTACAGGTATGGTTGGGGATATATTCTTTGATTAGATGGCCCAAGGCTGGACAATGTAGAAGTAAATGACATAATCAAAATTCCCCTAGCCCTCCCCCCATTAGAATGGGCCCGCCTCTCTTTGTAATATTCTTTCTCTCTCATTAATTGTTAACCAGTCAGAGTTGATTGCCATTGTCACTCTTCTTTGCCACCCACTCTTCAAAGGGCATATATAAACTGTGAGCCCACTCCCATGATAGGTCTTTGGCATTTGAGAGTGTCACTGACCCTTTTATTAATAAAATGATTAATTATCCAAAATTTATGTCTCTCAAACTTTTTAAACATCACACCACCTTAGGAGATAAGTGCTATTATTATTCCCATTTTACAAGTGAGGAAACTGAGACTGAAAGAAGTTAAATTACTCTTCCAAGATTACATTGGCTAGGAAGTATCTGAGGCAGGATTTGAATTCGGTCCCTGATTCCATACGAAGAGTTAGCCACCTACTTGCCTCAGCATTAATGAGTGGAAAAGGGATTTGATGCCAGAAATATTGTGGAGATTCATTCTGATGCTCCAAAATCATAATCACTCATCTGGGACATGCTTTTGGTAGCCAAAAAGGAAAGATTTCATGGAGCATCATATTTATTAGGAGCCCTTTTCCTACATGTTACGGAACAAGAAGACTTTGATGTGGTAGATATGTGTAGCAGGAGTATTACACACTCATCAACAAATATTTATTGATCTCTTAGTATGTACAAGGAGCTGTATTAAGTGACATGGTTGATATAAAATGATTCAAGACATGGTCCCTATCCTTGAGCTGCTTAAACTCTGGTTTGGAAATCAAGACTTGTGCATAACAAGATAATTCACAATACCAAGCAACATGTTTTAAGTGTAGCTCAGACAGCAAATACTGTAGGAATTCATAGGCAGAAGACTTAACAGGTCAGAGAAGCATTTATAGATTATGTGGGACCTGAATTGGGTCTTTAAAAATGTGTAGGAATTGAATACATTGAGAAGAAGGGGTAGGGCATAGAATGGGAGAAGAGAAAAATGCCTGGAGTATTGTGTGGAGTATGGAATGTATAAGATATGGTTAGGAGACAACGCCTAGAGAGTTCTGGACTCCAATAAGGGATTAGTGAGCAATAAGGCTAAAATGGTAAGTATAAGCCAGTGTGTAGAGAGCCTAAAAAGCTGGTCTCAGATATATGGACTTTATTCTGTAGGCAATGAAAGCAAGTGGAACATGTGAAGGAATTTCATGTGATGGGGAGAAACAATGGATCATAGAACTAACCTGGACTTTGACTACCTTAATCTTGAGAATTTTCATTGCTACTGTTCACACTAGGAGGACATATGCTCCCAAAGTACAGACTCTTTTGTTTGGCTTTTAAAAGCCTTTCTTATCTGACTATAGAATTCCTTTCCATACTTAATGTACAGCATTCTCCTTCATAAACTCTCTATTCCAGATAAACTGGTCTACTTGGCAGTCAGCAAGTCACCAAGTATTTGTGATATGTTTGTTTTGTTCTAAATACTAGGATATGAAAGGTAAGAAAGGTCCAGGTTGTGAAGGGCTTTAAGTGCCAAACAGATGATTTTATATTTGATCTTGAAGGTAATAGGAAGCCATTGGAATTTACTAAGTAGGAGGGGAATAGTGGGGTCCAGACCTGACTTTTGGGAAAGTCACTTTGGCAGTTATACAGAGGATGGACCTCCCATTTTTGTGCATTTGCACACCATGGCACCCACATCTGGAAAGTTGTCTTTCCTCATCTCCTCTCAGAATCCCTTGCTTCCTTCAAGACCAGCTCATATGCTACCTCCTACGGGAAGTCTTCCCTGATGCCCACAGTTGTTAATACCCTCCCTCCCCCTGAAATGACTTTGCCTTTATTTTGCATATATTTTGTATTTTTTCACAGAATCTCAGATTCGTAAGGGACCTCAGTGGCCATAAGGGAGGAAGGGAGGAAATGCTGAAAGGAAATGCTGCTGTAGTATCCCCAACAAGTTTTCACCTGTCCTCAGCCCAAAGACCTCCAGTGAGAGGAACTTGACATCTTCCTAGGCAAGTTCCATTGTGGTACAGCTTTAATTGTTAAGAAATATTTTTTTTTGACACCAACCCCAAATTTGCCTCTTTGCAACTTCTATTTATCATTCTTGCATTCTATTTATCACTACTGAGTCCAAACAGAATAATTCTAATTCAGGTTCCATATGAGAGCCTTTAAAGACCTTAATGACATCTATCATGCCCATCTCTCTCTGCCCTCTCCCCCAAGCATGTATATGCATGCTGTTTCTCTCATAAGTCCTTTAAGGGCAAAGATTGTTATATCTTTGTCTTAATGTCCCCAGTACCTGGTATGGTACCTAGAGTATAGTGGGTACTCAATAAATATTTGTTGAATTGAACTGAATTATAGCCAGGTTACTCATCCTAAAGGATTAGTTTTAGAGTTCCAGGAAGAAGGGTTGGGATCATTGTGGGTCTCCCACCTCCAGGAGTCATTCTGATATCTTTGTTACAAGGGTTTTTTTTTTCCTTTCTTTTCTTCCCCCAAATGGAGTTAGAGAGTAGGAATAGAACAGAAGGAGAAAGAAAGAAAGAAAGAAAGAAAGAAAGAAAGAAA
>CM053587.1:267096309-267111196 GCA_028646515.1 Pseudochirops corinnae
AAGGAAGGAAGGAAGGAAGGAAGGAAGGAAGGAAGGAAGGAAGGAAGGAAGAAAGAGAGGAAGGAAGGAAGAGAAGAGAAGAGGAACAGAGCATCACTGAAATCTTTTTTTTAATGTGGAAAAGAGAACAAAAGGGAGGTCAGAAAGAATCACAAATAAGTAGGGTGGGCAGCTTTGAAAATTACATGTTGAATTTAGTATCCATTTATAAAGAAAAGCAAGTTGTCTGTAATATTTGCAGTTTCATGTACAATCCATCTTTACTCTGTTCTAGTATGTATATGGATGCTCATTTTATTTCATATTTAAATTCAGGGGGGAAGATTCAAGATGTGACAATGAAGGACCAAAACTTTGAAACTTCCCCCCAAACATTGCCTATGAAACAATCACAGAAAACACCAAAAAAAAAAAAAAAACTTCTCAGTCAATGATTTAAATAAGGTGTGCTCTTGTAAGCTGGGAAGTTTCAAAATACTGGAACCAAAATTGGAGGGCTTTATCATTAAAGACCCAGTCAATACATTAGCCCAGAAAATTCTCTAAGTCATTATCCTACAGTTTGAGAGGGAGGGCAGTTACAAATCCTTCAGCTCCCAGCATTTATGGACTGCCTAGCCTGAATAAGGCAGGAATAATACTTAACAAGTTTTTGGGTTTTTGTTCTTTTTCATAGGGAACTGCCTACAGACAGTCTGAAGACCTCACTAGGCTTCTATTCATGGTTGAGTTATCCATTTCCTCTAATCCTAGTTCATCCATCCTTGCCCATGATGATATGGTTTCAGAAAGAGGACCCTTATCTCTGGCTGCAGTATGTCTGGAACTTCTAAATTCATTTATGTGTTACATAAAACTTCTACTTAATCTCTTTATTCAGAGACCTAAATTTTCTTCAGATTCTGAATATAGGCCGGATAACTGAAATGACCTTTCAGTTCCAAGTTAACATCTCAGGTTTAGGTTGGTTTCTTATTGGGTAGTTCCAATGGTTAGAACATGTTGCTGAGGATCAGTCTTAGGTTCACTTATCAAGTAGGGTTATGTGTGTACACACACAGATAAATTTTTTTATTTCAGATTTAGATGCTGGGGATACAGAAAGGTTTAAATCTGGGGCCCCTATCTCAGGGATCTTACAGTGTAGTTCAGATAATGAGGCTTATACAGCTGAACCCCAAATTACACACAAGTTTTGCTTTAAATTTCACTGTTCAGCTGTTTGGAACTTGAAACACATATTTACCATTATTAAAAAATGTTATAAACTGCAGTTCAATAACCACGCTTGTCCACAAAACTCACAAAAGTCAGCGTCCCTGAACTACAATAATAATAGTAGTAGTAGCTTCAGTTCTGGGCTTTGGACAAATTAATAGGAGAGCTGATTTTATCCGAATGATCATGGGCAGATCACTTAACCATTGTGGGTCTCCATATTCTTCATCTATAAAATAAGGGGGATGAATAATGTTCCAGAGAAAAGATATGAAGCATACTTTGGGGAGGGGTGAAGAATGTAAGGAAAGAATGTTGCATATATTATCTGACGTGGTCACTTAGCCTCCTTTTGCTTCAGTGTTCTGATCTGTAATAGGAACAATAATAGCACCTACATCTCAGGGATGTTGTGCAGATCAAATTCGATAGTATTTGTAAAATGCTTGGCACATAGTAAGCAGTATTAAAATGTTTTCTTATTGTTGTACAGTCACGTATGACTCTTTGTGACCCCATTTGAGGTTGTCTTGGCAAAGATACTGGAGTGGTTTGCTACTTCCTTCTCCAGCTCATTTTATAGATGAAGAAACTGAGGCAAACAGTTAAGTGACTTACCCAGGGTCATACAGCTAGTAAATATCTGAGGTTGGATTTTAACTTAGATTTTTCTGCCACCTAGCTGCCCCTATAAAATAACATTAAAATGTCATTGTTGTTATTACTACCACCATACTGATTCTTTTTGCTTAATTGGTTTTTCTTTGTTATGAGAAGGTTCAATATTTGCAGGGAAAGAGGCAGGCATGGGACATTAGAGAAAGAAATATGATGTTGAAAATAAAAGGCATTAATATAACTTATTTTTAAAAATAAATAAAATAATAAGCTTAATAAGTAACCTATATTTTATAAAGTATTAATACTATTAATACCTTTCTAGTCTTCTTAATAATAAATTTTAAATAAAAATTTTAAAACAAATTTAAAATAATAAAATATTCCAGATGACTTCTAAAATCTCTTCCAGCCCTAAATCTAAGCTCCTATAAGCCTCTGACACTATTATTGATCTTATTTATGATAATAAATGGATGGCTGAGTCACAGAATTTTGGAGTTGGAGGGGATGTTGGAGGACATTCAACCCATACTAGAAAAAGAATCCCCACCAGCACTTATCTGATACTTAATGCAGATACACTCATTGACTGCATTTTCTCTACTCTCATTGACTCCTAAACCATTTCAAATCTGGCTTCTATCATTCAACTTCACCTTTCCGAATTTGCCAGTGATCTCTTACTTGCCACATTTGAAGGCTTTTTTTCAATCCTGAACCTCTCTGTGGCATTCAACATGGGAAAACCCTTTCTTCTCCAGTATATTTTCTCAAGCTTTTCATGATACTTTTCTCTCCAGGTTCAACCACTTTTTTTTAGTCTTTTTTTAAAACTAGTTTTTTTCATCCATGTCTCACATGTTAACTATGGGTGCCTCCTAAGGTTCTGTCCAGTACTCTCTTCTCTTGCTACTTTATACTATATCACTCTGTGATCTCATCAGTTCTTAACTCAAAGCAGATGATTCCCAGATCTCTTTCTGGCCCCAATCTCTCTTCTGAACTCCAATTTTACATCATCAACTGCCTTTTGCACATCCCAAAGTGGATGCCCATAGTATCCAATATATCATATATATTGGAAGTTAAAACTACAAGACTTCGAAATGAATTTGATAGGTAGGGTGAATGACAGTGAGGAGGTAAGAATGTCACTGAGGTTGTGAGCCTTGGAAACTGGGAAACGCACACATGTATGTATATATGCATGCACATACATATACACATATGTGTATATATGTTTGCATATATGTATCTACAGATATACATATGTAAGTATGGAAAATATTTTCTAAAAACCAAAAAGATACTTTATTTATCAGTTTTTAGCTTAAAGCCAATGCATGGAACTAAAATTCAGTTGTTGGATTCCCAAGGAAGTTTTTGTGGATCTAGAAATAAGTATGTATAGCAGAGAGCTTTCCCCACAAGTTTGCATTATTTACTTCTGTCTTTTTCTTCAATTTATCTGAAGTCATTTGTGACTGGCTCCAACTCATTCCCAGAAGTAGATTATAACCATAGCATCTGACATACCCCAAAGCTCACTCTTTTGTGAGCAACATTTGAGGGTTTATTAATTTGTTTACTTGTTTTTTATCTGAAATCAAAATGTGCAATGAAGATATGCACAAGTCACTTTATTCATCAGATAAATTCTATGCCTATAAGCATCTCAAATTTATCGAGGGCAAGAACACCTCATTACCTTTTGCCCCAAACCCTCCCTTCTTCCAAACTTCCCTGTTACTGTCAAGGGCACCACTCAGTTTTCCATGCTCATACCTACAATGACACCCTTAACTCCTCACTCTCATTCATCCTACCTACCACATTTATTGTGAAGTCTAATAGTTTCAACTTTCAAAATATCTCTTATAGACATATCCTTCTCTCTACTTACACAACCTCTACCCCAGTGCAGGCCATCATCACCTCTTGGACTGTTGAAAGAACCTTCTAACAGGTTGCACCTCAAGGCTCTTTCCATTCCAATCAGTCCATCTCCCACTCAAGTACCAAGGTGATTTTTCTTTTTTTTTCTTTTGCTTTTTTTTGGAGGGCAGTTGGGGTTAAGTGACTTGCCCAAGGTCACACAGCTAGGTTTTTTGTGTGTGTGTGTGTTGTGTCTGAAGTCAGATTTGAACTCAGGTCCTCCTGACTCCAGGGCCAGTGCTCTATTCACTGTACCACCTAGCCATTCCCCAAGGTGATTTATCTAAAGCCTAGGTCTGACCTTATCACCTACTCTGCTCAAGAAGCTACAGTGGCTCCCAATGACCTCCAGGGTCAAATACAGCATTCTCCTTTTTGCTTTTATAACTTTTCATAACGTGGCCCCTTCCTGCCTTTCTAGTGTTCTTACACTTTTCTGCCTTCCTTGTATTCTATGATCCAGGTAACTGGCTTATTTGGTTTTCCTTACACACAACGCTCTATATTCACACTTCCTGCCTTTGCAGTGGCTGTCCCCCATACCTGGGATGCTTTCCTTCCTTACCTCTGCTATCTGGCTTTCCTGGTTTCCTTTGGGCCAGCTCAGAGCCCATCTTCTGACTGGAGGCTTTTCCCTATCTCTCCCATTCCCTGTTTCCCAGGAAGCTCAGGAGTTTAAGAGGAGGAAATGAGGGGGGAGAGTTTTCCAGATGTGGGTGACAGGTTGTGCAAAGATAACACAGCAGCCAGAGATTTTCCTAAAGGGTGGGCTTAATTATGTCACATCCTCTTTCCTACTCAGTAAACTCCAGTGGCTCCCTATTACCTGCAGGACTAAGTATAAAATCTTCTGTTGGGTTGTTAAAGTCCATCATAACCTGGCCCTCTCCTACTTTCCCAATCTTCTTACATTTTACTCCTCTCCATGTACTCCACAATAAAATGACATTGGTCTTCCTGCTGTTCCTTGCACAGAATTCCATCTCTTGACTTTACCTTTCCCCTAGCTATGCCCCTTCCCTGGAATGTTCTCCCTTCTCACCTTCTTCTGCTGGTTTTCCTGACTTCCTTCAAGATCAGCTCAAATCCCAAATAACATTCCTTGTTACTAATCCCCCCTCCCCTACACACACACACACACACACACACACACACACACACACACACACACACACACACACACACACACACTCTATTAGTATCTTCCCTCAGAAGGAAACACCTTCCATCTATACTGTCTATTGTCTTTCATGTACATGACTATTGGGACGTTGTTCCCCCAATAGAATATGGGCCTTTTGGAGACAGGGAGAGTATTTTTACCTTTCTTTGTATGCCTCCCACTTAACAACAGCAACAAAACAAGCATTTATTAAGTACCTATTGCATACCAAGCATTGTTCTAAGAGCTGGAGATGTAAAGAAAGGAAAAAGACAGTCCCTTCACTCAAGGGATCCACATTCTAATGAGTGAGATGACATGTGAACAAGATAGAGACAACATAAATTGAAGGTAACCTGAAAGGGATATCCCTAGCATTAAGGAGAATTAGGAAAAGACTTTTTTTTTGTAATTCTCAATCAATAATTTTTAATGCTTAATACATAATTAAGGGGGTATCAATTTTCAATTTCCACAGCAGTATAGATCAGCCCATCTTAACATAGGTCCTTGAAAGCTACAATTAGATTTAAGATATTTGGGGTGATAGATATTTAAAAACCACATATAACAAGCCCCCACCTAGTACTTTCCTTTTGACAGATCAAACCAGAAAACACATTGGTCAACTCAAGGAAAGGTATTTTAAAATATAAATAGCAAGAGACATCATTATCTCATCCTTACTCTCTCATATAAATAGAGATATATTCTCCCATGGATTTCCTTGTCACTGGTGGGAGAGGGAAAACAGCCCGGGAAATTCTTGATGCAAAATCTGTGTTCTAGCTGGAATGCTTTTCTGCTGATAAAATCATTGCTTTCTATTTCCCACAGAACTGCTGATGTCATTGGAAAAAGACATTTTACAGAAGCAGGGCAACTGGGTGGTACAGTGGAACACTGGACTTGGAATCAGAAAGACTCAGTTTCATGAGTTCAAATCCAGCCTCACAAAGCCAGCTTTGTGTGACCCTGGGTAAGTCATTTAATCCAGTTTGCCTCAGCTGCAAAATGGGCTGTGTCTTTGCCACTTCAGTATCCTTGCCAAGAAAACCCCAATGGGGTCATGAAGAGTTATATATGACTGATGACAACAACAGAAGAGAAGATTTTATCTGAAATCTGAAGAAAGCCAGGGAAGTCAGGAAGCAGAGAAGAGGAGGAAGAGAATTCTAGGCATGGCAGACAGCCATGGAGAATGTACTTCGAGTTGGAAGATGGAGTGTCTTGTGTGAGGAACAACAAGGAGACCATTGTGACTTGATCATGGACTAGGTAAACTCTTAACAAATACATTTGACTGATTGATAAATAGATCAGAAGGTCAAGTGCATGAAGAGGAACACTGTGATGTCTGGAAAGGTAACATGGAGCCAGATTGTAAGGGGCTTTATTTGCCAAACAAAGGAGTAGTTTTGTAGTTTTGGTGGGTAGGTAGGTGGCACAGCGTATGGAACACCAAGTCTGGAGTCAGAAAAATATGAGTTCAAATCCAGTCTCAGACACTTACTAACCATGTGACCCTGGGCAAGTCACTTAACCCTATTTGCTTCAGTTTCCTGATCTGTAAAATGAGCTAGAGAAGGAACTGGCAAACCACTCTGCCAAGAAAACCCCAAAGTGGGTCACAAAGAGTCAGATGTGACTGAAAATGACTAAACAACAACAAAAGCCCCCTTACCTGACAGGCTCATGCTGATCCTTGCACAGGATCATAGATTCAGTTTGGAGTGACCTTAGAAGTCACCTAATCCAACTCCTTTTATAGATGACAAAGCTTAGGCCCTACTAGACCAAACTGAAAAATAAAATAATAATAATAAAAAGTTCCAGCAAATCAGAGGAAAATTCCATTTGATCCCCCATCCCTAGTTATTATTAATTAGTTATTCACCTCAATAAACCTTAATATTTTATTGGCTGATACAGTATTTAATTTGAATGAGACCAAGGCCACTTGGTCATTCTAAGTTCTCAAATAGTTATTGCTGAAATGCTGTTGCTATGCCTCAGAATGAAAACCAGCATATTCAGAAAGGGAAGGAAAAAAAACCTCCCACCAACAATTTATTCAAATTAAATTCCATAAGTTACTTATTAACCTGAGAGAAACTGTCCCAAGTCCTCAGAGAAGTGCTATAAACCTTCACCAGTCCTACCACTATCATCTTAGCGACCTACGTGCCACTTCTGTCTTTGTCATTCAAGAAATCTACAAAATGGGCAATCGCCACGTAAGTAGTCTTTTCACTGGGGAAGCTGACATAGTAATCAAGCTTTAATTTTACCATGCTTGGGATGAGAACTCATAAAAATTTAATAAATTGTGTGATGATAAAAATTTACAAGCTGAAATCTGGATCGGTTTTTAAAAAGCTTTTTCCATCCTGGGCTGATATGACTTCTTATTCACTTTAACTATGTAGCACCAAAAATTTAACACACCTGGGCATTTCTTTGAATATAATTCAGTTAATTAGCTCAGAAATAATGTATCCTAAGCAAGCAACAAAGAAAGCAATGTATCTTAAGAAAGCAACAAAATAAACCATGGTACCTTACCTACAATAGTTTGATGGGTGAATAAATGAAGGGTTTTTGCTTCATCTCAGAGAATTGCACAAACCATTATTAGTTCCACAGCCTTGGTTGGGGAGGAAAGTTCAACTCCTTATACAAATGTGCCAATCAGAGAGCAGGACAGATGTGTTGGCTATGGTTCTGTCTAAACAAAACACCATGCAATATGGACATAAAGAGGAAAATTCAGTCATCCAGTGATTTCATTCACCCAGCATCAAACATATATGAAAATGCTTAGGTAGTAAATGAAATATTTTACTTTGGGCTCAGTTCCTGTGAATAGCAGTAACATTTGGCATTCTTTGACATCACATGGACACTATTTAAAAGGTGCTAATGAATACAGGATCTCCTTATTTTGATGAATTGCATGTTTAAGGAGAAAAAAATATCCCTGAGGTCAATTGTGTTTGCCTGTCAATACAAGTGATGTTTAAGAGGGAGGGTTTATGCGATATAATAAGGTTTATATATGTACCCTGAAGTCAACCAGGAAGCGCTATATCTCTGTGCTAACTATAGTATTGTTCACAGGGTTTTAATGCTTCTGCCTATTTAATGAGTAGGGAATAGGAAAAGGAAGAATGGAAGTATTTAGATAGCACCTACTCTGTTCCAGGTACTTTACAAATATTTTCTCATTTGATCCTCACAACAACTCTGTGAGGTAGGTACTGTTATTATCCCATTTTACAGGTGAGAAAAATAAGGCAGACTGGGATTAAGTAACTTGCCCAGGATCACACAACTAGAAACTGTCTGAGGCTGGATTTGAAGTAAGGTCTTCCTGACTCCAAGCCTGGCACTTTATCCACTGTATCACCTAGGGGTCCTATATTTGTTCAAAAATTTTCAGGATTCCAGGCCTAAAGATACTGCCTTCAAAGAGGTATTATTTAATAAGCTAAAGGAAGGCAGGTCACCTTGGCAAGTGATCCAAGATCATGAACAGTGGTTTTGTAGATTACTTTTGGGAGATACTAAGACCCGCTTCTGGAATACTCTTCAAAGCCTTGGGGAAATTTTCATTTGTTTATTAGCATAGTTAGTTTATTGTGATTTGTTTGCAGTCTTTCAAAAGTTACAATTTGGTTGGTCTTTGAATATTTTTTATTTCTTTATTTGGATTCTCAGAGTCAGTCTTACCAACTTTCAGAGGGCACTCAGCAGGTACCCAAAGGGAAAACCCCATCAACTTCACCAGTTCAGCCCCTGAACCAGCAGCCAGGGAGCCAACAACTAGTGAGCCAGCAACCAGTAAGCATTCTTCATTCCTTCTCCCAAGGAAGAGCCCAGCTGGAAACATTTTACAGACCAGCATTTTCCATGTCTTTTAACTTAGGCCATAGAGTAAGGTTTCCCAAGCTCTTTCAGTTCTAATATACCTTGGCTTTCAGCAAACCTTCCTCTGTGCTCTATACCTTATGAATGGAAATAAATTCTAGAATGTATTATACATATTCACGTAAGAAAAACCTTTCCATACCTCTCTATTCAATATGAAAAGAAATATATGTGCACATAAGAAATAAATTAGATTAATTTTAATTGGATAATACGGTTGTTTACAAAATATTCCCTCTACCTTCTTGATAAGTTTCTCATACCCCTTGGGATAGACACATACCAGTTTGGGAACTCTGTCCCCCAAAGAATGATCCTGTTTGCACATACCGCTATACCATAAACTATGTTATTTCAGTGATTTTAATTTTAATATTACATCATTAATGGATCCTTTCCTCCAGGAGCTTGGAATGGTTTATGTTTGAATGGATAATGGACTATGATTTTCTAGGAACAATGTGTTATATACTGAAAAGAATACTGAACTGGGGGTTTGGGATCTAGGCTATGATTGCAGTTCTGCTACTAACTAGCTTACGATCAAGTTACTTTATGTGTCTGGGCCTCAATTTCTTTAACTGTAAAATGTGAATATTAGATAGTCTCAAAATTCCCTTCCAATTCTGATATAACTATGATACTAAGATCTCTGTAGTAATATCAACCAAATCAAGTCACATTGAGTCTACCAGAGAGTATACAAAATAGTCAAGGAAGTGAGATATGGAAGAACAACAAATGCTTGAGAGTGTGAAGGAGGAAAACCTTAAAGGCAATGGAACGTTGCCAACTTGCCAAGGATCTGTGGTTTCAGAGGTGTGGGAGCTCCTATCACCTGGAAGATCATTAGCCTTCTATAACTGAGTGGATGAGTCTTAAAGAATTACCTGCAGCTCAAACAAGTCAAGCGACTTGTTCCTGGTCACACTGCTACTAATTATCAAGAGACAGGATGTCACCCACCTGAATATCATATTTTTAAAAGTCCTGTATTATTGAACTTCTACAGAACAACAGCTAAGGCAATTTTAAAAAACTTTAAAGTTACCTCTAAGTTGTAAACATTTTTGGCCACAGTGTTTTTTCATCACTAATAATTTCTGAAGATGTAATGTGATGATGAAAATAACATTAACAGCTTGCATTTATATAGTGCTTTAAGGTTTGCAAGGCATTATGCATGTATTGTCTTGCTTGACTCTCACAAAAACCCCGTGAGGTAGGTACTATTCTTATCCTCATTACAAATGAGGAAACTGAGTCTGAGAGAGGTCAAACGACTTCCCCAGGGTCTCACAGAAAGCAAGTTTTTGAGATAGGATTTGAACCCAGATCTTCTTGATTTCAAGTCTCCTTCCACTGAAACCACAATAGAGTACTGGCTCTGTGTGTGTGTGTCTATAAATGCATGCATGTATATATACACATGCAATATATGTATTCATGTGTATGTATGTATATATACTTATATACATACATGCATATATTTATACACACATATGTATATGTTATAATATATAATACAAAGTATAATATATAACATTATGCAATGTTTGATATTTTATATTATAATTTTATTTTATATAATTATATTTATAGTGCTTTATGAATTTCAATTTTTCACTCATCATCTTTTCTGATTCTCAAGGAAACCCTAAAGTTGGTAGTATAAATCCTTAATTATACCCATTTTACATATAGGAAAACTGAAACTGAGCAAGGTCCATGCTAAGAAGAGAAACCTTTACAACATTCCGATGGCTTAGTCAGTAAGGGGCAGAGCTGTGACTCAGGCGTAGGCCTTCAGATTCCAAGACTACTGCCTCTCCAGATCTCTCAGGTCCCCTTGGATTCCCTTCCCCAGCCCTCCTGCCCACTTGCATTGGAAATTCCCATTGATGTTGATTCTCGTGGTCATCATTCAGCTGCCTCAAGACCGTTTTCTTACTGACCTGCCCAGCCACATCCACAAATGCATAACAGCCTTCATTCCTATAGCCTTTGAGGTATGCAAAGTGTTTTCCTCAAACAACCATGGGAATAAGAGAGGGCAAGCATGTTGCCATGGAGAGCTCCACTGGCTTCAGAGTTAGAGGATTCAATACTTTGAGGGCTCTTCTGACTACTATCTTTGTGACTCTAGAGCAATTACTTACCTTTTCTGAGTCTTAGTTTCCTCATCTGTAAAATGAGGGAATTTGACTAGATGGTCTTTCAGGTCTCAACACTAATTGTGATTATCCCCATCTTACAGATGAAGAAGCCAAGGATTTGCCCATGACTAGAAAGTATCTGAAAGGGAAGTGAGCCCAGGACTCCTAACTCAAAGTCTAGCATTCTCCCATCACCACTGAAATGAAACCAAATAAGCAAAGATCTAGGCTTTAGCAAGACTAGAATTGAGAGGATACTGTGAAAGTTGAGAGGTTAGTCTTCCACACAATTGAGACTGCTTCACTGTTGTTCCCCAGGGAAACACCCAGATGACAAATAGAGCATTTTGCCAACTGACAAAGTAAATAAAAGAACACAGTGGAAGTCAAGGAAGCTGAATTATCATAAAGAAAAATTCCCAAGGATAGTTCAGTAGGATTTATGAGCATTTTTGTGCATAATGCTTGAGAGTTGGAAGGAAACCAAGGAGTCTTCTAGTCCAGATGCCTCATTTTACAGAGGAGGAAACCAAGACCTGTGGAAGTTAAGCCACCTGCCCAAGATCACATGGGTAGTCAGGGGTAAGAAATGCATCATGATACAAACCCAGGTCTAGGTAATAATTAAGTTTAAGCCACACAATTCACCATCACTGCTAAAACCTAGAGGTATTAAAATCATTGCTTTGTAATGTTTTGTTCAGATGGAATTCCCAAAACCCAAACTACCTGGAACTAAATTAAGCAGTTTGGTGTAGGCCTGAGGACTTTTCACTGAGTACCACCTGATCTCAGAAAAAGAAAGCCTATGTCCTCATCCAAGCTTTGCCATTTTTTACTGGCTGTATTACCTTGAACGAGTCACATTTCCTCTTTGGGCTTGTTTCTTACCCTGTAAAATGAAAGGACTGAGTCAGATGATCAGTAACGTCAGTCAGTCAACAAGGATTTATTAAGCACCTGTTATGTGACTGGCATTGTGCCAGACCCTGGGGTTACAAAGAAAGGCAAAAAAACAATCCCTACTCTTGAAGAGGTCACAATTGAAAGGGAACTGGGAGGGTGGACAATAATGTGTACATAAATAGATATATTGGTAGCTAGATGGAGATTATTATTAGTTAACCACTAGTTAATGGATAGGGCACTGGATTTGAAGTCATGAAGATCTGAATTCACATCTGCCCTCTGACATTTACTAGCTATGTGACCCTAGGCAAGTCATTTAACCTTTTTTGCCTCAGTTTCCTCAACTGCAATAATAATAATATCTACCTCCCAGAGGTGCTGTGAGGATCGAATATCATAATGTTTATAAAGTACTTAACTTGTTGCCTGCTACAGAGTTAGTATTAAATAAATGCTCGTTATTATCATTATTAACCATTTGTGTATAGAGTATATAAGGATCATCTGAAGGAGGAAGGCATTAAGAGGGCAAAAGAAGAAGAGAAATGGAGAACCAGGAAAGGCTTCCTTAAGCAGGGGACATTTAAGCTGAGTCTGGAAGGAAACCAGGGGGATTCTTCCGGCTCTGATGTCTTATGAGTATATGAATTTATACAATGGATATAGCACAAACTTAAGTCCAGTGTCTTCTAAAATTTAATGTTTGGCATAGAAAATGGTCCTGGATTTGAAGTCAAAAGACCTGGATTTGAATCCTAGCCTTGAAATGACTAGGTGTTCTTGGTCACTGAGATAAAGTTTTCTCCTTTATAAAATGATGCAGGGTTGGATTATTAATCCAATTAAGGTACCTTTTAGCTCTAACTCCTCTATTTCTGTAAGTACCAAATCACATATTGCACTCTTCTTGCCACCCCTCCCTGTAACAATTATAATATGATATGATATGATATAAAATTATATGCTATAATATGACATGATTTAACATAACGTGATATGACATAATGTAATATAACAATATAGCATAATATAACATAATATAACAACATAACAATGTAATGTAATAGAACAGAACAAAACAGAATGGAACAGAATGGAATGGAATGCAACAGGGCAGGACAAGACAGCACAGGACAGGACAGGACAGGACAGGACAGGACAGAACAGAACAGAACAGAACAGAGTAGAGGAGAGGAGAGTAGAATAGAATAGAATAGAATACAATACAATACAATACAATACAATACAATACAATAGAACACAATAGAATAGAATAGAATAGAAAAAACAAAATAGAATTAGTAGAATAGAATATCCCCAGACCCCCATATACAATGCTGCTGCTCAGCCCACATAGCTAAATAGTTGGATGCATCATGAAGTTATACTTGGTGTCCAGTAGTATCCAAGATCTCTTCCTCCAGTTTTGAATATTGTTTTGAACAGGAAGATGACAATTGAAATGTTCATGGTGACTTCAATGAAAAGATGAGAGAGGAGGGCTGCATATCTGTAATCCATTCCCAAAGTCAAAAAGCCATTGTATGTCAGAGTTGGAACTTGAAGCCAAGCAGTCCTACCTCTGTGATAAGCCATCTTACTTTCACACCACCCTCACATGTTAGAATGGTAGTGTGATATAATGGGCAGAGCACTGGACTCAAAGTGAGGAGAACTGGATTCCCCTCTTCATATACTCACTAGTTCTATGACCACAAGCAAGTAGCTTGACCTCTAACCACCTTATTTTCTTCCTCCACAAAAAAGGAGATACAAATATTTGCCTGGTCTACCTCAAGGAGTCAAGGGGAGGTGTCCAAAACCTTTTCTGTGTAAAACTTTGGCACTATAGAATGACAGACTACTATTATTCTAGCTCCACTCTGGCAACATGTTTGCTCTACCACCTTGGCCAAATAGGTTCTGTCTCTAGGCCTCAGTGTCTTTGACTATTGTGGAAAAAGGTGGGAGGTGGGGAAGATAGATGATCATTAAGAATCCTTCCTACTTTACCATTCTTTGGTTCTCTATACAGTGTATACAAATTCTATGGTTCGATATAGGACATGTGAGTTGACAGATGCCGGTGATAGAGGAAACCTAGTGTGTACTGATATATCCCAGAAAGCTCACAAATGTATCACAGGCCAAAAGAACAGGTGGGAGCGGGGAGGAGCACTTATGTTTTGTCATGTTTCATCCTATAGAGCACAGTATCAAATGTGTAGTCTAGGCACAACACTCCCCAGTGCTGCCAGATCCAAATTAAAATGGAATTGGGAAATACTTAACAAAATAAATAAAAATACAATAGAACATTGATAATGTATTTAAATGTATGGTTTCTAAGTCAATATGTAGCATGCAGAGATCCTTATGTATAGTTTAGTGGCCCCATCTCTATTTGAACCTGACGGCACTGGTGTGAAGCATAATTCTGGATTACTTCCTGGGGATCTCTCTGTTTTCTCCACCTGGAAATCTAAGAAATAGATCCCATTGGACCACCAAACATCCCCCACTTGCAAGTACTCATAGCTGATGGCACCAAAGAATTTTTGTTAACAAATGCATGTAATTCTGTTTCTGGCTACCCCTCTCCGGGACCTTAAAGTCCCTTATAATTATACCAAGCTCTACTGACGTCTGTCTAGCTTCCTATTGGCATGTGATGAGGCTGTCTCCATGGATCCCCTAAAAAGATCACCTTGGTCACATCGGACCATTTTACTTTTCTTGGATGTAAGGCACCAGTCCCATGGGGTCCATTATTTACCATTTGCGGGGGGGCGGAGCCAAGATGGCGGCGTAGCAGCAGCAACATATTGCAGCTCTCACATAGCCACCCCAAAATACCCACAAAATAAGACTCTAAACCAATCCTAGAACCCCAAAACGCACACAAGGATACTTCCCACTAAAGTCAGCTAGGCTACCAGGAACCATATCAGCACTG
>CM053587.1:267111696-267131949 GCA_028646515.1 Pseudochirops corinnae
AAAAAAAGAACCTAGAAATCATCCTTCAAGAAATTCTCAAGGAAAACTGCTCTGATATTTTAGAACCAGAGGACAAAATAGAAATTGAAAGAATTCACCAATCACCTCTAGAAAAAGATCCCCCCCAAAAAACTCCTAGGAATATTATAGCCAGGTTCCAGAGTTCCCAGATCAAAGAGAAAATATTACAAGCAGCCAAGAAGAAACAATTTGAATATCGTGGAAACACAATCAGGATAACAAAAGATTTATCAGCTTCTACTTAAGGAATCAAAGGGCTTGGAATATGACATTCCAGAGGTCAAAGGAGCTAAGAATAAAATCAAGAATCATCTACCCAGCAAAACTGAGTATAATGTTTCAGGGGAAAATATGGTTATTCAGTGAGGTGGAGGATTTTCAAGCATTCTTGATGAAATAAAACAGATTTGAAAAGAAAATTTGACATTCAGATACAAGAAGCAAAAGAAGCATGAGAAGGTAAATAGGGAAAAGAAATCATAAGGAACTTATCAAAGTTGAACTATTTAATTGTAACTTATGAAACTTCTCAGTATGAGGATAGTTGAAAGGAATATAAATGTATATCTATGTATACATACATATATACATCTATATAGAAGGGTATATGTGCATACGAACACATATGTGAGTGTGAGTGTATATGTGTACAGGTATACACAGACAGAGGGCACATGATCAATTGAATAGGAAGGGATGATATTTAAAAAATAAAATTAAGAGGTGAGAGAGGAATATAATGAGAGGAGATAGGGAGAGACAGAATAGGTTAAATTATCTCATATAAAAGAGGCAAGGGAAGGCTGTTACAATGGAGGGGAAGAGTGGGAGGGTGAGAGGGAATGGGTCAACCTTGCTCTCATTGAATTTGGCTTGAGGAGGGAATAACATACACACTGAATTGGGTATCTTACCCTACAGGAAAGTAGGGGGGAAAGGGATAAGAGGGAGTATGATAGAAGAGAGGGCAGATTGGGGAGGAGGGTAGTTAGAAGGACACACTTTTGAAAAGGGACAGGGTCAAAGTAGAAAATAGAACAAATGGGGAGTGGTATAAGATAGAGGGAAATATAGTCAGTCTTTCACAATATATCCACTATGGAAATGTTTTGCATAACTACACATGTACAGCCTATATTGAATTGCTTATCTTCCCAGTAAGGGTGGGTAAGAAGGGAAGAAAGGAAAGAATCTGGAATTCAAAGTTTTAAAATCAAATGTTAAAAAAAACCTATTATTATTATTTTACATGCAACTGGGAAATAAGATATATAGGCACTGGGGTATGGAGATCCATCTTGCCCTACTGGAAAGTCAGAGGGGGGAATGGGGAAAGACATAGGAGACAGCAGATTGAGGGAGAGAGTATTCAGTGGAATTGCTGTTTTGGGGTAGGGGGTAGGGGAAAGATGGACAGAAAATTTGTAACTCAAAATCTTGTTGAAATGATTGTTGTAAACTAAAAATAAACATAAATTTAAAAAAAAGGAAATGATTAAACAAAATATGAATAATGAAAAAGTAAAGAGAAAGTAAAACATAAGAAAAACAACAGATTTGGAGAACAGATAAAGAAGAGAAAATATAAAAATAATTGGACTAGCTAAAAGTTACAATCAAAAAAGAATTTTGATACAATAATGCAAGAAATAATCAAAGAAAATTGTCCTTAGGCATTAGAACAAGGGGAGCAGGGGGAGTAGATATAGAAAAAATCCATTGATCACCACTTAAAAGAGATCCTATGAGGAAAAGTCATAGGAATATCATAGTCGAATTCCAAAACCCCCAGCTCAAGGAAAAAATATTAAAAGCATCAAAATTAAAACAATTTAAATATGATGGTGTCACAATTAGAATTCCACAAGACCTAGCAGCAGAGACATTAAAGAGGTGCAGGTATTGGAACACAACATACCCAAGAGCAAAAGAACTGGGGCTCTGGCCAAAAATATCATAATCCTGCAAAGTTAAATATTATCCTGAGTGAAAAAAAAATGGACATTTGATAAACCCTCAGACTTTCAAGACTTTGTAAAAAAATCCTGAACTTAATAGAAGATTCAACATATAAGAACCAAGAGAATTATAAGGCATATTAAAAAGACTGATTATAAGGGATTCATAAGGACAACTGTTTATTTTTCATATATGTAAAATGGATGTCTAAGATTCTTATCAATAATTGAGTGTTTATAAGAAAGATTGGAGTAAACCTGAGAATGATAGGAATTTAAAAAGTAAAACCATTTAGGAACAGCCTAAAAGTAATTATTTGAGGTACAAAAGGAAGAACTGATACAGAGGAATTAGATGGGAAAGGAGGGCTGGTAGTTCTGGAAACCTACTTTCATCGGGAATGGGTTTAAGAGGGAACAATACATATATATTTAGAAGAGTATAAAAGTCTTCTAAATTCAGAAGAAATAAAATGGTAGGGGCATAGAGAGTAGGGAGAGGACAAGGTAGGGATCTTAAGAGGTGAGGGAATAGTTAAAATAGGGGTATAGAAGGGTGTTTAGATTTATGGGAATGGGAGGATAGGGAAGGGATCCTTGGAGGGGGGGTATAGTTTAGGCTAATTTGTCTAGGCTCTAGGGAGAATGAAAGAGTCTAATATGTAATAAGTCTAGGAAGATTTGAAGGGGGCTATGTTTTGAAGGGATTTAAATGCCAAACAGGAATTTATCTTTGATCATATAGGTGTAGGGATCAGTGTGAGTCTAAAAGCACCTTTGGTGCTGATGGTTACAGCCCAGTTGCTAAAACTCATAGGGAAGTCCTGTGCAAGACCACTCGCCTGATGAGCGGCAGCTGAGATTGGCTGGCTTGGACTGTCCTCCCATTGGTCCATCCCTCTAGCACAGGTGGATATCATGCTTTAATCACGTACCTCTAGGGTATATAAGGAGGGCGCTACAATACAATAAAGGACAGCTGCTGTACACTTCTCTCTCACCTCTTCAATTCCTCCTGAGAATACAGCCTAAGTCTGGCCCTTAGGCTACAGAGTTAAGAGGTGGGCAGTTTCAGCTGGAGCCACAACATGGGACAGGGCAGATAAAAGAAGCCTTCAGGGCCAAAAGAGGGACCCCAGAATCACACCAGTGCGTCCTGGAAAAAGACGGGGTATGAACACCTCTCTTTGAAGAGAGGCGCCAGGAGAGGATACCCGAGTAGTTGTGCAATATCCGGGAGTCGGCAGAAGGCTCGGAGAATAGTGAGTAAAAATGGGACAACATATAGGCAAAATAATACCAGGGGAGAGAGAAGTTTACAGGACCTGTCCCAAGGACGAGGAAGTCTAAGGCATCGATTTCCCAATTAACCACCCAGTAAAAGATGCCTTTGAAAGGGAGGGAATGGAGTTTCCTACGGTCCCTGCCTGTATTCAAACAGGTCCAGCCTTTCCTAGTGAAAGTGGCCCAAGCAGGGATTCTTCCCTGGAGAAAGAGAGGGAGTGGTTCTGGCCGCCCACGGCAGCTTGCAGAGACCCTGGGATTACAGTTAGGCAAAAGCGGAAGGCTGAAGCAGCTTGATAAAATAGCACTGGGCAAAAGTCAGGTGAATCAGCAGAAAGGAGGAAGGGATTACCATCATGAAAGCTTGCTCACGGCAGAAGAGAAGGTGGTGCCAAGCAGGCCTCCTGAGGTGAGCGCAGGCTGTCAGCTGAGAGACGTAGAAAAGGGAAGTATGGCTCAAAATAAAAAAATCGACACTAGAGTTCCTTCAGGTGTCCCGCATTAGAAAAAACACTAGAGAGAGCACGAGGAAAAGGGGATGTGATAGACAGTTGGGAATTCTTCCCAGTCATTGAAGAACAGGTGAGAAGGCTGCATAGACTTCTTTCTTTTCAGGTACATAAGGCATTAGCCAGAGTAACATTGACTCTAGGGCAGCCTGTTTTTTTGATGGTGCAATACACAGAGCAATGCTGCCTCCATGCTGCTGAATTGGCAGCTGGTGTGCCTATGCAACTGGTGTTTCAGCAGTTTTCAGGCACTGATCCTTCTACAGATACAGCCCAACAATTGGGCTATACAGAGAAGGCCTATTTAAATATCGTTAATTGTGCTTGCCTTGCCTGGAGCAAGATCCCTGTGGCCAAAGAGGACAGATTAAAGGAGGGCCCCAGCAACCTCAGGTACTTGCTGCTCAGGAGAAACAGGCACCACAGATGCCCAAGAGGAGGGGTTGTTAGGCAGCCTTGGCAGCACAGCAACCATCCGAATCTTCCAACTTTGGAGTTTAGATTACTTTAGCATTCCCCCACACCACGCCTGTGAAGTCGCAATTCAACCTCTCTCACAGGTTTTTCCATCTTTTCTGGTTATTGCTCCTCCGACACATATTCTACGGCCACTCTGGTTGTTAGAATATATCACGAAATCCCCAACACTGTCCTTCTCTTAAATACACATGCTGATTATACCTACATCAACAAAGGAGCTCCCATAGCTCAAGACATGCTTCTTAATTGCCCCTTAAAATCTGTGGAGAAAACTTTCTTCCTGCAACAAATTGAACAAACAAGGCCTATGATGACCCTTAGATTAAGAGGGAGAGTATTTTCTGGCCTGGCCAACACAGGGGACCACAGGACAGTATTCCCCACACAGATATGGTCTCCTGAATGGGAATTTCTGCCAACTGAGACCCAGGTGGCCGAGGTGGAGGGAGTCACCTTGGCATATATTTCAAAGCTTCAGTTGAATTGGGAGAAGAAGTGACTCCAGCATTTCCCAATTTCTGCTGTTTTTCTGTGGAGTACATTAATGATATGTTTAGCATCAGAACTGAAAGTGCCAGGGGTGGCTTGAACACTTCAGTGTGATACAGCTGTTTCTAATATTATCAAATAAGTTTCACCTAACTTCCATTACTATCTGGAGAGCTAGCAACTTTTAAATTTTTTTTCAGGAGATCTCCTATAAATTCTATGTGAAGCTTTTGGATCCATTCTGTTGTTTGTCTGTCTGTTTTGTCTTTTTGTCTTAATGTGAGCGAGTGTGAGAGTCATTTGTCATTTTGTCAAAAAAGTGTGAACAGAAGTTCTGAGACTTTCAAAGGTTTAAAAATCTTCTTCCCTTCATTCCACTATGGCCAAGTGGAGTGAGGAAAAGATGATGAGAAATAATATGGGAATTTTCCCCTTAGATTGAAAAGGTAAACAAATAAGAATTAACCATTTTCTGCCTCATTCATTAGAGAAAAAAATCTTGTGTATCAATTTGAACTTATTCTGGTCATTTTAAGGGAAATGTGAAAAAGTGAATTAATACCATTCATAACCTTGTGCTAAGATAAGTCAGAATTTATTATACTAATTGGCATTTAGGCAAATTGGAATTTTACTAAGATCTGGTAAAGAAACATTTGAAAGGTGAGAGCTTCAAGTTCTCCAGTTTTGGGGAAGTGGAACAAGGCATGCCTCTAAGAATTTTTTCAGGGGTTGAGAGCATTTCACTGTCTAAGAAATTTTTAAGAATAAACATAGCACTGATGTACAAGGTAAAATTAGCAGATTAAGAGAAAGTGCTGCAAAAATAATAGGGAATCTAAATTCATAATAAATCTAACAAGGATCCCACTAGCAAAAGCCCATGAAAACTATCTCTAGAGGCAAGGTCATTCAGTCTGAGAAGGGAACTTGTTTATTTTGGAACTTGCTAGGAAATTCACGAAATATTTGAAAAGATTTCTGAGAATTTTAAGTTTGACTTTGAAAAAGAAAAATGTTACACAAGAAAAACCTAGTAAATCCTTATTGTTTATTACAACATGGAGAGGGCAGTTAACAGAGATCTTAAAGAAGGATCCAACTGATATCAGAGCTTTTCCTCCAAGCCCAACAAACTATTCAAACTCGTGCACACCTAATTTACATTCTTCATGTGTGATCTCACATTGATGGCCTTGGTCCCATTTTTGATGGCAACAATAGGGCTGATTGCTTATTGATAAACATGGTTGTGGCTGACCCTATCGCCCAAGCAACCTTAGCCCCCCAACCTTACGGAGCTATATCTTAAACAAAAAGGGGGAGATGGCCCAGGCCCTGTGAGACAGGACCACATAAACAAGATAGTTTATACACTGCTGAGGATCTCACACCTGCTATGCACCACCTCTGTAGAATATGAAGCTAGGGTGCTGGCAAAGAGGTGGCAGTGGTGAAAAAGTAATCTGTAAGATACCCACAGGTACTTGGGAAGGCCCCTATTCCCTCATAATATGGGGGCCAGGGTATGCTTGTATCTCCACAGATGAAAGTCAACAGTAGCTTCCTGCAAAAAGTGTCTGCATTATCTCTAAACCAGCAGCAGAAAAGGAAAAAGAGGAGGCGCCCATCCTGATGAAGGCGGAGACCACGCCAGATGAATTACCAAGGGATGTGGCTGCTGGCTGCTGCCTTCACCACAATTGCCATCTCACCACCTGCTCATGCGGAACAACATAGCCAACCCACCACACCATTGGCTCCATCAGTCAAGCTACAGTGGATGGACATTGATGGCACATCATAAACTATACACAATATGTTCTGTTTCTGTGCAAATGTGGAGTCCATCAAAAGACAGAACTTGGAAAGGTCTATGGAAAGCCATGGTTTCCATAGGACCAATTGTGATAACAGCTTGGGACAGCATTGGGGAACATGGCAGCATGTACTCGAGCCTGGGGACTGGAAAGCACAAGAAAATGTTGGACATAGCTTTTACGCTCAAGTATGTTTGAGGAAAAAAGCTCAGGGCAGTTACCATTCCTCTTCAGAAAGTCCTATTGTTGTGCATATTATAGGCTAATTCTGTTGAAAAGGGTATCTTAGGGAAATTTCCATTTTGTATCTCAGTTGTAATGTTCTTTATATCTCAGTTGTAATGTGAAATGCCAAAAAAGGAATTCCTTCATTGAATTGTTTTGTCAGTATTGATACAAATGTAAGATTTGCCATGGACTGGTAATTTGTATACCTGTTAATGACCTTCTTTTGTAAGTGATTAATACTACATTTAGTTAAGTCCTTTATATCCTTTTAAAATGATTCAACTTTGTGTTTGGTGTTTTGTTGCATAGTGAAAATGTGGGGACATAATGTAACAGGAGCTTAGGGGTGTTTAATGTGACATGTGTGAATTGTACAGTTAGTCTCTTGCTACGTCTATATCTGCTATGTAAAATCAAGTGGTGCAAGCTCAGTGTGTCAAAAGGCTTTGAAGAACAAGCCAGAATTGATTTAATATCCGCAGCTAATTCAAACAGCACTGGATTGTGGTTATAAGTATAGGACATTTTGTGTTAATGGCTAAAACCTCATAGTTGAGGCATATTATTGTTTTGTGGTTCTCCTTTGTTTGGTTTAATGTTTTTGTGATAGCTTAGTCATGATTCAAGCTGATATTCACTTGGCACTTTCTAAAATAAAATGGGGGAATTGTAGGGATAAGTGTGAGTCTAAAAGCACCTTTGGTGCTGACGGTCACAGCCCAGTTGCTAAAGCTCATAGAGAAGTCTTGTGCAAGACAATTTGCCTGATGAGTGGCAGCTGAGATTGGCTGGCTTGGCCTGTCCTCCTGTTGGTCCATCCCTCTAGCACACGTGGATATCATGCTTTAATCACGTACCTCTAGGGTATATAAGGAGGACACTACAATACAATAAAGGACAGCTGCTGTACACTTCTCTCTTGCCTCTGGTCTCTTCAATCCCTCCTGAGAATACAGCCTAAGGCTGGCCCTTAGGCTACAGAGTTAAGAAGCAGCCGTTTCAATAGGTAACAGAGAACAATTGGAATTTATTGAGTACAGGAGTAATATGATTAGACATGACTTACAAAAATTATTTTGGCAGCTGTTTGGAGAATGGGTTGGAATGGAGGGAGATTTGGGGCCAGGAATCTATCACAATAGTCTAGGTGAAAGATGATCAAAACCTTAAGCAGGGTGATATGTGAGTAGAGAGAAAGGCATGGGTATGAGAGATGTCATGAAGGCAGAAATGCCAAGATTTGTCAATTGATTAGTTATTTGGGGCGAGTGAGAGTAGGAGTTGAGAATGACATTGATGTTGCAAACATAGGGGATGAGAAGGATGATTATACCCTTCATAGAAATAGAAAAGTTTGGAAGAGTGGTGTAGTTAGACCAAAAGATAATGAGTTCTGTTTTGGACATAACAAATCTAAGTAATGTCCTGCAGGATATGCGGCTTGAAGTGTCTAATAGGCAATGGTGATTTAGGACTGGAATCCAAGAAAGAAACTGAGGCCAGATATCTGGATATGGTTGTCATCTGCAGGGAGATAATGATTAAACCCATATTTAGGAGGTCACCTCTTAGATATAGAAAGAAAAGAAAAAAAGAGGACCCAGGACACACCCTTGTGGGACCTGAGCTAGGGAGTGAGATATGGATTATAATAATAGAATTAGAAGACATAGAGATTCAAGAGAATAGTGTTAGGAAAACTCAGAGAAGAGAGAATATCTTTGTCAGCTACATGGTGATATGATGGCAATGGAAAGAGGGTCTCTAATTCAGAGTCAAGCAAATTGAGTTCAAATCCTGCCTTTGACACTTACTAGCTGTGTGATTCCAAGTGAGTTACTTAAACCCCTTTCAGTTTCAGGTTCCTCACCTGTAAAAAGAGAATTAACAATAGCGCCTGCTTCCCAGGGTTCTTGTGATGATCAAATGGGACAACATGTAAAGCATTTTGCACGTTTTAAAGTGTTAAGTGTAAAAATGTTAGCTCTTATGATGATCACATTCAGGAGGAGAAGATAGTCAACAATGTCAGATGATGGAGAGGGGTTAAGGTTGAGATTTGAGAAAATATCTGACTTGGAAGTTTGAAAACTTTAAACCATTATGTGTGTTAGATATTAGTCTCATCTGCTATTATTATTATTATTGTTACCACCAACTTTTCAATTTCATATCCCAGTCAGAGAAACTTTAAGTTATGTGATCAGATTCTCTGATTGAGGTACAATGGGGTGCTTCGTGGGGTTCCTTCCCCTTTTTGCTTTTTTCCCAAGAAGGAGAGAGGCTTTTTGAATGAATGACCATAATGGTTGAAAGCATTCTCCCTTCTTGGTTGAAGAGGGCCATTCTTTTATTTTTCTTGGTGAAAGAGTGTTACCCCTTTTCCCTGAACCATTTCCCCACATGATAGGGAACCAAAGAAGAACATTGGGAACAAAAGATTTTCTGAGTGGCAAAAAATTAATTGTACTAAATTTTGGTCTAGTAATCAGAGGACAGGAAACACTGACTATGGCGAGCTCATATTCCTTGCAGGAGGTCTTCTATAACATCCTCAATGCAATATTCCTGACAAGGTGGTCATCTAATTTCTGCTTGGACAGTTGGGGTGTATAAGATGTTCAGGAAGGACTAGCACCTCTGGTATGAGGGCTTGCTGAGCCCTTTTCAGGGCTGCTCATCTACCTTTGGTGTCCATCTGCCACCCAACTCTCACCAATGACTTCAAGAAGCTATAGCATATGCAGTGTCAGCACCCCTCTAAAACCATCTTGATACAAAGGCTAAACCAGGTTGAGAGTAACTGACAGGTCTCACCTTTCGGTGAGTTAGGGGCATGTCTGCCCCAAGCATGTGAAGACTTCCTTGGTAGAATGGGAGGATGAGAACAATTTGTTCCAATGGCCATGAAGATGACTGAAATAAACACTGTAGAGTTCTTAGAGCTTGCTCAGACATTAAAGATATCAAGGTCACCCAATGCATCCTGGGCCATCACCAGTCATCCTGATTTTTCTTTTGACATTAAACTTTTTCTTCAATGATTCTGGAAGACAGAGTGAGGCTGATGACTTAGTGCAACTCTGTCTCACTTAATCCAGATCATGAGCAAATCAAGATATTACCTCATGATATCATTGCTCCTCTTCAAAAAAGGAAGGAACAACAACAACAACAACAGCTTGACATTCCAAGTAATGGGAGCTTACTTCTTTTCTGGGGGAGGCGTGGAGTGGGAAGGTGAGGCAAACAGGGTTAAGTAACTTGTCCAAGGTCACATGGCTAGTGTGTCAAGTATCTGAGACTGGATTTCAACACAGCTCCTTTTGACTTCAGAGCCCATGCTCTATTCACTGTGCCACCTAGCTGTACCAAGGGAACTTACTTCTTACCAATCAGCATGGCTCACTGTTGGACAGCTCAAATTGTAAGCACTGAACAGAAATCTGCCTTCCTATGATTTTCACTGATGGCTCAAATCTCTGTCTGCTGCAGCTGCACAGAATCAAACGTAATCCCTTTAGTCCATGAAGTTTTCCAAATTCTTTACAGTATCTCAGAATCTCAGAGTTGAATGGGACCTCTGCGGTTATCTAGTATGGGCACCAAACTAAGAATTTCCTGAAAAGTTGTTATTTAACCACTGTTTGAAGACTTTAGGGGGAAACCCACTAGCTCATGAGGTAACTCGTTTCCACTTTTGAGTCATTTTAATTATTTTACATTACACTAAGCTTACATTAAGCCTAAATTTGCTTCTTTACATCTTCAATACATTGCATCTAATTCTGCTTCTGGGGTCAAGCAGAATAATCTATTCCATCTTCCAAGGAACAGCCCTCCAAATATTCAAAGGCAGCTGTCATGTCCTGCATTGTCTTCTCCAGGCCTAATATCCCCAATTCTTTAAATGATCCTCAAATGGCATAAGGTTGAGGTCTCTTGCTGTGTTAGTGGCAGTCTTCTGGACATCATCCAACTTGCCAATGTCCTTCATAAAATCTAATATCTAGAACTGAACACAGCTGAACACTTTGTTTCTCTAAATGAAGCTTCAGATGCATTATATTAATATTACCCCTTAATTCCTATTGAGCTTGCAGTCCACTAAAATCCCCAGATCTTTTTTAGAGGAATTGCTGGCTCATTTGAGACAGTTAGGTGGGGGAGTGGATAGCAGTTTGGACTTGTAATTGAGAAGACTTGAGTTCATATCCTGCCTCAGTAACTTACTAGCTGTGTGACCTGGGGAAAAATCATTTAATATTAGTTTTCTCATCTGCCAAATGGAGATAAGAGTGCCTATCTCACAAGCTTGTTGTGACAATCAACTGAGATAAGATATGTGAAGCACTTTGCAAGCCTTAAAGAGCCATATAAAAGCTAAGTATAATTATTATCCACACCTCTCCCATTTTGTACTACTAAAGTCTTTTTTTTGGAGGAGTGGAGGGATGCTGCCCATTTGAATATATTAATTATATCTCTAAGTTTTATGGGGCAGATAGGTGGCGAAATGGATAGAATGCCAGGCTTGGAGTTGGGAAGACTCATTTTCCTGAGTCCAAATCTGGTCTCAGACACTAGCTGCGTGACCCTGAGCAAGTCAATTAACCATGTTTCCTATGGGTTCCTCATCTGTAAAGTGAGAAGGAAATGGCAAATCACTCCAATATCTTTGTTAAGAAAACACCAAATTGGGTCATGAAGAGTTGGACATGACTAAACAAGTAACAAAAAGCTTTATGTTCTCTGTCAATGTGATGAGCAAATCACCTATGCCTTGTATAAAAATGTTGAAAAGCACAGAGATCATAGGATCCTAGATTAGAGCTAGAATAGTCCTTGGAGGTCATTTAGCCTATCCCTCTCATTTGGTAGAAGGGGAGACTGAGCTCCATGTTAAATGATGAAAGTCAGGTTTCAACCCTAGGTCTTCTGGCTCCAAATCTAGCACTCTAACCCTAATAACATCTAATCAGATGTTATTCATATCCACAGTCTTCTTTTTGGCTTTCTCCTTTGAATACCCAGAGCCTAACACAGCACACAGTAGGCACTTAATAAGTAATAATAGTTATTATTACTTTTATTTATTCATTTATTATGTATTACATTTATATAGTTAGTTTTAAGGTTTGCAAAGCACTTTGCGCATCCCATCTTATTTGATCCTCACAACAACCATCACCATGTGAGGTAGATACCACAATTACCCCTGGTTTACAGGAGAAGAAACTGAGGCCGAGAGGTTAAAAAGAGACTTGCCCAGGATCTCAGGGCTTTCTTTAAGTCTCACCTCCTTCATGAAGCCCTCCTCCTTAACCCCTCAATTCCAGTGCCTTCCCTCTGTTAATTATTTCCCATTTAGCCTTTTCATAGACTGCTTTGTATGGATTTGTTTGCATAGCCTCCCCCATTATATTTTAAGTTTCTTGAAGGCAGGGGCTGTCTTTTGCCTCTTTGTATCCCAGCACTTAGCATAGTGTCAGGCTTAATAAATGTTTATTGATTAAAGGAACTGTCCAAGATCACCCTACATTGCTAGTGTTTGTGATATTCTCATCCCCATTTTACGGATGAGGAAACTGAGCTGAAGTTAAAGGGCCGCACCGCTACTGAGCGTCCGAGATGGTATTCGTACTCCAGTCTTCTTGACTTCAATTCCTGCGCTCTGAGGATCGAGCCACCCAGGCAGGTGGATCCATCCATTGACTGATGCTACCAACAGGCCCTGCCTCCCTCGAGGCCCACGAGACCACGCCCCCGCTCGCAACAATTTGTGCATAGCGCCCGCCCCCGCTCCACAGGTAAGGAGAAAGAGAGGGGCAACGGAGAGAGGATAATAAGGCGTGGAGAGGAAGAGGACGACGAGACTCCGCAACTTTTCCGCCCCGCCCCTTTCTTCCCCCACCCCCTTGCTGCCGCAGGCGGAAGTGACGTATGGTTGGAGGCTGCTTCCGGCAGATCGAAACTAGGAAGAAACTTGGAGCCGTCTCAACGTACGCGCCCCTCCGCCCCCCTCACCGTTCTCTTGCCCCACGGGGTGGCCGAGGGCTCGGTCCCCTCGGCCCCGGGAGTCCGAGGCATGAAGCGGCCCTGCCGTGCGGCGCTGTGAGCCGCGGACCCTCCCTCAAGCAGCCCGGCCAGGCCGAGAGGAGGAGGGAGGCGCCGCCGTAGCCCGCCCGTCCGCCCCCGGCACCATGAACATCGACGTGGAATTCCACATCCGCCACAACTACCCCTGGAGCAAGCTGCCGGCCAACGTCCGACAGGTAACGCGGCCGGAACCAGCCGGGCGGGGGCCGAGCGTGCACGGCGCGCCAGGAGGAGGGGCGCACCTTGGACAGAGCGAGCGGGCGAGCGGGGTCCGAACTCTGCGTGGCCCTCGGCGCTCCTGCGTCCTGCCCCTCGTAGCAGTGACTCCCCTCTCCCCTCCTTCCCCAAGGCCCCTTTCCCCGAGGAGAAAACCGGAGGTAGGCGTGCTCCCAGAATTAGGCTTTCGGGTCGCCAGGATCCCTTTGTGTTCCCACCTTGTCTTCGCTCCCAGTGCCCGGCCCTGGTCTTCTGAGGTCGGCGTTGCCCTGCTTTTTAAATATTTTAAATTTAAATAAATAAACATGCTATGGCTAGCATAATAAATGCACCAAGTGTTTCTTAAGCGCTTACCATGTGTCAGGCACTAAGCCCCGACGATGACTGAAAACAGTCTCTTCCCAAGGAGTCCACAATTTAATAATGGGGAAGAAAACGGGCGAGCAACCTAAAGTGCAAACAAAATACCTGAAGGGTAAATTGGGAGGAATTCTAGGGAGACCATTAGAGTTAAAGGGGGAGGGGTGTACGAGAAAGGTCAGCAGGTGTGTCATGTGAGGCAGCATGTTGAGAAGAGATGCTTCTGATTAGGAAAGCCATCCAGTCAGGGGAATAAGTGTATACCTGGCATTTCCCCTTAATCACAGGGATATCACGTGGTTTTCCCTCTGAAGGGATTGTGTTTGTCCCGTACCTGTAAAGGTGATAGGTTTTCTATTGTTGTCAAATTTGTGTAAGCTGGGATAAAAGTGATGGCGGAATGATGGGGTGTGTGTGAGAAAATGAAAAAGCCCATGGAAATTTAATGTCTGGTTTGATTGACCGTCTGTAACATAACCTATTTACCCCTTGGGTTGACCCTCCCTTACGTGGTTGTCACTAAATGTTGTGTAGAATATAGGTTCATCTATTTAGGGAGATATATGTGTATTTATATATACATACATATTTATATATCATAGACCCATAGCCCTGAATGAACTTCGAGGTCAGTCTCTGTCCATAGTTGTCATTTTATAGGATACTGAGGCCAAGAGAGGTTATGTACCTTGCCTAAGGACTCACAAATAAGTGTCAGAAGTTGATTTGAAAACGAGTGTTTGATTCCATAGCTAGTCCTGTTTCCATCATACCAACTGCTGGGAGAATCACCAATTATTTTCTTCCTCTTTCTCTTCCCTGTGATGGAGGGAAGATGAATGTTAAATGTGTGTTACTGTGAACTCGTATAATGGTCAAAAAAGTGAATGCTTCATTTAAATTGGAAAAACAAGGTGAAATTGCATAGCTTTTTGTAAGAAATGCTTTAAAGCAATTGGTAAGATTTAAGCAGGATCTGAATTTAGCTACTTAGAGAAAATGGTGCAAAATCCTCCTGCACACAAATTTCTTAGATGAAATTGTGGAACTTCATGGTAGCGTCTAAGATTTGACAGTAGAGCTGTCAGTAATTTAAATTACTAGGCATGGGCCCTGCTTCTATGAAAGGGACTAATGATGATTTTTCACACAATGCTGTAGTACTTTGAAGAGTTTAATTATGTAAAGAATTCACTAGTCTTCCCCAATTATGAGAGAAACTATTAAAATTAGTTTTAAAACCAGTGTGATTTGGTCTATTTTGTAAAACTTTAAAAACTATATAGAGTTGAAGGAGGGGAAGAGATCATCATTACAGGATTCTTATTTCAGTTATTTCATTTTAAATTTTGTCTAAAATGCATTATGAAATTGGGAGAAAATTCAGGATAAAGGCCGTGTTTGTAGGTAGATTAACTTTATTCAGCTTTTAAGGTTTGAAACATGAGGTCTGCATCAGTGAAACAAAGTTCAGCAGTTACATTCTTGATCTTAATTTTTAAGTAGAGGCAGCATGTTATGATGGAAAGAATACTAGCCCTTGTTGCAGTGGTTTAGATCTCACCTGTGACTGACTACCTGCCATCTGTATATGACCTTGGGCGAGTCACTTAACCTCTTTGGGCCTCAGTTTCCTTGTCAATAAAATGAGGAGTTTGGAGTAGATGTCCTCTGAGATGCCTTTCAGCTCTAAAGTTATGACTTTAAGTATAGTTTTAAAAGTCTGTCTGAGCCTAATCACTACAATGTGAAGCACCCTGAATCATTTGTAACTGTTACCCCATTTTCTTTAAGTCTTTTGTCCTCCTTAGTTCTTATTGTTGCCAACCAGTATTACTTACTTCTCTACTAAAGTGACATTCCTTTGCCTTTTCTACTCTGCCTCTGGGAGTTCCCTTACTCCAACCCCAATATCATTACAGCATTTTGCATAGGGTTAGGAGGCAGTCTCCCTAGAAAATCTTTGATAAACATGAACATTTCCATATAAAAAGAAGGCTAGAAAAAGATTTTAAATGAAACTGTTAGTCTGTTGCTTACATCTTTAAAATCTACATATATGTATGTATGTATATATACATGCATATCTATACATATATTTTTATACGATGTAGTAGTGTAGTGTTGCCCTGCTTATATCCTTTTCTGAATTTCCTTCTCTCTATTTTAAAAATGCTTCATTGATACCCATTTCTTTTTTTTTTTTTATCACTACCCCTCTTCACACACATTTGACTAAGTGTTAATATAATTTTGAATTTTCTGTATTTATTAGTTTAAACTGAACAGGGTCCTTCAGTCACTTAAAGGCCAACACAATAGTATACATACTTATACATTTTATTAAGCATTATTTATAATATAAACAGTAACAGTGTCTCATTTTTATTTATTATGAAAAGTATGCTATATATTTCCCTTAAATTTTTTTGTTCCTATCTTTTATTTTTATGGCACTTAAATTTCTTAATATATCCCATCTCCTATTTCCAGAGATCCATATTTTATAGCAGAAGATGAAAAAGGAAAAAGACAGGAACGCCAAAGCTAAAGAACATATCAATCAAGTGTGACTTATGTTGTGTTCCATATTATCACCCTCTTTACAGGCATCTACTATCTTGTTCTTTGCTACTAAAAATATTTTGTTGTATATGAGCTTTAGCTTCAATATCTGTAAGCAAGTAAGGGAGGTCAAACTTGGCCATTGCTATTTCACAGCTTTCAGTTGTGATTATTTTGTTGTTTTTGTTCTTTCTACTTATCACATATATCATTTTAAGTCCCTGCTTCTTGGTAATTGTCATTTCTTACAATGTAGTAATGTTCTATTAAATTTGTGTGTCACAATTTATTTAGCTATTACCCACTTTATGGGCCATTTACTCTCTGATTCTTTGCTGCTATAAAAAGTGTTGCTACAACTATTTTGGTATATTTGGAACTTTTTCTTTTTTTAAATCACTGACCTTCTTTCTTGGGGTATATACCCATCAGTGGAGTCACTGGGTAAAATGGTATGGACATTTTCACTGTATTTTAAGCATAATTCTAAATTGGTTGGACCAATTCACAGCTCTAACAACAGTGTATTAGTGTTTTTTCTCTTTCCACAACCTTTTTACTGACTATTCTGTCTTTTAACATTTTTGCTAATTTCCTAGAATGGGATATTTGGAAAGATGGATAGAGAGCATTGATATTTTTAGCTTTATCTCTGTCTCTTTATCTATATGCACACAAGCATATATAGAAGTAAATTATGGAATTATTTCCGTAAGAATTTGGTTTTATGAGAGAATAAGAATTAGTTCTTAGAAGATAGTAAGATTTTAGCAGCAATTTTTTTGTATGTTTATCTCCCTTAGAAAAGCACAGACTCATCCATCTTGTCACTGAGACTACAGGCAATCCTTTTTAAAGTCTTAGCACAGAATCATAGATTGATTTTTCTTAAATCTCTACAGTATTTGCCTTTATCCTTGGTTCCATATGATGAATACTGTGGTTGTTCCTTATAACAAATTTTGCTGATGATTAATTTTTTAAAAACAACATAACTAATGGAGAGAGGTGGAATTTCCTATATGTAATATATGCATGTATATCTTGGCAAGGCTTTGCTTACTGGTTTACTTGTAAAAGAGACTGTATTACTCTGGATATGGGGATAGTTTGGTTGCCCTAGTGTCCCTTTTCTAAAATTCCATGTAATGGTACATGAATGCTAGCAAAATTAGATGTGGTTCAAAGTGTTAGTCCCATCTTCTCTCCTTCCTTATGAAGATTGACTTAGGCAGTAACAGGTAAGGCCAGGTTCCTTGGCATTTGAAAAAGGCACACAGATTAATTAAGCACAAGAAATTATATCTACTGAAGTGTTCATATATATAGATATATACATATATCTATATATATATATATTCTGCTCTGAGCATCTGGATTCATCCTGCAGTGTGCTGGCAATATCTTCCAAAGCAATTAGAAAGCAGGCTACAGTCACAACAAAAGCTTATGAGTGTGCCCCAAATATTTATTGATTAGCATTAGCTAGGCAGTGTTATTGGCTCTTTGTTTTTATGAAAACTAAACTTTTGGATTTAAAATATACTAAAGGTACACTTAGTGACAATTTTTGGTTCATTTTAAAAAATGTTTGTTTGACTCTACCTGAATCCTGGAAGTATGCCAGCATTTGGCATGCCATGCCATTAATGTTATAATCATTTGTGTATATATCTCATCCTCTCAACTAGACTGTAAACTCCATGTAGGTAGAGAATGGAATCTTACTCTTCTTTGTAGCCCTCAAAGAAATAGCTCCCATAAAAAGTAAAGTTTGATTGTCTCAAATTAAAATTTTGTTTGTTTTAAATTTATATCATTTTTTACTAGTCAGGTCAAGTCAGCAAGCATTGATTAAGTGTCTGTTATGAGCATGTGCTAAGCACTGAGGAATACAAAGAAAGACAAAAAATAGTCCTTACTCTCAAGGAGCTCACAAGGTAATGGAATAGACAACACAGAAACAATTATGTACAGTTAGGTTATGTACCGGATAAATAAGAGATAATCTCAGAGGGAAGGCGTTAAAATTAAGGAGGACTGAGGAAGACTGCTTGTAGAAGATGGGATTTTATCTGACACTTGAAGAAAGACAGGAGGTACAGATGAAGAGGGAGAGAGTTTCAGACATGAGGAACAACCAGTGAAAATATATGGATTTGGGAGATAGAGTGTTATATTTAAGAAATGTTAAGGAAATCAGTGTCATTGAATTGAATAGTGTGCAGGAGGGTATAAGGTATAAAAAGACTTGAAAAGTAGGAAGGGACCAGAGTATGAAGGGCTTTAAAAGCCAGAGCATTTTATATTTGGTTCTGGAAGTAATAGGGAGCGATGTCTTCAGACTTACACTTTAAGAAGATCACGTTGACAGGTGAGTAGAGGATGGATTACAGTGGAGAGAGGCAAGGAAATCAACCATCAGGAAATAACCCAGGCATGAAGTGATGAAGGCTCATATATATATGAGAGATATTCTGAAGGTAGAAATGACAGGATTTGGCCATTGACTGGATATGAATAGTAAGAATGAGGAGTGAAGGACACGTAGGTTACTAGGATGGTCATACTATCAATAGTAATGGGAAAATTAGGAAAAAGGAAATGGGTTTTGGAGAAAGATAATGAGTTCAGTTTTGGACATGGCATGTATAAGATATTTATTAGACATCCAGTTGGAGAGAGGTTAGGACTAGATGAAGAGATCTGAGAATTATCTGAGAGGGTTACTTAATGTGATGATTAAGATTGATAAGATTAAGAGCTAATGAGATCATCAAGCAAAATAGTATTGAGGGAATAGAGAAGAAAGCCCAGAACACAGCCTTGGGGACCATCTACCATTAAGAGGTGCTAACTAGTGGATACTGGGATTAAGAAGGAACTGTCAGATAAAATCCCAGGAAATAATAGTGTCACAAAGACCAAGAGAGAAGAAAATATCAAGGAGAAGGGGCTGATTGATAGTGTCATAGGCTGTAGAGAGGTCAGGAAGGATGATGACTGAGAAAAGGATTAGATTTGGCAATTAAGAGATCATTGGTAACTTTGGAGGCAATAGTTGAAGCTGAATGATGAAGTTGGCAGCCAGACTACAGAAGATTCAGAACAGAGTGAAAGGAAAGGAAATGGAAGAACTGATTAGAAATGCCTTTCTCAAGGAGTTTAGTTAAGAAAAGGGAGAAGAAATGTAGCACTACTATATGTTTTTGTTTCTCTTTAACAAGGACTTTAAAGTCAGATTTTTTTTTTTTTGGATAGAGATAAATAATGCTTTGGAAAGCTGTAAAAGCACATACCTAGTTTAATAGATACATCAGCGGGGGCGGAGCCAAGATGGCGGCGTAGCAGCAGCAACATATCGCAGCTCTCACATAGCCACCCCAAAATACCCATAAAATAGGACTCTAAACCAATCCTGGAACCGCAAAACGCACACAAGGATACTTCCCACTAAAGTCAGCTCGGCTACGAGGAACCATATTAGCACTGCGAACCGAAACTAGCCTGGCCTGAAGCCGCGGCTGTGCCCCGGGGCGGCTGGGCGGGAGAAGCTTCTCAGGTGAGATTAGCACCAGCTGCGAGTGGGGATTGTGAAAGGGGGAGATAAGCAGTCCGGCAAAAGGTCTCCAGAGCAGAAAAGCAAAAGGCAGAGGTTTTGTACCCGCCTCCACTTTGTAGCTTCCCACCCGCTCCTGCAGACAGCAGGAGGACTGAGCGATTGTTTTCAGGCCAGGGCTCTCCCGTTGAGTGGCCTGGATCCGGATCGTCGTCTTGGGCCTCGGTCTTGGAGTCTTCATTATCCAGTTAGCCAGAAGTCTACGACAGCCGGGAGGACCCCAGCGACTTGGGACAGAGCTTTCCCTTCTGGAATCAGAGCCCCACAGAGATTTTTAAAAAAAATTCACGGTCTGAACAACCATGAGTAAGAATAAGCATAAGAAGCAAAGTAAGAACAGCTCCCAAACCCTAGATTCCTTTTTTGGGGAAAAGAAAGATCATGGGAGAGAGAGGGAGGAGGAGAGTGCAGCCAGAGCGCCCCCACCAGAGGCCTCCAATAAACATGAAGAATGCCTTAAAGCTAGAGATGAGCAGAAGAAGGATTTTCAAAACCAAATAAGGGAAGTGGAAGAAAAATTGGGAAGAGAAATAAGAATGTTGCAGGAAAATCATGAAAAGAGAGTCAGTAGTATGACTGAAGAAATCATCACCCTAAAAAATAGA
>CM053587.1:267132449-267191641 GCA_028646515.1 Pseudochirops corinnae
GAATAGATTGGGGGAGGGGGGACACACTGGGATGGCTGTTTTGGGGTGGTGGGGGGGGAAAGAGGGGGAGAAAATATGTAACTCAAAATCTTGTGGAAATGAATGATGCAAACTATAATAAAATTAAAAAAAAAAAGATACATCAGCAATATAAGCAGTCCAGATATTATACAAGGCCTGCATACTGTGACTAGAGCATTATCATGTTGGCTAGATCACGACAAACAACAAATACTAGATTGCTTTGGAAGTAATTTAATTGTGGACATTTCATCTATTTTAGTTCAGTCTTTCTTCCAAACTATATTAGGACACTCCATGTTTCCCACTTCTGCATGTTTATGTTATACTATTCAGGAATATGATTAATTCTGCATGATAGGAAAATTGCCTTGGAAGGATATATATTGGGTAGACTGGAGTAGGCTGTCCAGGAAACCTTTACTAAGCAACTACTACATGGCAAGCACTATGCTAAGCATTAGAGACAAAAAAGAAAGGCTAAAGATGGGAGATAACATTCAAACAAGTAAGGGAATGGAATTAGATTTCTTATAGAAGATGAGATTTTTACTGGGATTTAGAGAAAGTTATGAGGCTGAGATGAGAAGGGAGAACATTCCAGGCAATAGGGGTGTGGGGGTGGGGAGGGGAACCAGTGAAAATGCCTGATAATAGTCCAAATTTTGCAGCTGATTGGATTTCAGTTTGAAGAGGAAATCAATAATTCCAAGGTTTCTACTCTGGGTGATTGGGATCATAAAGTTTAGAAGTAGAAAAGAACCTAAGAGATGATGTATATCTTTCTTCTTCCTTTTATTTTGGAAATTAGGAAACAGGCACAGAGAGGTTGTCTCTTTCCCAACATGGAATTAACGTTCAGAGTAATTTTATTTTTATTTTTGGAGAGCAGGGCAATTGGGGTTAAGTGACTTGTCCAAGGTCACATAGCTAGTAAGCATTAAGTGTTAGAGGGTCAAATTTGAACTCAAGTCCTCCTGACTCCAGGGCCAATGCTCTATTTACTGCACTGTGTAGCAGCCCCCCCAATTTTTAAGGAAGATTAATCTGGCAACTGTATAGGAAGAAAGATTGAAAGCAGGAAGCCTAGCAAAAATTGAAAAAAAGTAGGAAGCTGTTAAAGTAATCTGGTCATGAAGTGTTAGGATTGACAGTCTGAAATTGGGTAATGGGTATAAAGAGCAAGATCAAGTGTTAATTTGCAAGACTAGGCAGGGTAATCTGCTAGGAAACTGATTAAGTATAATATAATGGGGAGTGAAGAGAAAACAGTGACCAAAAAGAAAGTAGTTCCAAGTTTGTGAGAAAATGATGCCATTGACAGAAATGGAAAAATTGATGAGAAGAGACCATTTGGGAGAAGATGGCAAATATGTGGAGTTCAGTTTTATAATTAAAAATAGACGTAAAGGAGCATAGACAATTGTTTAGCAACATTCATCACTCAATGAACTTGTCATGGATACAGTTTCTGAGAAGTTTAACAGTTTTCTAGGGAGAAGTTGAGTAGGGTAGTCAATGGAAATTTTGTTACTTTTGTGTTATGAGTGGGGGGGTTAGCGTCAAAAGAGATATTAAGTGTCCCAAAATACTTAAAATTTAGTTTAAACTATTTCCTAAATTTCTTCCTCTGAAGAATATTGTGAGCACAAAGATGAAGTTCTTTTTCTTTTTTTCCAATAATATTTTTTTCCTCCAGTTACATGTAAAGACAGTTTTTAACATTGATTTTAAAAAATGTTAAGTTCGAAATTTTCTCTTTCCCTCCCTCCCCTCCCCTCTCCATGAGACAGTAAGCAATATGCTATACGTTATACATGTTTAATTGTGCAAAATATGTTACCACATTAATAATGTTGTGAAAAGAAGACACGGACTCAAAGGAAAAAAAAATGGGATGAATTTCTAAAACAACCTTTTGTAGGTTTCTTCTCCATGTCTTCCACCCAATCATATTTCTACTTAACATGAGAAAGAGAAGGCAATATGAAGTTATGTTGCTCATCTTTGGTCCTCATTTCAGAGTTCTATGTGTGTAAATCCCCAGTGGGTTCCAAAAGGAACAGTTCATCTGAATGCTTTGAATGGAATCTAGCCATAGTATCTTCAAATACACAGAGAAACTTCTTGCTATTTCCATAACTCAATCACCAACAATTCACTCCCAGTTGAATAGACTATGACTCTAGTTTATGTGCCTCATTCAAAACAAATCTCTGTGTTTCTAAGACATGAGAAATGTGGTGAGAGAATAGAATTAAAATTGTGTCCTTTTTAAAAAAAAGTTGCTTCAGACAGAAGAAAGCATAGGAGAACTAAGAAGTACTTTAGTGTTTAGATCTGGATGGTTGGGTAGAAGAGGCATACCCAAAGAGGTGTGGGAGGTGAGATGTGGAATAGACAGTGTGATTGAGAGAAGTCTGGTCAAGGGAATATGTGAAATAGGAAAAAGTCAACAGCATTCGTGGAATCTATTCTGTGAAGAACATGAAGTCAGAAAACATGTCTGGGTATATAACATTGCAGGAGCAAATACAGTTCTAAAAGTACTCAGATTTTTCAAGGTATCTCAGAGAAGGAAAAATTGCAGAAGAATAGAAAAGAGAATCAGTTGTACTTTTACTAAGCAAAAACAAAGCAACCCTTATGCTTGCTATTGTACCTGGAGAGTGTTCTTGGTAAAAATATGAGAAAAGGTAGCCTTTTGTTCCCCTCTCCCCTCCCCCCAAAAAGCTAGCCACATCTTTATTACAGTGACACAGCATTGTAAGAATTAAAGATCCTGCTATATTTATGGTTTTTTAAAACAAGAAAGCGTTTGATGTAGTACAACAAAATTCAGCTTTGAAGGCTCTCAGACAAGGATTCTCCCACATATATTAAGTTTATAAAAGACTGAGATGTGACTAGCAGTCAAGTCAGCAAGCATTTATTAAGTGTTTACTATATGCTAAGCATTGTGCTAATTATTGGGAATACAAATACAAGTAGAAAGACAGTTCTTGCTCTCGAGGAGCTTACATTCTAAGGGTCAAAGACATGAGAGAGAAATTCTAGTGTCCAGAGTGGAGCCTGGAGAGTTAGGAAGACATGGCTGATCCGGATGCTTTCCTTGAAATGAAAGTCCAGGGAGAAACCAGCTAATCAAGGGGCAGAGTCCACTTCCAGTGCGAGAAGTCCAGAGGCGAGGAGGCTTCTGTGGCATGGTAGTGAAAGTCCAGAGAATTATAAATAAAGCCTGGAGAGGCAATAATGTATATTCAGGAAGACCAGGTTTGTGGTGAAAGAGTGAATCTTGTTTTGAACGTGTTAAACTTTAGTTATCAATGAGTTGACATCTTTTGTAGATGTTTCCTGGTGAGTGGGAATACAGATTTAGAACTCAAGAGAATCGTCTGCAGTAGAGGTGACATTTGAAGTCAAGGGATACAGTATAAGGAAAGAAAAGAGTTAGGTCTAAAGCCTTGGAAAATGACAATGTAAAAGCTGGAGGAGGAGTACTGAAAGAAAAAAGAGAAGTAGGCCTTCATTACCTTATGCCTAGACTTGCAATAGCCTGCTGGTTTGTCTCCCTGCCAAAGATCTCTACTCCTGCCCATTTTTCTACTCAGATGTCATAATGATTTTCCTAAAGGACAAGTCTGACCATGTCAACCATTCTCCCCTCTCCCTTATTCAGTTAACACCATTAGCTCCCTATTGTCTCCAAAATCAAATATAAAGTCCTCTGTTAAGCATTCAAAGTCTTTTTTTCACAACCTCCTCCTGGCCTCTTTGATGTTCCTCATATAAGACACTCCATTTGTCAACTCTGGTCATTTTCACTGGCTTTCCCTCATGACTGAAATGTATTCTCTCTTCATTTGTGCCTTGTGACTTTCTCACTTTTTTCAAGGCCCAGCCAAAATCCCACATTCTTTCCTGATCCCCATTAATTCTGGTGCCTTCTCACTGTTGATTATCCTCAATTTATCTCGTCTGTATCTTTCATGTTGTCTCCCTCATTAGACTGTGATTTCCCTTAGAATGAGAGACTATTTTTTGCCTTCCTTTGTATCACCAATGCTCAGTACAGTGGCTGGCACATAGTAGGTTCTTAGTAAATGTTTATTGACTGACTACTGAAAACTAAGAAAATATATTATCTGGGAAGGCAAGGTGAAAATGTGTATCAGAAGGAAGGGGTAGCCCAGTCACAAGTCAGGGAGGTGGTTAAGTCCTCTGAAAGTGTTCAGTGGATTTTTTTCATTTAGGAGGCCATTGGTGGGTGACTTACTTTTAATAAGTGAGTTTTAGTAGAATGGTAGGAATGGAAGCCAGATTGTAGTAATTTAAGATAAAAAACCCAAACCAAAAACCACTCAAAACTTTGTACCATGGAGATTAATACACATATATGTACATTTGAATTATCACATATGATCTTAACAATTTTAAAAAAAATATTAACTCACCGTGCAGTACGTTAATGATGTAATGGGAATAGTGAGGGTATCCTACTCTTTTAATTAGCTTAGCAAGAGGATAGAGAGTAGAAGAGAAAGACACAAAATGAGTCAGAGTGGAGAAAATGGCATCAAGGGGACAGACATATTTGCTTTGGCAAGAGGAGGTCTTTTGCAACTGGACAGAAGGAAGAGGAGAATTTGGGTGAAGACACAGGAGTATTGAAATATGGATGCAAGAGTTTTGCAGGAGTGCAGAACAGTTGATACCTCAGTCAAATTGAAGGGTAAGGTTGACCACGAGAATATGTGAATTATTAATAGAGTTTGGGACTTGTGCTGTATGAACCGAAGCTAGGAACTTAATGTTTGTTCTTTGGCAGTATGCTACCTTACCCTGCCCTCCAACTCCCTCAAGACTATTTATTATTAGTTTTTGGTCCAAAGCAGATTTGTTGATCCTTTTTAATAGGTGCATATCTATGATTACCTTAACTGAACTAAAAATAGAATTAAAAATTATCAGTATATTTTGTATAATAAGAGCCTTTTTCATATTAAGCCAAATTAGTAGAAGAGTAATAAAATAAAAGCAAATTCTCTATTAAATGGACTAATCATACCATCAGACTTTCTTCTTGTTTATTCTGAGTCAGTGCATTTTAGCTGAATATTAAAATGAGATACTTTAAATATTTCTACTAAATTTCTTGTATCCTTGGGATACAAGACAAAACTGTTTTAATACCGAATTACATGTTTTAGAAGATAGTATTCCAGCAAGGTTCTCTCTCTGTGTGTGTGTGTGTGTGTGTGTGTGTAGATAGATAGATAGATAGATAGATAGATAGATAGATAGATATAGAGATATAGCTATCTATTTATCTATATCTATAAATATCTATATATGTTAAAAGTTGGCCTCTGGGTGGTACAGCAGATAGAGTACTGGGTCTGGAGTCAGGAAGACCTGAGTTTAAATCCAGCCTCAGACACTTACTAGCAGTGTGACCCTTGGCAAGTCATTAACTCTGTTTACCTCAGCTTCCTCATCTGTAAAATGAACTGGAGAAGGAAATGGCAGATCACTCTAGTATCTTTGCCAAGAAAACCTCAAGTAGGGTCATGAAGAATCAGACCTGACTGAAACAACTGAATAGCAGCAACAAAAAAATCTTTTTTATTTTTAGTGTTAGAAATTAAATAAGATAAAATGAAATTAGATAGGAATTTTGAGGGGAAGTTTAAATTTGCTCATTCATATTTTGGAAAATATTTTAAATTTGTATCATTATTTTCTAGGGTCTTGGAAATTCACAGAGAGAATATGAAAAGCAAGTTGTGCTCTATAGTATCAGAAATCAGTTACGATACAGAAATAACTTAGGTAAGTAGATATTTTGTTGCTCAAATGCATAGTACTGATACTGATTTTTAATTTAATAAATTTTCCACAATTTTTTAGTGTGTACTTTATGTTAAGGGCAGCATGAAGTAGTTGATAGAAAGCCAGCCTAAAAATTGGGAAGACCTAGTTTCAGGACTATTTCTCACGATTACCATGTGACCCTGGACAAGCCACTTTCTGTGCCCCAAGCAGCTCTTTCAGACCATGTAGTTTTTGTGCTGATCTGCATTGGTAGAGGAAATTTATAACCCAGGAGTTACTAAACCAGTGAAATCATAGATCCAGATTAAAAAAACAAACCAAACCCTGCTTGAAACGTTGTGTCATGGAAATTAATAGACACATATGTATATTTGCATTGTCCAGTATGAGCTTATCAGTTAAGAAAAAGTAACTCATATGTAGTGCATTAATGGCTACATATTTTTTTTTGATTTCACTGAAAATTATATTAGAATACTGTATCTTGTTTTTAGTTTACTAGCAATGACTTAATCTCTCCATTCAAACCTTTCCCTCTTTGTTCTGTAGGTCAGGAGTACATGAATTTTTGTAATTTTTATCTTCTAGATGACAATTATTACCTTAGTAACTGTTTCAGATATGTAACTTTAATGACAAGCACTTTTTATAATAAACAAAAACGTTTACATATTGTATTCCATAATGTTCCTAGTGTCTTACGGTTAAATTTCTTGTATTTACCTTTAAATCCTAAGATAATAAATTTTTCATTTTATTTTATTGTTGGCTATTTTTTTCTCCTTAAATTTTTTAATATTTGTTTTAGGCATGACATTTCAGAGTTAACTTGTTTTTGAAAGTATCCTGTCAGGGTCTGAAAGCCACATAAATTAAAAAACCCAAACTATTACTTACATTCGGTTGTAACTTGGCATTTAGTTTAGCTGTCTTTCAGTTTTCTGATGGTCTAAATATAGTAGCTTTTGCAAGAAAAAAATGGCATTAGTTAATATCATACAACACATTTAATATAGTGTTTTCTTACTTAGCTTGTTGGAGTTCTGTCCTATCAAATTATTCTTCTGAGCCTAGAGCTAATAAAGTCTTATTCTAAAGTTCATTGACTTCAAGTATGGAAAAACTATTATTCTAGGTTTTTTTTTTCCCCTGAAGAATCGTTTCCTGTATTATCATGAAAATTTCTTTGGTTTTCTTAGACGAAAATGGAAAACATTTCTCCGTCATTTCTGTCTCTCAGATTTGTTTTTTCATTTGGTTCCTCCCATGTTTTCTGTTTTTCTGTTTCATTCTTTTACTGTGTTTGATTTTTATTTTCTATTATTAATGTGCAGATTTAAATGATAAGCACCAACAGTGAAGAATTACTGATTTATTTTGTTTCTTTTAACCAGTTAAGCATGTCAAGAAGGATGAACGCAAATACTACGAGGAATTATTAAAATACAGTCGAGAACATCTCATGTTGTACCCCTACCATTTGTCTGATATTATGGTAAAGGGCTTGAGGATAACACCATTTTCTTATTATACTGGGATTATGGAGGTGAGTTTCAGTGTTGTAGTTATGATTAAGAATGGATAAATGCTTATAGAGGAAAGACTTCCTGTCAGTCACATGTCAAAGACAGAATTGTGAATGATGCTAGTCTTTGCACATGTGTGTATATGCACACTTGGGCTTCTTTTGTGCCGTTGTAATTATTTATTAATCAGTTAAACAAAATCAGTTGTAAGATTTTTTTTTTGCTTCTGTAATTTCTTAATATTTGAAGTTCTTAGTAATTTTTAGTAATGTTAAGGTTAATGAAACCTAAAAAAGTAGATAACTGTCTACTTGCTGACTATGCATATGACATAAATAATCCAAGACATTGCAGTAAGTCAGTGGAAGAATAAAGAAAAATGCTTTTTGGGTTCTTGACTCTTAATCCTTTGTCTTAATATTTACTATTTGATAGTACCTTTGGCCCAAAGAAACGTGAGATCAGTTATCCCAAACCAGCCTAAAAGTATTTTTTCCATTGCAGGATGTTCACTAAACTATTGGCTTTTTTGATTTGTAGCTATTATATAGGGAATGGGTCTTACTTCCACATTTATCCAGGTATCTAAATAATAGGGAAACTCTTTATAGTTGGCTGATTTAGAATGTTGATATCAACCCATTTTTGACTTACACATAAAAGAGCAGAGAGCATTGAGTGGCTCAGTTCTTGCCTAACACCTGTTAGCTCTTATTATCTCATCTACTGGGGTTTTTATTAGAGGGGCCACTGTTTAATTTTCTCTTATGGATGAACTCTGGATTTGGGTGTATGAGAATTGAAAGGATTGGGCTCTTGAGCTTAATTATTTGCTAGTTATTTCATTTGTTATCTCCACATAGCAGAGGAAATATAACTGTTTGGAATTTGTAAAAGGGGAGAAAGTTAAATTTCTTAATATTTTAAATTGGGGCTGAATGTCATATAGGCTATTGATTACTAACCTATGATTTTACACTTGTAACATAATTTTATTTTGTACCATAACCAAAAATAATGTACATTAAAAATAATGTTATTTGCCTAAGCAAGGTTACCTTAAAATCTTTATAGAATTTATTTTCTTTTTAAAAGGACATAATGAACAGTGAAAAAAGTTATGATTCATTGCCCAATTTTACTGCTGCTGACTGTGAGTATTATTCATTCAATTATGTTGAACAAAGTAATGCAGAGATATATGTATTTTTATGACACTCTTGAATTAGTTTATTTGTTTAGTATGAAACACTGTAGATTAGTTGGCAGTATTGGTTTTTTATAATAGTAGGATTCATGTTAGTTGTATTAAGTGGTTTGTTTGAGGTTCAGTACTTCATCTTATCACCAAAGAAAAAGAGAAATTACACTGGGTGAAAAGGGATATATCTATATCTGTATCAATATCTATATCTATATATCTATATCTATATATTGCATCAGTGAAACTGTAGACGGTTAGGTTGTGTATTTTTTAAAAATCTAATTTTGATGTATTGTCAGGATATAATGTAACTCTTTTGATTTCTTTTTTCTAAGAGTATGTTGACTATAAAGTAGTGATATATCTATCTAATTCTAGATATATCTATATCATGTAGAATATATTATGATCTTAGAAGTTATGTAAGTATATAACATCCTGATTCTGTTTTACCTGTACAAATAGACTAATCTTCCAAGAACAGTTTATTTGCGCTCAGTGTTCCTTTTTGATATTAATTGAATTTAGAGTAGTTTGAGAATTAGTCAAAAGAATGATCTTCATAATAGGCCAAAAGCCATTTTGAAATGAGCATTTCTTATTTTAGCAGAGTTTCATTAAATCCAGGAAACATTTTTTATGTCCCTATGATATGCCACACGTTGTGCTGGTTGTTGGGGAACACCTAAATTTCTAGTGCTATACAGGGACATGAGAAATTCTTTGGTATTTAGCTGAAACAACAGTACATAAATGGGTTAAGTGCAGATAATTTAATAGAAAAGATCCTTTCCTTCAGTGTTTGCTTTAAAATTCTAACTGGTAAATAAACAAGGTGAAATAATTGTGTTGTCTATTGAAAGAGAGATTTTTATTTTTTTATTTTTTCATTTTTTGCATTTTGGAGGGGGGAAGGCAGGGCAATTGGGGTTAAACAACTTGCCCAAGGTTACATGGCTACTAAGTATTAAGTGTCTGAGGCTGCATTTGAACTCAGGTCCTCCTGACTCCAAGGCTGGTGCTTTATTCACTGCTCCACCTAGCTGCCCCATGAGAGTCTTTTTTTAAAAATCAACAAACACATTTGCAAGGAGAAGCAACTATCAGTTTTGGATAGACTTTCCATCTACTGACACAAAGACAAAATATAATTTATTTTAGAAGGACATGATAATCAGTGAGAAAAACTATGATTCATTTTGTAGTAACATATAATTAATCCAATTTCTATTGTTGTGGTTTTACTAATATAATTTACAGGTAAAACTGAATTTTCATTAAGGGGGAAGGAATATTGAAATAAGCCCATTTAGAAAGGAAGTAAGTGTACATAAAATGAAACTTAACATTGGATTTTAGATTCTTACTTAGTGATATTAAAAAGGCATGGTGATTCTTATTTTTTTAAGAATGCAAATAAATATTAAGATACTGTTTACTATCTCTAGGGAAAACTTTTTGTCTAAGTTCAAAAGCACACAAAATAAAAATAAAATATTTTGTTTTGAGGGGAGAGGTAATTTATAAAACTGGCTTCCATTGGTCAAGAATTTGAAAATATCATTTATATATGCCTTATATCAAAAAATGTCATTCCCTAAAGAAGACTTACAAATATAGGCTAACATAGTAAAGATAAATGGAGGATTAGAAGGAGGCAGAGGCTTTTAGATAACAAAATCAAAAGGATGTTGAAGGTAGAAGGGAACTCATGGTTCATTTAGACCAACCCATACACTAACCAATAATCTTTCTTATAACATTGTCAAAAAGTGGTCATCCAGCTTCTGCTTGAAAATCTTGAGTAGTGAGAAGTCATTCTCTCTTAAAGCAGCTTATTCTAGCCCTGATTTTTTGGCTTTTCCTCCTTGTATCACTCTAAATCTGTTTTATCAGAGATATTATAGTAGAGATTGCTTCCTATATGGGTTGAACTCTTTGGTCACTGAAGTCCCTTCTGACTTTCAGATCCTATGATTCATTCTGCTTCTCCAGTTTTCCCTTGTTCTCTACTGTGGGGCCAGAGCAAGTGTAGACCTTTCAAATATTTTAAGAAAACAATTATGCCTCCTGTATATGTTTTTTTGAGGTGAATGGCCCCCATTCCCTCAGTTGATTCAAAGAACTTGGACTGTATATCTCTTCAACCCCCACATTATCCTAGTTGCCTTTTTCTGGAAGAATTAATCTTTGTCAAATGTTTTGTGAAATCTTAGTCTCCATTGAATGTCATATTTAGTTCTCCAGTTCAGCAAACGTTATTAATCTCCTACTGTGTGTAAAGCAGTATGCTAGGTGTTAGACATACAGATAGAAATAGGGCCTGCCTACAAGGAGTTTACGTTATATTAAAGGGTTACACGCAGTCAGTCAGTCAGTAAACAATAAGTGCGTGCCTGCTGTGTGCCAGGCTCTGTGCTAAGTGAAGTATATACAAATTATTCTTGTATACATGTATTCACATGTATAAGTATATATAATGTCCAGGAATAAATAAATGCAAGATTCTTGGTTATCATATATTAGAAATAGTTATTTCTCTGTATGCCTTAGTTATCTTCAAAACCTTAAATGCCATGAGAACAGGGGCTTTTTTACCTGAACTTTTTGTGCCTGGCACAATCCACTGTATTCAAATAAGTACTTAATAAATGACTGCTGAATTGAGTTGAAGACCTAAACACAAATCTGTACTGTAGGTGAACAACACTAACAGTATATTGTAACCTGTACTAATAATGCTAGAATTCAATTCAAATAATTACCAAGTGCGTACTCTGTGCCAGGCAGTGCTAAGAACTTAGGCATTAAAGACAAAACCGTCCCTGCCCTCAAAGAGTTTCATTCTTGTGGGCAGAAGCATGAAGATCAGTAAATAAATGCAAAGTAGATACAAAATAAATGGAGTAGTTTTTGGAAGGAGGAGGAATAACTGGAGCAATCAAAAAAGACCTTGTATAAGAGGTAGCATTTGAGCTGAGCCCTGAAAGGAAGTAATTATTCTAAAAGACAGGTGAGGAGAGAGAGTATTACAGGCATTGGACAGAAGAAAAGCCTGTGCAAGGGCCTGGAGATAGGAGGTGGAATATCAGAGATGGAGCATAGTAAGCAGACCAGTTTCATAGGAATATTTAGTCCATGTAGGGCAGACTTCGTTGTCAGACCTGTGCTTTTAGAACATCGAACTGGGGAATGGTTGTGGAAGGGAGAGGCATGAAGCAGATCAATTAGGCAAGTTGTTGAAGTGAGAGGTGATGAGTGTTTGAATTAGTGTGGAAGCTATATAAATTGAGACAAGGAGATGCACTACACATTTGAAGTTGGAATGACAAAACTTGGCGTCTGATTTGATATCGGGAGATTCAGGTAAATGTTGAGTCAAGGATGATGCTGAGGTTTGGTGAACCTGGAAGGTGGTGCCCTGAATACAAAAGAGACATTAGTACTAATAATAGTGGTATAATTTCATTACATTATAATTTAAGTAGGTATTAGTAGGCTAACATTTAAAATATTTTAATGGGAAATCTGTGGTATATGTTGTGAGAAGGGAATGTGGCAGTTTAAGAAATATTTCAAAGTTAGCTTTTTGATTTGCCGGGTGTGTGGCAATAAGGGAACATGTGCTCTGCTTTGGAACTCTTCCTCCAGAAGATTGTAGTGTCTTGGGAAGTAAGGGCTTATGACTACAGTGTAGGCAGGTGTGCTATCGCTCCATGATGAGAAGTGGAACAGAGTAATTTGGAATGTTTCTCTTTCTCTGGAATTCTACCATGACTAGGACTGGGAGTAGAGTCATTTTTCTTCCTTATCTTGGCAGCAGCTGTATGTTTCTCTCCCTACCTCCTTTATCCCACATAGTCACTGCCATCAATTTCCCATGATAGACCAAGCTCATGTAAATCAACTTTTCATCTAAAATGTAAATGAATCTCCTTATTTTTGTACTTACTTTTTGGGATATGAATGCAAAATAGGAATTAGTCATACACAAATGAGGAAAACTTAATCCTTGGCAATAGAAAAGAAAGCAGTGGGACAAATAGGACTCCCAAAAGAAAAGAAAGGAGTTGTATAGGGAACTTATTAGATTGATAAATTGAGGGAATACTATAGAAAGGCTTTTTCCAGATTCCAGAAAAGCATTTTACAGTCTCTTATGGTATCATTCTACCCCAGATGGAGAGATGAAGGATAGATGATATCAATGTAATTTAACTTACTGAGATTTGTAAATGATTGAATGACTGGACTCAAAGAGTAGGCAATTAATGGGTCAGTTTCAACCTGGAGAAAACTTTCTGGTAGAACACCCCAGGAATCTGTCTCTTGACTCTATAATGTTCAGCATTTTTATCAGTGACTCAGGCAAAGATAATATGCTTATATTGCAGATAACACAAAACTGGACTTGGGTAGTTAGCAGATTGGATGATAGATTTAGTAACCAAAATGATCTCAACAGGTCAATAGACCAAATTACAGTGATAGACCAAAGCTAAAAAGATGAAATACAGTAACAGTAAATGTAAAGTCATAATGTAGATCCAAAAAAATCACCTTCATAAGTACAAAATGGGGGAATGGTTAGGCAGTTCTTCATGTGAAAAAGATATGGGAGATTTATTAGTTTACAATTTGAAGATGATTCAGCAGTATAATATGGCAGCCAGAAAAGCTAATTTGATTTTAGGCCATATTAAGAGAGGCATAGTGTCCTGAATCAATGGTTCTGCTGTGTTCTTACCTTGATCAGACTACATCTAGAGTATTGTGGTCAGTCCTGGGTTTCGTGTTATAAGCAAGACATTGATAAGGTAGACCCAGAGTTGGAGAACCTGTAGCCTCCAGGTTATGTGTGGCCCTTTGACTGAATCTGAACTTCACAGAACAAATCCCCTTAATAAAAAGATTTGTTCTATAAAACTTAGACTCAATTGAAAAAATGCACCTGGGGACCTAGAAGGCCACTTGTGGCCTCAAAGCTGCAGGTTCCCCACCCCTGAGCTAGACCACGTCTAGAGGAGGACTGCTGAGATGGTGAATGGATTGGAGTTCCTCTCCTATGAGAACTAATTGAAAGAACTCATGTTTATCTTGAAGAAAGACTGGGCCTGGATATATAGTTCTGTGAATCATCTGCATCGAGGTGATAATTAAACTCATGGGGGCTAATGAGGTCACCAAGAAAGAAAATTCAGAGAAAAAAAGGCACAGACAATTAGGGGCCATGATCTGGGTGTTAGTCCAGCAAAGAATCCTGAGAAAAAATAAACAGGAAAACCAGGAGAAAGGGCTTCTTCTCCCCCCAAAATTGATGAGAGAATATCCAGGAAGAGAGTTAATCAGCAGTGGAGGGGTGTGGGTGTGTGTGTGTGTGTGTGTGTGTGTGTGTGTGTGTGTGTGTGAGAGAGAGAGAGAGAGAGAGAGAGAGAGAGAAATATGATGGTGGTGGTGGTGGTGATGATGATTCAGGTTGCAATTTTTTGAGAAAGATGAGGGAGGTGCTGAACTCATTGAGAAAGGAGGAAGGAGGACCTGAGAATCAGAATACAATTCCTAATCCTCATAGACTGATAAATTTAGATTGTAAATCTAAAAGGAGGAGAGGTTCCTGAGTGATGGTGTTTCTGGAAGTGCCAGTAAGGTATACTGTTTTTTGGCTGCCTTTCCAGTACTAGTGTGTGGGTGAGGGTGCAGTGCAGCCAATGGTAGAGAAGAAGGTCAGGGATTTAGTGTAACTGGGGGTCTCAGTGATTGCTGTAAATGGAAGGAGTATGAGAAAAAGAGTCCTAGGAAGAAAGGAAATTTGTTCACTTTGGAATGACAGTTACAGAGGGCACAATGAAAGAGATTACACATGGTTATTTAAGGAAGATAGAGATGAAAGAACAGGAAGTGAGAGTTGGGGATAGTTTCCTCCTAGGTAGCCAGACATTGATTCATCTAGAGGTAGGACCAGAGAAACCTTTGGTGTGGAATTATTAGCTAAAGGGGTTGTAGTAAGTGGTAGATAAAAAGTAAAGCTGATAATTTCAAGATTAGTATTGCCAGCCGAGGGCCAAGGATGTAAGTGCTTTAGTGACTCTTGCTTACTTTCCATGGGTGGGGGTGGGAGGTAGGAGGTAGGTGGTGTTGTACCAGATTTCTCCCTTGCTTGGTCAGTTGGTTGGGGGAGGGGCAGCATAATGTCTGTAGTAGGTTAGTGGTAGAAGTGCAGCTGGGTCCCAAGAACCCTCTTTACAACTTTGCTTATAAGGCAACCCATTCTACTTTTGGCTGGTTCTGATTGTTAGCATATTTTCCTTATGTGAATCACAAATTTGCCACTCTGTTCTAGTTTTGTCCTCAGGGACAAAGCAGAACAAATATAAATCCTCTTCTAAGTGCCAGCCCTTCAAATATCTATCATGTCTCCCCTCAATCTTCTTTTTTTCTTCCAAAATTCCAAGTCTTCAGTTGTTCCTTATATAGCATATCCTTACTGCCCATCCTCCTCTGTACATTTTCTAGCTTATCTTTTTCCTCTCTAAAATGTGATACCTATAACAGCACTGTGCTTCACATGTGATCTGAATATGTTTACCTTTTAGTTCAGTTCGGCAAACTTATTAAGCAACCACTATATGAGAGTCACTTTGCTAAGTGATGAGGATATAAAGATAAACAAAATTCTTTACTCTCAAGGACCTTGTAATCTTCTCAGGAAAGAAATGACATTTCTGCTAGTTTTGGGCACAGAAGAGATATGGACAAAATTGCTGTCAGAAAATTTGAAGCAGCAGAGCTGGCTTTTCGCTGGAGATCAAGCAAGAGTTCATGGAAGAGGAGGTGACAGTTGAGAAGGGAACAATATCAGTAGCTGTGTTAGAAGAGACTGGGTAATTTAGTATCCTTCATTTGTTAGTGGAGGCTTGGAGAAAGTGATATACCCAAGTTCACAGGTGAGGGCAGAGTCAAGATTCAAACTCAGGTCCAATGTGTAGAAGGGTGAGAAGGTAAGAGAAACCATTTAGGAGACTTTTAAAATAATGTATTGAGAATTAGGGCTGAAATGGAGGTGGAGAGATGTTGCAGGAGAAACAGAGAGGAGGGCCCGGTGCAAGAGATACTGGGAAAGTAGAATTAAAAGTACCTGGTAAATAATTGGATATAGGAAGTAAGGGGAGGAGCGAGAGGGGTCAAAGATGTCTTTGAGATTTTGAACTTGAGTGACAAAGTGCCAGTAACAAAAACAGTAAAGCTGGGAAGTATGGCAGGTTTTATGGAGAAGATAAACTCGTTGTGTCCAAAACCTTTTTTTTAATGTGATATATCCTTATGTCAGTCTGGTGAAGTCTGTGATCCCTATCTCAGAGTAATGTTTTTAAATGCATAAAATAAAATGCATAAGATTTCAAATGAACAACATTTTTAATAGATGTCACCATGCCAAATACTCATAATCTCCGAGCTACAAGGAATGGAAATCTTTCAAAATATAGAGATCTAATGGAAGAAGTGAAGACAATATAGAAATGAAATGAGGTACATGTTATTTCCATCTTCCTGTCTGCTGTTAGAGTTGTCCCAAAGATGAGTTTATATCTCACTACTTTTATTCAGTTACAAAAGACTGTTATTTTGTCCACTTGTGTAATAAGTCATGGAACAAAAAGTGTAAAAGAATAATAGAAAAGCAGCAGACTTTTCTGCTATTATAAAAATAAATAATAAATAAATAATAAAAATAAATAACAGAGGAATAATAGCAGACTTGTCTCATGTCTCTTTGAATTCCATTGTAAATGATGAGAATGAGATGAATCATAATGATAATAATTATAAGTAATAACTTATATGACACTTTAGGACTTACCAAACCCTTTATCTGGTCTGATCCTCACAATATCTCTTGAGGTAGCTAGTGTGAGTATTATTATCCCTATTTTACAGATGAGGAAACTGAGGCTCAGAGAGGTTAAGTGACTTGTCCAAGTTCACACAACTATTTCAACTGCACCATGAAGTACTGTTAGTATTAGGAGAGTACTATACTTCAGGTACGTAGGGCTTTCATAGATTGGCCTGGGAACCCAACCTCTGAATTCCAAGTTTCAAACAACTGACTTAAATTAAAACCCCATTCAGAAGTTGGAGGTTTTCTTTGAAAACTGTAATTTTTCTCTCTTCCTTCTCTTGAAATTAAGAGATTTTCTGCTTTTTAAAAACTTATCTCATTCAGAAAAATATTCAATAGTCATAGTAACGCTTGTTGTTATGGTTGTTATGAAAGGCCTTTAATTGTTTTGCTTCAAAGTATTTCTTGCTAATTATTCTTGATTTTAGGACTTAATATTCAACTGAGTATTCAAGGAAGGATAAAAGCTGAGAATAAATTACTAAGAATCATTTAGAGTATATTAATATTAAATGTATATAAGGAATGTGTAATTCAAAGGTTCTTTGTTTCAGGTCTAAGACTTCTTGGCATAGGAAGAAATCAGTATATTGACCTTATGAATCAGTGTAGGTCATCAAAAGTAAGTTTTTTTTTCCTTTTTTTCTGTCCAAGAACCCCCCTCTTACCAAACAATTCTTTTTAATACAGCTATTTTTGTAGTGGTAGGATCATAGATTGCAGTTCCTTTTATCAAATTAAAGTTTTTCAAAATACATGTTTATGCAAAAAATCTAATTTATCCCCTACAATTAATTTCTTGCATGTTAGTGTGCTGAAAAACACAATTTTACATAGAAATGTTTAAATTTTTTAAAACAGTTTGGATATTTGCATTTTCCTATTTCTTAATTTATATCTTCTCGCCATTTTTAATTTTAGCTACACTGAAGAAGTGACTATACCTTCTCAAAGAGTTTTCACCTAAATTTCTATATGTTCACCTAATTTTTTTTAATTGGGATGGGTCACTAGGAGTTAGAGAGAACCCTAGGAGGTGAAGACATTTCTCCTTTCAAAATACTTCTGATATACACATACACAAACATACTTGTGTACACATATGCATGCCTATATATATAAATACTTAAATAATTTTGAATACCTCCCTGTCCCAGACCTGTGATTTTACCTGCATAGGGTAATGCTGATTTAAAAACTTTTTCCACTTGAGCCATATGGGCATGGGCTATCTGTTAAGGAGTTTGCCTTTGGGTGCTGAAGCAGCTGGCTCATGGCCAGTTAGCTGTTATACATCAGGGTCAGAACTGGAACCTAAGGCTTCTTGCATCTAAATTTGGCCCTATGTCCATTTCGTGTTATCTTTCCAGAATACTTTGCCTATTTAGAATGCTTATTGTAACTTTTGAAGCACATTTTGAAATCAATGTATATTCAATCTCCAGAGTATTCTCTTAAAGGAAGGGTAAGATACTTTCTTTTGGCATAAGGGGAAGTCATAATTTTTTTGATAACTCTGCAAGTTAAATGTTATCTCAAATGGACTGTGCCACTGCAGAAATTTTTCAGAAGGAAAACTGCTCGTGATCTTCTGCCAATGAAGCCTGTGGAAATTACTATAGAGGCATGGTGGGTGGTTCAGGCTGGTTACATCACAGAAGATGATATAAAGGTAATTTTAGATATTTATTTTATTCTAAGTTCACTATAGAATTTTTGGTCAGATTAGTTTTGAATTTGTTATAAAAAGATATATTTCCATACTTTGTTTTAATTTTAATACTTAAAAATATGTAATTTCATTGATAAACTTACTATCTAGGCAAATTATACTTTCTTTTTTTAATTAGTTGATTTATTTTTAGTTTTCAACATTCATTTTTATAAGATATTGAGTTCTAAATTCCTCTTCCCTCCTCAAGATGGCCTGCAATCAGATATAGGCTATACATGTGCAATTATGTTACACATATTTCTACATTAGTCGTGTTTTGAAATAAGAATCAGAACAAAAGGGAAAAACCATGAGAAAGAAAAAAAAGACAGAGAAAATAGTATGCTATTATCTGCAGACTCCATAGTCCTTTTTCTGGATGAAACATTTTATTCTTAATAGGTGGGTTTCATTATATCCTAAGGTGCCAGAATTCATCAGTCTTCTGCACTGAGCTAGCTAGGCTTCTCCTTGTTGGATGGGCATAGTCTGTCTTCTAGCATCAGTGTCTTTCCAACTTGGAAGCGCCACCAGAGACTGAACCCAGGTCACTTCCATGCTATGATAAGGCATTGTAATAAAACTCTTTAGTTGTGGTGATTCTAATAACATACTATTTTTCTCCAGGAAGATAAAACTAAAAGTCTCAGAGTAAATACTGGACTGTCATTAACAAACAGACAAAAAAGCTGAGTATGGTTTTAGGTCTGTATAGCAAGCTCTCTCAAAATCCTTGTTATGGTTCTAGTTCTGGCAGCCAAATGGATAGTAACGCACACAATTTTGTGTGTCCTAGGGGTGAAGTTTATAGGACACTGAACAACTGGAGCAAAGTATCTTAAAAAGTAATGAGCTCATAATTTTATAATCCTTACAGCTTTAGTTTAACATTTTAACAACAGTTTTTAAGAGACTTGTGAATTCAATTTGGACAAAACCTAATTAAAAATTTATTATTTTCCTCAGATTTGTACTTTACCTGAGAAATGTGCTATTGATAAGATCATCGATTCAGGTCCTCAGCTGTCTGGATCTCTAGACTACAATGTAGTACATAGTAAGTGGTTATTAAAACATTTAAGCCATTGAAAGGTTTAATAACATTTATTCACCGATTAATGTAGATGAAACTCCTGTTTCTTTAGACATTTTCTGTGGAAATGTGCTGCCAAAGACATCAAGTGTTCATTGTTTCCCAGTAGAACCACAGTAATTGATAAGGGCTAGAAACTTAAAACAGCATGAAAAAGATTTATCTAATTTTGAACATATTCAGAAAACTATCTGGTATGTAACTTTGGGCAGATTATTTAATCTCTCTGGGCATGTTTCTTCATCTGTAAAAGGAGGGAGTTGGATTAGATGACTTTTCAGGTCCCTTCTAACTCTAAAACTGTGAACCTGTGATTTTAGGTATAAGATAGACCCTGCCTTGGGGAGATGAGAGAAAAGTGTATTTAACAAGTAGAGAACAATTAATGGCACTGTGAATTGGTTAGAGTTGGTGTTAAGTAATATAGCATTGGCTATAGATACCCTTGGAATTCAGAGAAGGGACAATGTGTTTTGGAGGATTTGGAAAAATAGTTAGAGATGAGTTTTAAGCTATTCTACCTGTTATTATAAATTGTTAAGAGGAGCGAGCCTGATATTAGAAACATAGACAATGAAAGAAAAATTTCGTTTAAAGGAACAAAAAGTATTTTTTTTCTTTAGCTTTTTAATTTTGAGATGCAACATGGGGGAGATAGTAACACATTTTTATTTGTAGTTTGTCAAAATGAAGAAGTATTTGTTAAATACTAAGAAAATTTTGCAAGTGTATTCCCATAGAAGGTAGAAAAATTAGGCTTACAGTCAAGAAGAATTGGAACTTAAATCTTGCCTCAGACATTTACTAGCTATGTGACCCTGGGCAATTTGCTTAACTTCTCTGATTCTTAATTTCTGCAAATTATTTTCATTTCAGTCTGCAATTTCATCTTAATTTCATCTGCAAAATGAGGGTACTAGATTCAGTAGCCTCTAACGTCCCTTCCAACTCTAAACCTATGGTCCTGTGAGCCTGTAGTTCTCTTGGATCTTACAATCTAAGAAAGTTCTGGTTTAAACTAGTATGAAAAGTGTATAGTTATAGCCAGATATAAGCTTTAGTATATGAAAGAATTTGCATAACCTATAATTGTGCAGTTGTAGTAGAGGTTAGGAAGAGTAAAAGAGAAGAGGGATAGGATTTCAAAAATCATTTGGACAGAGAGAGAAAGAACATAACTAGTGTCTTGAAGCTAAACGAGCAACATTTTAGTAGGCCGGCATAATTCTTGCCCCATGCTCTCAACCTCCTTTTTACCTCTATATCTAGGCTGAGAGCTTCTTTCTTTTCCTTTCAGCCTGCCAAAACTTTTACTAGCTGCTTTGCTTTTTGATTGTCTGTGTCCATTCAATAATGTTAACTACATTCCTTTGTCACTTTTTATCTTCTAGATTACTGATAACTAAATTTTTTAAACCCTATTACAATAGTATGTAGAAAGTGTTGAGTGTCATAAATACACAAAATAAAAAATACTGAACACATTTAAACTTATTTTTAAAAAATTTCAGTGCAAAGTGTCTGTGCTATCCTGCAAAATATTTTCAGTCTTTTGGAGGGGGTTGGAGGGAGAGGGAGTAAAGAGAAGTACAGAAAATAGTTAATTTAGTTTTGCAAATCTGAAACAATGTATTCTTGTTTCTGTAGGTTTATATAACAAAGGATTTATTTATCTTGATGTACCCATATCTGATGACAGTTGTATTGCAGGTATGTATGTGTTATTAATATAATACATAACAGCATTTATGAAATGTCTGTATTGGATACTGTGTGCAGAAACATGTCTTAGGTACTAACGGAGATAATATTTATATAAGACATGGTCCTTGCTCTTAAGAAGCTTGTAGTCTAATAGATGGTCAAGATGTGAACTCAGATAACTAAGTGCTTTGCAGAGTTACAGAATGCTGTATGAGGAAGCTTGAGGAAGAACATTGTTATTGATGTGGGAGTTCTGGAAGTCTGTGGAGTGGTTAGCCTTTGAGTTCTGCTTTCATGGATGAGTAGGATAGTTAAGGGGCATGGGGGGCATTCTAATAACTACGTTTCTCAATAAATACTTCATTTTCCTGATTTCTTAAGTGACATATTTGGTCCTTATTTTTCCCTGGGACATTTTAATGTTTTTGTGTTTAAGCGCTGTACTAGTTGTGGAGAACACATAAGCATCTTAGAGTAGTTCTGAATCACAGCTGTCATATGCTCTAGCTCATGTAGTAGCAATGGTGAAAATGATTAAATTGTCCTATTCTGACATGATTTGACCCTGTTAGTGAAAGAATTTACTTTGCTCATTTTCTACTTAAAATAATATGAAAACTTTGCTAACTGTTCTTATGTGATTTATGGTTTTGGGTGGTATTTAGGTGATAAAACAGATTTAACCTCATAAAATATATTTAGACATAATTTGTATTAGAAGAACCTACTTAGTGATATAAATATTCTAAAGAGGAGCTAGTTAATACTGAAAATACTTTCAAAACTTGAAATATAGGGAGCGCTAAATCTGAAAAAACTAATCAATCATACCTACTCCAAGAGCCTAATATAGATATTAAAGAATACACATTAGTATTTTTTGATGGCTTGGATACTGTTTGTATTTCACTGCCAAATTATTGTTAAGCAAATAGATTCTGAAAAAAAAAACAAACCCCCAAACCAAATAGATTCTGATAGTAGCTTCTACCAAAATTGTCTTTCTGAATATTTTTGTATATTTGGGAACTTTCCTTTTGTTTTTAACTTCTTTGGAACATATTTTCAGTATTAGTATCATTGTAGTTTTATAGTTTAGTGATTTTTCTACTAACATTCCATGTTGTTTTTCATAAGTGGAACTAAGTCACGGTTATACCAACCGTGTTCCTGGCTTCATACAGCCTCCCAAGATTTGTCATTTTTGTATTTTGTCATATTTGCCAGTCTGAGGGATTTGAAATAAAACCTGAGGATTGTAATTTCTTTTGTTTCTGCTGCCACTGACCAAGCCTACTTCATGAGAACAATTAACTAGGAAAAGCCCAAGTCTTTCATGAAATAGCCTGGTTTTCCCTCATCTACCGTCTTTCTTCTTAATTCTACTCTTGCACATTTTCATATTGTAAATCTTCCTAAAGCATGTTTTTGATCATGTTGTATTCTCCAATCAGAAATCTTCAGTGACTTTGCATACACAAAGCAATCCCTACTCTTTTACTTGTCATACATGTGTCATACTTTGGTCTTCACATTCCTTCCAAGTCTTATCTCCAGCTCCTTAACTTCCTAAACTCTCCACTTTAAGCAGGCAAATTATTGTGAGGAAAGCACTTTGTAAACCTTAAAGCATTACATATACATTAGTTGTTGTTCATTGTCTCCTGAAGAAATTTGGCAATTTCCTACTATGTTTTTATTTCTGCTGTCCCACCTGGCATATCTTTTCTTTCCTCCCTGTCTTTCCAAAACCTACCAGTTCTTTGAGACCCACTGTAAACCACATGTCATTCAGAAAGCATTTTCATTCTGAAGTTTTCTTTCCCCTCTCTGTACGCTGGTAGCAGTTGTTGTTTTCACTACAGTTTATTTGACAATTACTTCAAGACATTGTCAGCCATTGTTTTTGTTGTATGCCTATGAGTAGTGCTATGACATACTTAACTACTTTTTGGTTGTCAAATAAATACACATTAAACATTTTTACATCAAAATATTGTTGGCAGTTTATAATTTTAAATTAAAGTTCATTTTAGTCATAACTTAGAGATCTAAGATATAGGATGGAAATGGGGAAACTTTACTGATCCACAAAAAAAGCCCCCCAAAATAAACATCTTAAGAGCATATACAAGTAAAGATAAATTTATGATCAACGTCAGGATTTTTTTCCAAGAGAAGAATTTTAAATCTGCTTTTAAAATTAAGAACATACAGCATAAAAGCTCAATTAAATAAATACGAAAACTTGTTTCTAAATTATGGCTACTTTCATTCTAAATGATGATCACTTAAAGGATAGGGGGAGAAAGAGAAGGATAAGGAAAGTAAGAGAGACATGTGGAGATAGATTAGGGGAGAAGCAGGAGAAAAGATTGAGTATTAAATGGAAAGAGTAGGGAGAGAGAGAACAACACATTTTCTTCCAACCTAATCACTGCTCTGCAGGACATTGACCCCATTTTCTTAAGGCATCTGCTCCCTGCCTTGGACCTTATGCAGTAGTTGAACAAAGAATAATCCCAAATTCCACGGGAGCAGCCTTGATTCTCTCTGTCATCTTCTCAGCTAACATTTACATAGACATAATGAATGGCCTCTGGTAATCTGTTTAGCATTTGCTTTTAAATTCTTGAGAATATGGTCCTCAATTCAAGAGCTTGTATAGGCTCAGTGTATTCTCCATCAACAGAGGTTTTCAGGTAGAAGTTACATGATCACTTCTCCAGGTGTGGTATAAAATAGAGAGTTTTGTTAGTTATGGCTTTTACTGTGTATGTCTTTGGGGGACCCACCAACTTTTAGATTCCTTGATACTCATGTTTTTTATTTGGTTTTGACTATGATGAAACAATGTTTGCTAATGAACAGTTTTTGGAAACTTTCTCTGGGTCACTTAAAATTAAGTCAGAGATCAGATTCAGGTGACTGACTTTTTATCCCTGGTAAGATATTTAAACTATGATTTTATATTTGTTAAAATTATGTCCCTAAGGAAATTTGTATTCCTTTTAAGTACCACCGCTTGAAGGTTTTGTAATGAACCGGGTCCAAGGTGATTATTTTGAAACTCTACTGTACAAGATTTTTGTTTCAATAGATGAACACACTAATGTTGCAGAGGTAAGTGTGACAGTTCTTATGAGAAACAAAATCTTAGAAACATAAAATGTACTTGTAATAAAGCAGACAAAATTTGATTTGATGATTTGGATAAATTTGGTTTTTTGAACATTATTAAAGGTCTCCTATGTTTTAAGCATTTATAGCTCATAGGAAAATCCTTTCAAATTATTTCTTATTCATATTGGAAATTAAAAAAAAGTTAATCCTTACGCATTTTATCAAATGACTTTCCATAATCATACTATTTAGAGGCAAAAAAAAATATGGACAGCATTTGTATATCCAGGAACCTTTTAAAGTCATGACTGTGTCAAGGAATATGTGAGATAAATGTATTTTTAAATAATTTTTCCTTTTGGGAATGAATGAATGACGCATTTATTTTGCACTTACTATGACCCAGCCACTGTACTAAAATGCTGGGGTTACAAATACAGTGGCAAAGATAGTCCCTGTCCTCAAGGAGCTTATATTCTTTTGGGGGAGACAATAACTCAGGGAGTTGTGGCTAGGGAGGGGTACTTCGGTTACTGTGATGGTGAGTGAGACCATAAAGAAAGTAGATTTACATAACCTATTGAAGAATAATGGCAGAGTGATCTAAGAACAGGAGGGGGGTTGGAGGTGGAAGGAAGGTCACAAGATTCTTGGCAAAGTTAAGGAAGAAATGGCCAGAGAGAAGGAAGTAAAATGAAATATGGGTTCAGGGGAGCAGCAGTCACCAGTCAGGACAACAGTGCCCCAAGGCAGAAGGTTCTTCAGGGTATGGTGTCTGGTGTAGGTAAGACTGTAGAAGAGATAATGAGTTTTAGTGGTTGGGGCTTATCTTTTCTGCTTTACCTTGACTTATGCCATATCCTTCTAATTGAGTCCTCTTCTTTGGGTCCTTACTCCTTTTCCTCTTTTATTGTCTGGCTTCTTTACTTCATGCAGTCCTTTTAGTCTGTTTGCTTCTACCATATGGTACCAGTTTCAGGGAACATTTGTTAAATATCTGTTGTGTGCAAGGTAGGGATAGGTACTAGATCTGAACTTCATGGATACAGGGAGTTCTCACATGAGGAAATTTGCTCTACCACTGTGTGTTAGCTCTTTCTCAGCATCTTACAGTTTTACAGAGTTTCTATACCACTGTGTAGTGAATGGAGTTGCCCAGGGTCACACAGCCAAGTATGTGTTAGAGGCAACACTTGAACCAAGGTCTTCTTGGCTCTTTATCCACTAAGCCCTTCTGTCTACTGGGGACTCACAGACAAAAAGGAGATGGTCTTCGGCATCAAATTAAAATTCCATGGGAGTGTGTAGGGGGAACAAGTGCACAGATAAGGAAATACAGGATAAGTGTGGAGGAAGTGAGAGTGGTGAAAATAATGGGGGATGGAGGGAGAAGTAGGTGGGCTCCCTAGAGGAGACTGAGTTCCTGCAAAGGAAGTCATTGTGTAGAGAAAGGAGAGGAGACATGTCAGTATTTCAGGCAGCTGCCTAGTGGGTCTGGGAGGGGTTAGAGATGTGCCTGTCTGAGCTAAGCAGCTATGAGAAGTCACCTGGGAAGCTCTGTAGAAGCAGGAATAATAAGTATTACATCTTTTTAGAACCTGAGGGTTTTAAAAAAAATTTGGTTGATTCTCTCCACTTTTAAAATTATAATATACATTATTATAATAATAATGTTCATCAAATGGTAATGTGCATCTTCTTTTATAAGCTTTTATTTTTTACTTCTTACTTTTGACTTTTTTCTCCTAGCTTGCAAATGTCCTTGAGATAGACTTATCACTAGTGAAGGTATGTAATTTTATATAGAAATTTAATTTTATTTCGTTGTTTGAATTGAAAGCTTAATGATTTTTATCAACTTTTTCTTCTCACTGTAAGTCAGTGTGGCTAGGTAGATCGGAGGCTGGGTTGAGATTCTCAGGAGTATTCTTAAGAGAATAATAGAGACTAGAATTATTAAGCCTTTGGAAAACTGGCCTGTATGAGTACTTTCTGGGTCCTCCTGTATTTTTTTCCTCAGATATATCAAAATTCCTAGGGAAGATACAGCTATCTAAAAAAACTATTTGGGTAGTTGTGCGGTGTGAAAATATTTAAGAACCACAGTTATAAAATGTCCTGAGATTTTCTTTCATATATTTCCTATAGGTACTTTGTTTTCATCTAAGTAGTAATCTATATATTTTTATTTTCAGAATGCGGTTTCCATGTACTGTCGATTAGGTTTTGCCCATAAGAAAGGACAAGTAATTAATTTGGATCAACTTCATTCATCGTGGCGGAATGTTCCCTCTGTAAACCGATTAAAGTAAATATTTTTATAGAATAATGGAATTTTTAAGATGCAAAGGGCCTTAGCAATTCTAAATTCCTTTATTTTACAGATGAGAAAAATGTGACTGTGAAGTGACTTAGCCAAGGCTAGTTAGTGGTAGGTCTGGTATGAGAATTTAAATCTCTTAATTTCCAGTCTGGTGTTCCTTCTGTCATACTGTGCTACCTCTCAGCTAACTTCTCGTTCATATTTTAAATCTTAATTGGGATAAACACAATTTGGGTTTATACCCCAGGTCTTGGTCTGAACATAATATCCATTTAAAATTGTGTATAATATATAAATGCGAACATTAGATGTTTTCACAAGGTCATGCAGTGATGTATATTCAACTTAAATTTACTCATTCATCAATAGGAGTACTTTAGATCCACAAAAGATGCTCCTTTCATGGGATGGTGGGGAAAGTAGGAGTCCTGTTCAAGAAGCTTCTTCAGCAACTGACACAGATACAAATAGTCAAGAAGATCCAGGTGAGCATTGACTCTTGGTTGAATTCAAATTACATCTGTGAATATGGAAAATTTGAAATTAACTTAGTCTGTGTATCAAAACAGTATTAACTTTCACATATGTTCATGGTTGTTGCTGTTGTTTAAGAATTGAAAATATTGGGGGTTTTTTGGTGGGAAATGAGCATAGGAAAATGAGGATGACTACCAATTTATTTTCTTATTTATTCTCATTTATATAAAGGTTAAACAAACTTGTACATTTTATTAAATTTTTCAAAGAAATACTTGGTTAGAATTTGATGGTTCAGACAGTCATCCAGTATATGGCTAAAATTGTGAAGTATGAGAAAGGCACCTAAGATAAAAGGAATGAGAAAAGGATCTCTAGAATTTGTTGAGATGTCATTAAATAAAAATGAAGTTAAAATTATTTTCATTAAATCTTTCATATACATGGAAGTTTTATTAACAGTGATATGTTTTTTGAATCTAATTTTATATTTGTATGACTGGGTGCCTGTGTTATACCTTCAGTATTCTTCATGTGTATTCTTTCCATTGGATGAATATATACTTTCTCATCATCAGTTGAAATAAAGTTGAAGTGAATGTGATGAAATCGCAATATTTCTAGATTTAGTCAACTGTTTTTAGTGTCTGCACAGATAAAGCAAACTCTTGCATTAGCTGATTGTAAATGTGATTTGCACATTTTTTTTTTAAATTTAGCCGACACAGCCAGCATAAGCAGCTTGAGTCTGTCTACAGGATACACGAAGCGTATTGCCTTCCTATTTGATTCAACTCTCACTGCCTTTTTAATGATGGGAAATCTTTCACCAGTACGTAAATTTCTTCTTAAAACCTGAAAACTTCTAAAATTATGAAGTAGATTAAATATGAACTAATGTGATGCATATGTACATTGCTTGATATGATAGATTAATTTCTGAAAACAAGTATGCAAACACACACATATACACACCCAAAGAAGAGAGATAAGAAAGGTTACCCTTACCTCTTATTACAGAACAGGAACTGTGGGCTTTAAATATTGAATGTAATATTAGACTGTTTTGATTCATTAGTTTTGCTGAACTATTTTTTCCTCATTTTTATTCTTTATTATAAGTGATGACTTTCTTTAAGGGGGAGATGGGCAGGAAATACTGGGAAATGTAGGTGGTGTTAATTTTTTTTTAAGTATGTAATTACTTTTCTGGTTATCCAAGCTATATTTAAGATATAACTGATTGGTGTGTTTTAAGGAGCTTATATTGAATCATTTTATCAAATGAAAACAATCATTGAAATATGAAGAAAATCCCCTAATTTTTTTTAAAGGGTTTTTTTTGTGTGGGGGGGGTGAGAGGCAGGAGTGGGATGTAGTTTATTGGAGTTTCTTAAATTGAAGCATACTTGAATTATTTAAAAAAGAAAAACTTGGAAAATATTTACAAATTAAACTTGTTTTTCCTTTCTTGGATTTCTCTTTTAGAACTTGAAAAGTCATGCAGTAACTATGTTTGAAGTTGGGAAACTATCTGATGAATCCCTGGACAGTTTTCTTGTAGAACTTGAAAAGGTAATTTAAACTTTCATTATGAAACTTTCAGTGTACATATCCATACTTCTGAGCAGAAAGAACTAATGGTCACTGATAAAATTAAGAAGTTAGGTGATGTTACAAGTATCACTATTTTTTTTCATATATTTATTTATATTCCTCTTTAAATATTTTAAGTGCATTTATTCTTGTTAGTCTTTGAGCCCCTGACATACTGAATGAATAAGTCTACTGATTACTGGAAAGAGTGACATGACCATTAATCTACCTCTATAGAGATGATTAATTTAGTTACATAGAAGCCGGGGTTAGAAATCTGGGTCTGGAAGTTCCTTGATTCCAAAATAACTTTGGGGTTGTGGAAAGAGCATTGTATTTGGAGTCAGAAGATTTGGTTTTGGGTCCTGCCTCTGCCACTTTACGAGCTGTGTGACTTTGGGCAAGTCTCTTCTCTCTGGGCCCTCAGTTTCCTTATCTGTAAAATAAAATAGGTGGACGAGATAGCTGCTAGTGTCTCTTACAGCTCAAAATATACAATCTTGTGATTGTTCCCTTAAATTTTATCTTTAATACTCCACTGTTACGTTCACCACTTGGTGAGATTTACCTGAACTTTTGTTCCACTTTTAAATGTGGAACAGTATCCCATGGTATCACAGTTATTCATGTCCACTCTCACTATCCCTTTTAGCATCTTGAAGACTTCAGCCATATTTGCCCTTAACCAACTTTTTCCCAGTGAGTACAGCCCTAGTTTTCCTAGCTATAAATCTTGATTTCCCCTTTATTGGTGTTTTCTATCCCCTTGATATTTTCTTCTCTGTTGTGTTCCTTCTCTTTGTCTGCCAAACTTTGTGCGCCTAATTTGTTTCTTGACTAATAATTATGGTGCCTTCTGGTCTTCATTTATAAGCCCTGCATATTAATGTGCTATTTACTGAATTTGTGGTAATTCTGATTTGTTTCTATTTAAAAAAAAAATCTAATATTATTTTTTGCTCTTTTTTTGTAGAACTTTTGTTCCTGTTATTAGTAAAGGAAACATATTTCTAAGATAATCTTCATTACTTTTCTTTTGTATGTCTTACACTGGATTTTCACTGCTCTTCTGACATTTTAAAAATCACATCAACCTTATTTCTTACTATGCCTTCTTCTTTACATAGGAACTTTATTTGTGTGCTAACACAATGAATTTTGATTCTCAGGCTATTTTTTTTAACCTTATCCTATCTTTCATTAATGTAGTAATTACTAGGTTAGTTCACCTTTCTCTCTCATAATTTTTTACCTTTTTTTATGGTATAGCTAATCCTGGGTAAAGAATTCTATATTCCAGTGTTTAGTTTTCAACCATAATTTACACCCAGTTTTTAAGGCTTTCTGATTTTGTTTTAGCTTATTTAGTTGGCCTTGTCCATTCCACAGGATTAATTTTTTTAATATTATACTGTGGGCTTGTCCTCTAGTTTTCCATATTCTTTGAATATATATGCTGCCCTTAATATACAAAGGTGACATTACTAGCCCAGTGTCGGTAGGACATGTGCTTTGTATTTTGTGTTCAGTTCTACATGTGATGCGTAATACAAAGTTTGTGACATGACTAGATAAGAATAGAGGTACAATCTGTGGCCCTATCCTCTATTTTTCCCCTTTGTGAGAGTAATTGACCTATGTGGGGATGTAATCCATGATCTTGCCTTCATTAGCAACACATTCAAATAAATTGAGTTCAGCTCTTGACTGTGTCTTCTAGAAGAACTAGTTTTTATTCCTTAGGGAGTTTACTGAAGTGTCAGTTTTCTAATAAATCACTCTTGGTTTTGCCTTTATCATTGTTAGCAACAAGTTTTATGTCTGATTTTGATGGCCCAGCAATGGGAGCTATTTTGTTAATTTTGTACTATCCTTTAAAATCGTTTGCTGTATTGTGTCATAAAGAAAGAGGGAAGCCACTGTTCAAATTGCAGTAGTATCACCCCACACATAGGAGTACTACATTTTTCATTGCTCTAGCTGGGGAGTGTTAATTTGAAACACAAGTGAAGTGGCAGGGCTGGATTTCATATTGTTGGAACAAACTTATTGATTTTTAATTTTAAGTATGGACTTAGTATCCATCTGCACAATGTTAATATGATTTGTTAAAGTGAATGTATTATCTGTTGGATTTATTCTCTTGACTTAGGTTCAGAGTACTGGTGAAGGAGAAGCACAAAGATATTTTGATCATGCACTTACTCTGAGAAACACAATATTGTTCTTACGACACAATAAAGATCTAGTTGCACAAACGGCGCAGCCAGAACAGCCAAATTATGGTATGATAACTGCATATGATTTTTAAAGCCATGATTCCATGAGAAGTATTTACAGTAAAATTAAATAAATTATCTTTACTTACTTGATCCTGAGGTGTAGATAAAAGATAAAATACTGGGTTTGTAACTAGAGATATGTTTTTAAAGATAGTTCTCTATCAGCTATCCTTTATAAGTTAAGATATGAATGAGCATCAGCTTTAGTTTTCCATTCTCTAGCTGTCAAGTATGTCAAGAACTTGTTAATAGGTTAATTTAAGGTGATAAGGTTTTAAACTCTTTCTCTTACCCATTATCCTTCAGTTTTTCACAGATTCTCATTGTGGTATGTGTGCTTATTCATAATTCAGGTTTTCCTTTGGATCTTTTACGATGTGAAAGCCTCCTTGGTTTGGATCCTGCCACCTGCAGTAGAGTCTTAAACAAAAATTATTCTCTACTTGTTTCCATGGCTCCCCTCACCAATGAAATCCGACCCATCAGCAGCTGTACTCCCCAGGTAATAACATTGTAAAAAGAACAAATATCTACTCAAAGGTGTGATAATGTTTACTTCCCCCAGGAGACAACATAGGGTGGCCATTATAATCCTCTTTGACCTTGAGTTGTTCTTAGAGACCTCCAAGATATCAAAATTAGAAAAGAAACAACTCTGTGTGATGGAACCACAGAATTATCACCTTTGCTTGGAGAATTTTGAGTGGCAATACAGTTTTTCATTCCAAAATTAGAATTACAATGAACATTTATTTATTAGTGAAATATCTTAAAGTACACATTCCTGAAAGCTATGAAATTTTATCTCACATTTCTTGGGGATGTCTGATAAGGACAAATTAAGTCTTGTGCAGATGGGAGTCAAGATATTACATGATTTGAAAAATCAGTGACTCTGAAATCGTAAGTTATATGTCAAATGTTCCTACAGTTATCCAAAGTTAAGAAATTATTTTTGGAATTCGCCACTTTATTTTGTCTACTTTTGTACACATGGCAAAAAGTCCTCAGTACCCTTTTCGGGCCTGGCTTGTTCTTTTTCCCAGGCCCACAGACCTTGAGATGGAATTGAAAAGTACAGAGTAAAGAAAGGGAGTGGCTGCTGTAGCAGAAAGCATGCCCTATGCTTGCTTCTTGTTTTCTTCCTATCCGAGTATAAAGTCCACCCCACTGGGCAGCCCTTGGTAGAATTCTTGAAATGCAGATGTACAGTAACATCAAGAGGGGTTCTAATTAACTAAGGTTTGAATGCCAGTGAAACATTATCAGATTACCATACTTCTAGGGATTCCTTTATAGGCATAAAACTTATCTTCTATCTTGTACAAAGATGATATTTATGATCCACTAGAATTTGGTTATATACTTGTCCTATACATCTTTCTTTGTCCCATACACCTTTCAGTCTCCCACAGCACTAAACGTAGAGCCTTGAACAAAGCATGTACTCAGTCAGTGTTTGTTTGAGTGAATGGTCTCATTGTGCTTTAACTCCTGATGTGCAGTGAAGGTCTTTTCTGCTATATTCTGCAGCCTTGTCTTTCAGTTACTGGTATAGATTTCTAGCCGTTATATTTCTGGGTCACTTGAAATGTATTTTCACAAGTGTAGCAACGACAGAAATGAAATATTCAGCATTTTGTGGAAAAATACTTGGTTGTCATCTGTATTTAGTGAATGCATGAAGTTAATAATTTCAACTTCCCCTTTAATTTGATATTGAGATCTGTTTTGTTGTTGTAGCATATTGGACCAGCGATACCAGAAGTCAGCTCAGTATGGTTTAAATTATACATTTATCATATTACTGGGCAAGGACCACCATCTCTCTTACTTTCCAAAGGTACAAGGCTACGAAAACTTCCAGATATATTTCAGGTATTCTGAGTGCATGTAACTTTTTTTTTTTTTTTCAACATGGGAAGGAGTAGTGCTGAGGGAATGGGAGCTTCTGTTTGACCCTAAAGTTAATTATTAAAAATGTTTTAAAAATTATGTTTAGAAGTGACTGCTTATCTGTTGGCTTATCTGTTATTCATTTGTATCCTGTAGGGTTATGATCGCTTATTAATAACTTCTTGGGGTCATGATCCTGGAGTAGTTCCTACTTCGAATGTGCTTACAATGCTGAATGATGCTTTAACACATTCTGCGGTTTTAATTCAGGTATTATAAGCTTATTTGAAATGCTAAAATTTGACTTATTTTAACTCTGCTTAGAAAGCTCTCTTAGAATGAGGCTGAATTTTAGTTTGGGCTTGATTAGTTTGGAATTGTGAGAATAAAGTGAATGGCTTCAGAAGATACAGATTCTTAGTCTGGCTGTGCCCCTGATTTGCTGTGTGGCCTTTGACAAGTTACTTAACCTTTCTGGTCTTGTTTCCTCATTTGTAATATGAGTTAGGTGCAATAAATGATATTCAAAATCTTCCTAGTCTTCAGATTTTACTGTAATGTAAATTAGTGAGGTTCTGCTGTACCTAATAGAGAAGAAACTTCTAACCTAAACATTAAAACATCATAGTTTTCTGTTAAGAAAAAAGATACTTGATTTTAATTTTGCCTAAAAGAATACCTTTATTAAATTATGTCATATAAAACTTAATAGAGCCAATATTTTTCTTTAATGTGCTAAAATATAAGTAATAGACTTTTGATGAAATGTCATATTTATTTCTTTGTTTACTTTTTATGTACAAGTTTAAATTTTTAACTTGTTTACCTGTGAGATAGGATAACAGTGAAAAGGCAAGTATGGTAATAATACTCTTAAGAGCAAAACATGTTTGAAAGTTCAGTTTCTTTTAAAATAGAATGTTTTAACCTATATAATTTTCCCCCTGAAGTAAAGTTCTTTAGTTAGGAGACTTATGCTCATAGCAAAAAAATTATAGAGAGATTTGTTTGTTGCTATAATCTTTCAAAGAGGAAAGGAGCAGGATGGAAATTGTTTACAGTTGAATATCAGGGTGCAATTTTGCTATTAATAGGACTCCATCTAGTATCATACAGAGGCAATTGTGGTACCCTGGAAAGAATGCTGCGGCCATCTCTAGCTGTGTCATCTGGGGCAAGTGCCTTAGCTTCCCTAAGCCTCGGTGTCTTCATCTATAAATTAGAATGATAATGTCTAGAGTGCCTTCCTCACAAAATTTCTGTGAAGATCAAATTAAGATCATTTATGTAAAGTACTTTTTGAACTTTCAAAGCTCTTTGTAATTTGACTCAATTCAACAAATGGAGTGCCTGTAGGCAAGGCATTCTGCTAGGTGCTGGTCATGTAAAGACAAAAGACAATCTTTCTTCCTAAGAAACTGAACAGATGAACGAGATGCCAGTTGTGATTAAGAAGGAAAAGAGATCTGAAGTATTCTTGGAATATATAAAAAGAAAGAGGAGGAGGCAACATGTCACAGTGGAAAAACTACTTTGTCTGGAGTCCAAGGCCCTGGGGTCAGATCCTTCCTCTAATCCTTCTTATGTACTGTGAGCAACTCGTTTCGTGTATGGTGGCCTCAATTACTTCATCTGTACAATGGGTGAGGGGGTGAGGTGAGCTAGATGTGGCCTTGGAGCTGTCTGTTCTTCGGCTCTAGACATCACTATGATCAGGGATAGATTTTTAATATATACCTTTGACTTTTAATTTTTTGGTATTTAGGGCCATGGCATGCATGGAATGGGTGAAATCATGCATATACCTTTCCCGTTTGATGAATTGGAACTGCAAGGAGGTAATTCAACTCAGCAAATATTTATTAAGGCTCCTTTGTGCAAGGTACTGAGCTAGGGACTGGGTAATCTTTTACTCTTGAATTGTTCACAGCTGATTTATTAATCTATATAACATTCACTGTCAAAAATGGAGCAGAACATCTTTCTGCTATTAGGAAAAATGAATTCAGTTTTAGATTTCTCCCTTGCTACTCAGCAAAGAGAAGGTGTAGTGAACTAATTGTATATTTGAATACAGGGAAATGTCTGTAGTTCTTTCCACCAAGCCTCATGTGGCATGGCTGAGTGTGTACACCATTCTGTTCCCCTCGTCTGAATGCTCTTGTTTGCCGATATTCTTCTTAAAAGAGTACTCAGAATTTAACACAGCGCTCTAATATGAAGTGGGGAAGAACTTTTAAATCTCTGATCTGGTTACTCCTCCTAATATCGTTTCATCTTTTAACTCATTGTACTAGTATTTGGCCAAAACCTGTAAGCTTTTTTTGACAGTTATCATCATCATCATCATCATCATCATCATCATCATCATCATGATGTCAGGTCTCTACCATCCTCTGTTCATATTGTTAATAGAATAACAAACTCCATACTTCTTTTATCCTTATCAAACTTCATCTTGTGTATTTTTAACCCAGTGATATTGAACTCAATAAATTGAGATGGATCCATGTGGGCAGGCTATTGACTTAGAAAACCACCAAATTAACAGTATCTATTTTGTGTTGTATTTTTGTCTATTTTGCTGAACATTACCCAATTTGTAGTTGACTCTGGTTCTGCTGCATTAGAGTTTTGTAGGCTACCAGTTTGACATCTGTTTTAGCACATTGTGTAGCCTTTGAAGTTATTAAAAATCCTGATTCTGTCATCTTCCATATTAGTTACTCATCCCAATTTTCTGCTTTATGAAGAGTTGATAAATGTTCCTTCTATGTATTTATCCGTCATTAAGGAAAATGTTGAAAGCATCCAGGATTGAGACAGCAGAGCTCTGGGGCATAATACTAGAGACTTGCAGGTTGGCATTGATAGGGAATCAGCACTCTGAGTATAGTTGGCAATGATCCACTGTGAATTCATGAAACTGTATGATTGTCTAGCCCATATTACTCTTATCTTGGCTATAAGCACATCATCAGAGGTTTTGTCAAATGTAAATATGTGTCTGTGTTTATATAGACATGTATGTGTGGTATACACACACTATTATATATTGTGACATACATATTTTATGTAAACATATATTATGTTTATTTAAGTAGGGAGAATACTTTAAAAATTATTCAGGGACAATACTTTTTGGTAAAGCACTTACATTCAAAATGCTAATCTTTTATATATAAACTAGAATTCAGTTAAATTACCTTTTAAACATTACTACTAGTATGCTGCAATAATTACTAACCTTTAGTTAGAAAATAATTCTTTTAAACTAAATTTGGAAGCTTGGAATAATTGTTTATTTGTACATGTTTGACATCACAGTATTCCTTTTCAGGAAATGGTAGAATTTAGAATAATGTAATAGAATTCCCTGTTGTTCTTTTTTACTCTATGTCTAAGGTTTTCCATTTTCTACTTTTCTGGTCATATAGAAATCATATCTATATCAGGAATTATTTTAAAGGCAGTACTTTGTTGTGAATTCACACTTTTCTACACTAGAAGTTTATCTCTATTTCCTTCCCTGTCTCCTAATCCCAGTCTTCATGAATAGGTAATGAGAAAGAAGAAATTAATTTGAATGTATGGATATCTTTTTTGCCTAGATATGTAAATAGGTATGTAGAAACTTGGAGATAGTCACACTTAGTTTCTAATAAATAATTTTATAAAATTGGGCCTTTAGAAAATATACCTTAAGTGTCTGGTAATACATTTTTAAGAAAATCTTCAGCTTGTTCTGTAGATGTGGGTATAGGGCACTGGTAGCAGTAGATGTCTCAGATTTGTAATTTTTGCTGATACTGAACCAATGAGTGACTCACCTAATTTTTGCTGGACCTTCATTTCTTGGTCTATAAAATGGGGGTGGTGGTGTGGTGGAATAAATAGTAAATCATCCCTACTGCCCTCTCTAGCTCTAAACCTCCCTATCCTAAAGTTTAGAATTTGTCAAGTTTCTGTTATGTGATGGATACATGCATTTGAGTGCAGACATTTGTTATGTGGAGGTCTTCTCACTCTTGAACTTGAAGTAATCTGGTGCCCAAAGTACCAGAATCACAGATTTGGGAGGGACCTTAGATGCCATACAGTTTATGTCCACATTTATGGAACTTACACAAATTTTCACAAACAGCCATTAACAAGTCCATTTAGTAGAGATCTAAATATGCTTCTGAGGTTATCTAAAATGATTTTACTTATGCAGTTGTTTAATCTTTTATTTATTTATTTTGCTTAAGCCTCTGTTCCCCTAGTTTATTAGTAATACTTAAGTACTCAAATGTATCTGTGATCTCTTTGATTCTGCAGTACCTGTATTGAAGTGATTTGATTGAAGCCCATCTGTACTTGACTGGCCTGGGTGACTGCTTTCTCTTGACATCAGGAGCATTTCAGTGGAGCACTCTGACTGTTTGTCATCCCTTGTTCTTGCCAGGTGACCAGCCTGCCTTTTCTTTCTGTCATACAATTCTTTGATGACATGATTTACTCCTGTTCTTCTTTGTAGTTCCTTGTTGGTTACATGATGCACCCTGCTCATATTCATAGTATGTCTTTGCATTGCCTTTTCTGTGATGGGCTTCTTTAGTTTTTTAGATGAAAGTGGTGTTTTATGTCTCACTGCAGTAACACAGGAGTATAATGTTTGTATTGAAAAGATGGGTCTTTACTGTTATGGATGCTCAGGGTCAGTAAAAGTATCAGGAAGTTTCCTAAAAGAACTTCACTATGCTCTCCTCCTTTTCTGCTCTTGGGTCCTGCTTATTGTCCATCTGTCTTTTCTGTCCCAGATATTCTCTCTCTTTCTTTCTGACATGTGTTTTAGGGTATCTATTCTGACACCTGTTGAAATTTGAGTGGTAGACATTCTTCATCCATTTGTTTTTTCCAGGACAGATTATTTTGAGTAAATACAGATGTCTTCTAGGAGGTTCTGCACTCTCTTGGGGCTTAAAGCAGTGAACACAGTTCTATCCACAAACCACATCATCTGCAGCAGATCCCACTTCAGTCTAGACTCTATACTACATCTTCTCCAGTACACTGGTGAATACTTTGGGCTAGTGTACTTCTTCCTGTTTATTGGAGGGTGATCAAACAGGGTTATTTCTGTTGTTTTGTTTTACAATGACTCTTGAATCATTTTGATCTGTGGATGGGAGAACCCTGTAAAAGAACATGTAAGGGCCCATTTTGTTGTGCATCATATGCTTTTTTTTTTTTTTTTTTGCAATAGACACAATATGGGTCCTTATAGTTCTGAGATGGTAAAAGATGAGGTCTACCGTTGAACATCATTTGCAGAAGCTTTTATGATCTTTAGTAATACCTTCAATTTGTGAATAGGTGGTCCTTGTGAAGACTTTGTATAGATGAGAGAAGAGGCATAAAGTTTGATAATTGTTTTCTCTGCAAACTTTTTTTTAATCATCAAGGATTTGAGGGTTTTTTTTTAATACTCTTGGTATCCTCCTCTTGTTGAGATACCTTGTAAATGAATCCCTCAGTGCCCTCACAGTTGTATTTCTTCCAGCACTGTTCTTTATGGAAACTTGATTCAGTCAGCTACTTTTAATCTTCATTCTCGTTAGTGCCATTCCTATTCCTTCTGTAAGCATCTCAGGGACTGTAGGGTGAAGATCAAAGTATGGTGGTTCCACTATCCTTGGTGGATTTTGGTAATTATTTTTATAGATGTTTTCCATTTTTCTTCCATTTGTAGTCCCTTCCTTTTCAATCCTTCAATGCTCTCATGATGACTTTGCTGACTTGAATATTTTCCCAAGTTTTCTTTAGACTGGTTTTACACTCTCCTGCTTTTCTCTGCATTATAAGATGATATGCCTTATAATCATCCGTTGTTCTCTTTAATATTTATAAATAAGTTTATATTCTAGTATGTCACACTTGGTGTAGCCACCTCTTTCTGGCAGGCAAGTCAGTATTTGCTGACATTGATGTTTTCAGGGCTCTTTCGGTTTCCTTGTAATAATTCATTTACATTGGTTTACCTTCTGGATGAAGTTAATACAGTTGTTGATATTATTCCAATCTCTATTCTTCATTTTTTCTTTTTAGTAGCTTGCTTCAGTAATTTCATGGTGAATTTTCTTAATTGTGTGCTATATCTTTTTCTCATTAGTAGTCTTTCCTCTTGTTGACTAAACATGTTGATCTTTTCTCTGGTAAACAGATGACCTGACTGTGCACAGGATGCTGATTCAGGGGTATTTCCCGGGCCAGTAATAAATCTTTTCTCACCTGTTAAGGAGTGATGTTCCATTTCGTTCTTTTGGTGCTTGCTTTGTCTAGTGCCTGGCAACTCTTTCTGAAGAAAATGTTAGCATTTTAGAGGTGTGGGGTTTCTAAATAATCTCTAAATGTTTGATGCCTGTCATTTATTTCTCATAAACCATATTTTCACATCTGTTTCTCCTAATCCTTACCTTGACATACCTTTTCATTAAAGTCACCAAAGAGGCCATCATAGGAGTTCCTAAACTATAAAATATTTTTAACAGTGAATTGTATGAAGACATCAAAAACATTCAAAAAACATTATTAAATGCCTTTTATGTGCAAGGTTCTGGTCTATGTGCTAGAAACACTAAGACAAAAATGAAAGAGCCCTTCCCTTCAAGAAACTTCAGTTTTGCTGGGGGGGATGCAACCGTGCACAGAGATAAGTAAAAAGAGAGAGAGCACTAAATTTCAGGAGCACTAAGATGAGAGTACAGTGAGAGTGGAGATCAGGAAAAGCCCATTGTGGCTTGTGACATCTGAGTTGTTTTCAAGGTGTGTTTACCAAGCCTACACATGATACTGAGATGGGAAGGAGGATCGGTAATATATTTGTTGGATGACAGAGTTGGATTCCGAAAAGTTTTGGTGGTTAGTAGCATAGAACACAGCTGAAGAAGTATGGTAATAACAATCAGTTCCTTTGGTTCTAGTTTCGGTTCTGCTGTGTGAGATTGGGACAAGTCACTTTTGATCTCTTGGCTTCAGCGGTCTTATTTGTAGAATGAGTGCTTTGGACTCTATAACCATGACATTCTAAACTCCCTAGTCCTGTGATTCCTAATCCTCTTCTTCTGGGAAGTGTGTTCACTCAGTAAAAAGGTGTAGCAGATTTGGAACGTCAAAGAAGTTCCAAATAAGAATGTGCTGATAGCTATCCCTCTTGACTGAAATTAGCATAGGTAAGCATTTGGCCCTGACCTGAAAGTGAACAAAGTTGGCAAGGATGGCTCCTGTTTCTCTTGAATGTCAAATGCTTGCTTTACCAAGAGAGTGCATTTATCCTTTGGGATAGCAGCAAATAAGGTGTGAAATTGTTGTGTTGAATATGACTGATAGATATATATAAAATCTAAAAGGTGATATTGCTAATAACTTGAGTAAGAGGAAAGTACTGTCCAGTCTGGGATATGTACAGTTGTGATGAAGTCCACAAAGTCTTTGGTAGGCTTTATTGTTGTACAAATGTTAGTTATCTTTATATTATTTTCTGTTCTTAGAGTTGACTCGAGCCAATCTGGGTGTTCATAAAGCACTGCAAACATTACGGGAAAAAGTGGACTTAGAGCACCTCTGTGGCTATGTCACCATGTTGAATGCTTCTAGCTGCCATGCTGCCAGCAGAAAACTCAGTGATGCATCTGATGAAAAAGGTTAGCTATTTGTCTGTTTATTTTCGAGTTGGAAAAGCCGATTTTTAGTTGCAGTACCTTCAGAAAATGGTAAGGGACTTGAGCATGTTTTCTGTGAGACGGAAATTCTTTTATTAGAGGATAAGAAAATGCTTTTTTGAATAAATATTCTTCTCTCTTCTCCACATAAGGCAACATTGCCTGCGGCTTTACTGCTAACTTAAGCATTAAGACTAGGGTTAAAAGTTCTAGTCCTTGAATGCAGTTGTGTTGGTGCCTTACTTGATAGGACTTACAAATCTGGAGGCCATGGTGATTAATTATTTCAAAAGAAAGTAAGAATTAATTCAGTTTCCTAAACATGGATTTATATTCCTTGATCATAATCTATTTTCATTTTAATGATTATTGTCACAACAGCAAAGGATTAAAAATAGTCCACCAGAGTAGACGTACCTTATAGCTGGGTTTGGCTCCTAGCTTTTCATGCCTCTGATACTCTGGATTCTGCCTTTTGCTTTTGCTTTTGTTCCAGGAACCTTCACAGAGAAAGAATAGAGCACATGACTATCTCTGTATGTCACTGGCCTTGAGTTAGTACCTGTCACTTCTAGAAAGACTTCTAGTGAAATATTGGCAGGTGTCCCACCAGCAGACTGATGTAATGAGAACAGAAAGCCTAAGAAAATTGATAAATGACACTTTGCTCCTGAACTAAGTCTGTTTCTTTCTCTTGGCAATTAGAATTGTTTGTTAAAAGAATTATATTGTTAAGAATAAAGAATAATTTTTATTTTTCTTCCTTGTAAAGTAGTACTTAAAAAAAATTTCTTGAGATTTAAAAATACAGTTACCAGTTATATGCTGAAACTTAATCTTTGTAAATTTAAGTTGCTCTTTTGTTGACTGTAGGTTGTTCTTTTAAACAAAACCATATAGAAAACTCTACATTAGAAGAAATTTCAAATGGAAACTCCCCATCTGGTTTGTCCACTGTATATGTTTTCCATCTTGACAATGGCTTCTTCTTTCTTGTCTTTCAATTGTTCTTCTGCTTTACAGTTTACCTTCATCTCAAGAGTTCCTAAAATTCTAGACTGGTTGTTTCCAGCCTCTAAGTAGGACCTCTGGGCATTTGGAGCAGTTACTGTCAAGGGACTGTGGATACATATATGCACTAAACATTGTCATTTTGATCTTTAGCTCCAATACTATGTAACTCCAGACTGAATAACAGCTGTCACACTCATAGATGTATTTTTTTAAAATTTATACAGATGCTATTGCAATTCCAAAATACAAATTTAAAAGCATTACTGACTTCTTGGACACTTTTTATTATGTGTCTTCTCAGTCCCATGTCCAAACTGTTGCTAAGCCCTTTATAACCTGACCCCTTCTTATCTTTTCAGTTTTCTTAGTCTTTCTCCCTGCCACATACTTTGTGATCCAGTGACAGTGGCCTCCTTGCACCAGACATGCTATCTCCCAACTCTGAGCATTTTCACTGACTGGACTCTATGTCTGGTATGCTTTCACCCTTCTGCCTCCTGGCTCCTCTTACTTCTTTAAGGTATTGCCTTAAGATTCCACCTTTTAGAAGAAGCCTTTCCTGATACCCCTCACATTAGTGGCCTCTGTCTTTTGATTATCTTCAATTTATCCTATGTATTATTTTGTTTCTGTATAACTGTTTGCTTCCCCTATTAGACTGTGAGCTCCTTGAGAGCAGGGACTGTCTTTTGCCTTTCTGTTTCTAGCACATACCACAGTGCTTGTTACATAGTAGAAGCTTAATAAATACTTGTTGACTTGACTGTATTCATGTGGGAGTCCACAGAAATTTTTTTTTTAACTTAAAAAGGGATCGTCATACTCAGAGATTGAGAAACATTGGTTTAGACCATCAGCTCATTTCACCTTAATGCTAGAATTTTTGGTGTGCTAGCCTAGCTTCTGTGTATCCTTGTTGAGTGTTATTTTGTGGATGTGAAAAAATATTACAAAAAGCCTATAGGCCTGATATTACAAAAAAGACTATAGGCCTAAAGTCATTTTTTATGAAATGTGAAGACTGAATTTTGAAGTACTTGGGTTGACTGAATATGAGTGCTATGTAAATATCTTTAATTGTCTTTAATTAGGTGAACCTGATTTGGCTTCAGGATCAGATGTAAATGGAAGCACAGAATCATTTGAAATGGTCATCGAGGAGACTGTAGATTCAACAACAAAGCAAAATGTTGATGGTAAAATTGTTAGAATTTTGAGAGACTATTAAATGTTTTAAGTCACTATTTTTATTTCCCCCAATAAGTTGGTATTGCTCTGTGTTTATCATGGACTTTTGAAGAAAACACCTTTTCAAAATCCTATTCATATCATCCTAATAATTGTGTAATTAAAGGGTTATAAATTGATTGCTGCTGAGTACTTGTTTCAGTTTCATTGCATTTAGTGGGTTTTTTTAGACTTCTTTTTCTGATATTTCTTCCTGCATTTTTTTTCTCTTCTCTCACAGTCACTGCTGTCATCACTCTTCACCTGGACTTTACAGTCGCCTCCTAATTGCAATCCCCTCTCTCCAATCTATCCTCCCCATCACTACTAAATTAATACTACAAAGACATAAGTTGATTCATGTCACTCCTCTGATCAGATATGCAAGTCTTTACTCCCACTTACCTATTGAGCCTTATTGTATATTACTCCCCTTCATGAACTCTCATTCTAGCCACAGCAGCACTGTATTTGCTGCTCTAGCTCTTGACTCTTTTGTGAATTCACCTTCAATGTCTGGAAGCTGCTTCCTCTTCACCCTTGTTTTTCAGAATTTGTGATTTCCTTCAAGGCTCACCTCAGGTGCTCCTTTCTGTGTGGAGCCTTTCCTAATTCTCTCCAGTCCAATTGGATTTCCTTAGCTATGTACATTTCATTTCCCCCAATAGAATGTAAGCTTCTTGAAGCCAGGTGTTAGGATATTTGTGTCTGTTTTTGTCCCCAGTGCCTAGCATGTTGCCATGCATATAATAGATATTTGTCAATATTTGTCAGGTTAAACTTTGGAGAGTTTCAGAATTGGCAAACATTTTATTTAGCTTGAACTTTCATTTTACTGATTTTGAAGGGTTTTTTTAAATGTGTATTTTCTTTTGTAGTAGCTACAACAGAAGTTGAATGGGTTCCTCTTGAACTGTGCTTTGGAATTCCACTATTTAGTTCTGAATTGAATCGCAAAGTCTGTAGGAAAATTGCTACACATGGACTTTGTAGGAAAGAAAGGTAAGGGTTTGTGTTACTGATGTTTCCTCAATCTCATATTCTCAGTTTCCTGAAGACAGGTGTAACAGTGTCTGAGATAGATTTTTCTCTAATGGGGCACTTCCTATCCTTCCCCTCTTACCTCTCCTTCACCGGTTTTCTGTAGCATGGTGTCTTATTATAATAGTATTCGGTATATACTGATTTGGTGTGATATCCTGTTCTGTTTTTAGACATAATCTTCTCTTATTTCTCTACTTCATTTTTTCCTAAGTCGAACTGGAATTATAGGGCAAAGATTAAATTTGGGGGAAAAACTTTTTTTTATATCTCTTTTATATCATTTTTTAAACTTTAAATATTATGGTTACTGAACATCAGAACAAGTTAAAATTCTGAGATCACAAGCAATACTAAATGATCAACATTCTAGAAGGTAAAGTAATAATGTACATGAGTATTTTTAAAAGGGAAAATGTTACACAGAGGAAAGTTATATATTTTCATCATAATTAATATTTATATTAATAATAACTTGTATATTTGGAAAAATAACAATTCAGGTGTATGCTAAAACTGCCATATTGCTTTTTTTGAATTTTAGGGAATATTTTAAATGTGATTAATTGGCTGTGTCTCAAAATAATTGTTATTTAAAAACAAAAAACAAATCCAATTTTATTTTTATTAGTTCAGGGTGGAGGATGTAAATATTTTGCCATACTAATTTTTGAGGTCAGTTTTTCTGTCATATATTATGACCATTTAATATTGACTCTTTATAAAATATGGCTTTCTGGGCTTTTGATCCCTTTTATATTTTTTGGGTTATGCAACAATTTCATCAGGTAATGTTTTTGGGTACCATCTAGTGTAAATGCTAATAAGATTGCAATTTGTATTGCCAAATTTGATATGTAATATTAATGCTTTTAAAGAAAATAATTTATACCCTTATTCTCATTTTCTTTTTCAGCCTTCAGAAACTCTTACATTCCAGTAGGAAACTCTCTCTCCATGTCCTTAATTTTGTTCATTCATTCCAGGTAAAAAAACCAAACCAAACCATAAACAAGCAGAGTAAAAAAAAAAAAGTCTGCCATTTAAGTCATTAAAATTGTGTCATTCTAATTTGTACAAGAAGATAATTTTAACTAGGAATGCTTTTGCTTAAAAATGTCTGCATCTAAGATTACTAAATAACTTATACCATAGAAAGTAACTACAAACTGTCGTTTAATGCTGAAAAGTACTTACTTACTGTCTGTGCAACTGTATGGGAGCTGCTAACTAGGGTAAAAGTTAGATGATACTTTTAGTAGGTATTTGATTCTTTCACCAGGAATGCATGCAGTACCTCCTAAAAGTAACTAGCTTATACTAACCTAGGAATACTCTTCTAGAATATAATGAGACTTTCGTTTTGTAGTTTCTTAGCTATTTTTATTTGTGAAATTTTTTGGTAGTGTAGAATCTTTGCCATTTTAGTAGTGCTACATTACTGATTTGTATTTAACTTTGATGACACATTTTCTGTTTTTAGTATATCTTGACAAATACTATGAAATAAATAAAATCGAACACTATGTAGATCAGTGGTCTCTAGACTTTCTGATTTTGTAACCTCATCAGTAAAATACTTTTGCAGAGGTGGGGTTTAATCAAGGAATAAGACTGGTGATTTTCCCAGTATGGTTACCTTTCTGGGCACAAGGTCAGCGATAGATTATAAATACCTTGAGGGGTTGATATCTGGTTCAAAATGGAGAAGGTTGGAAGATTGCACAGTACAGGGAGAGGGTGGAATAGAGGAGTACTGGAGCATTGGGCCATATTGGATGAAGGGCAAGTATAGTTGTATTGGAGAAAAACCTCATGACTGGCTCTCATGGAGAAGATGGGATATACCACTTTACCACCTTCACATTTAGTCGATCATACACACCCTTACCTCAGCTCCGACTTTGGAGATAACCACTTTTGAGACTACTGATGCAAAGAACAAAAATTCTGTTTCAGAACAATTTAAAATAGCTCTATAAGCCATGATAGAAACTACATTCCATGGCCGGTGGGACCATTCATGGAAAAGATCCTTCCTAATTCTTTGAAAGGCAAACCTAAGAATTACCTGAGGTTCTATGATTGATCTTGCATATTGGTGAGATAAATAGGAAAAAAATGAGATTTATGGGGTCAAACAGTTATTAAGAATCGTGAAATTTACCAGAAATAATTATAATAATAGCAACAACAGCTGACACTTCTTTAATGCTGTTAAGATCTATAGCACACTTTATGCAGTCTCATAGCCAGGTGGGTTAATTTTTGCTAGTAATACCCTCCAGTATGAAATACTTCCATTTTATAGATGAGGACACTGAGTTTAGAAAAGGGAAAGTGTCTTGGTTACATAGCTTCTAAGCGTCAGGTGGGATTTAAATCCAAGTTTTCTGTATTCTAGATCCAGCCTTTCTGTCCATTAGAGAGCACTTTGTCCTTCACTATGCTACACTGCCTTTTCAGAATTGAATAGCTCAAGTGTGCCCTGGTAAACCACAGTTTTCCTGTGGTCAGACTTGTATCTTCAGTCCTTTTAAATAGGACGTTGACCAGTTGGCTTGTGTCCAGGATGGCAAATGGTTCTTGAAACCATTCTCTCTTTAAGAATCAGTTGAAGAAGCATGGCAAGGGATGGGAGAACAGTCAATCGAGTAGTCAGTCTGCTAACATTGAAGCTTTGTGAGGCACTCTGCTAAATTACTGGGAATACAAGGAAAGGCAAAATGCCTCTTGCCCTCCAGGAGATTACATTCTTGTAGACCTCGGGTGTTAAATTCAAACAGAAATGCATATTGACTTGGAAAACCACAAATTAACATTATCATTGGTGTATTTTTCATTATTTTGCTAAACGGTCTCCCAATTACATTTTAATCTGGTTCCTTGAGTTTGACATCTGTGGTAGAGCAGACCGCATATAAGTAACTAGGTAAATACAACGTTCCTGCTGGATAGAGGTAATCCAGGAGAGAAAGATGCCAACAGCTGGAGGAATTGGTAGGCATCTTGCAGAATATGAGATTTGAGTTGAGTTTTGGAGGAAGCCAGGAAGCTAAGACATCCAGAGTGAAGGAGCAGAGTGTTGGAGCCATAAGGCTTACTTAGTTTTTGCAAAGGCATGGAGGGGGATGCATTGTCATATGTGAGGAACAAACAGGTAAGGCCAGTGTAGTTGGAGTACACTCAAGAGAGTATGTGAGAAGGCTGGAAAGTGATAGGGAACCAGTGGAGCTCATTGACCTAGGGGGCCAGGGACAATGACTTGTCAGGTCAGACCTGTGCTTTAGAAAAATCACCTTGGCAACTGTCTTCAGTTATTTGAAGGTTTGCCCTGTGGAAGAGGGATAAAGCTTATGCTGTTTGATCCTGGAAAATTGGCATAACTTGAGTCTTAGCTCTGTCACTTTTTAGCTATGTGATCTTGGGCAAGTCACGTTAGCTTTCCTGATGCTTAATTTCTTAATCTGTAAACTCTGCAGCATTTACTTAACAGGGTTATTGTGAGAAAACTACTTTATGAACCTACAAATTGCTATAAAGATGAATTTATTCTTATTAAATAGAGTTGAGAGGTGAGATTGAAAAAGTAAGTAGATTTCAGCTCATTGTAAAGGAAAAAATTCCTAACAGAGCATTCCAGAAGTGGAATGGGTTGCCTTAATGAGATGAGATAGTCGTTTTCCTTTTCTTAGAAACCTTCAAGCAGAAGTTGGTTGAGATACTTAATAAGTTGGTCAAGACAGTTGACCATTTGTCAGGGATGTTATAGAAAGTGTTCTCATTCCAATGTGGGTTGAGCTAGATGATCTTTGCACTGTATGCTCCTCATGCCTGGAATACCCTCCCTCCTCCTTGAAGATATGCCCGCAAACTATATTCTCCATGAGCCTTTCCTTACCTCAAGTGCTGCTGCAATAATAACCTTGAATTTGATTTGTATTTATTCTGGATCTAGAAGTATATGTCATCTCCTCAAAAGAATGAAAGCTCCTTGAGGGCAAGAATTGTTTCTTTTTTTTTTTTTTGGTCTTTGTATCCCCAGTATCTCACATGGTGCCTGGCACCTAGCTAACACCAAGATATGATCGTTCATTGGTTGATTAACCTCTGAGGTCCTTCCAGTGCCGAGATTCTGTGAAGTTCAAGTGCTTTGAGCTAGTAGGAACAACAGATTTTACTTAAAATGGCCTACATATAGTATTGTTTATAAAGTAATGTTTTCTCTTTCTTGATTTGTTTTTAGGAAGGAATTTCAACCCTGGATTTATACACTGAGGCCAATTTTTCAAGTATGTTTTCACAACCTCCATGTGCTGCTGAATTGGGTGTTCCACTTCCTGCAAAGAACTTAATATTTAAAGATGGCATCTTATCTGAGTGGAATGGACGATCACCTTCCTCAGTACTTATTGCAAATGTCAATTTGCAATAGTTCAGTCACATACCATTTGTTGTTCACACTTACTGCCTTTTTTCTTTCTTGCAGTTAGTTTCTAGTGCCAACCACTAAAAAGTGTACTGCTGCTGCAGAATAACATATGCTAAAGTGGTGTTAAAAGTGTATTGTGTTGCAATTGGGGGGAAAAATATTTGCACTGTCTGGGGTCTTACTCATTATTGCATATCCTGCTGCAACAGAGAGCTTTTTAGCAGTCAGCACTGTATTTTTACCTAGAGACAATCTGCATTTCTTTTATAAGATACCCTTTATAGGCTTTATGATGATTGTTAAATTTGTAAGCTGTCACCACAAATATTGCGATGGTAATTTTATATGTTAGTTACTCAAACATGAATCCTGTTTAATTTTGTATTTTATTACCTATACTTTTTTGGGGTAATGGAAAGAGATTTAACTCTTCCACTGAAGAGGCTTCCCAGTACTTAAAGTAATAAAAATGCAAAAAAAAAAAAAAACCCAACCCAACAAAAAACCCCAGTAAAATCCAGTGTTGTGTGATGATGTGATGGGGGCATTATAAATTGTAGCGGTTGTCTGTAAATTATGTATATCAGTTGGACAGTGTTGAAAGTATGTAAGTCAACATAGTTAAAAATATTTTGACCTTACTTCATAAGGTCTTAACTCTTGGAATATCAAGATTCATTGATGCCTCATGAGAAACTTTGAAAAACATCCTAAGTATAAGTAGTGTGGGTTAGATATGTAAACTTCATTATCTCTCACATAGACTTTATTTTTATGAGATGTTTCTATAAAAAGAAACCTTGTTTAGTTGCTACTACTGCTGCCCATTTTCAGTTTAATAAGTAGCCTTCATTTATAACCACAAGACTGATTTATATGGAAACAAGATTTCATGTTTACAAACCAAAAATTAGGAGCTTTAGTTCAAATTAACACCAGGGAACAGTAAAAAAAAGTATGATAGATAGATGTGGCCTTTGTCTTCTGGAATCTGGATCCTAGTTTCCTGTAAGTGGCCCTGGGGGACAAAGATAAAGGGAAATGGAGTGTTGTTTCAAAGTTTCTCTTGAGTTATTCTTTTAGTATATCAAGTGTTAACTTAATTGGAATACTTAAGTAATTCACATTTACATTTATCAAGTTACCTTAAGAAGTTTGTGCAGTGTTATTGTTTAGTTTAGACTAATATGTAGGATGATTGCTTTGCCAGTTTGACAAAAATCCTGGTAAAACAGTATATATGGAAAACATTTAAATTTGAGGGGCGGTTACAACATAAAAATTTCTGCTGATACCCTTTTTTTGTTCTATAAAGAATAGTTATTTGTTTTGTTTAATCTGGTAATATATGTCTTTCCTGAAACTGTAATCATAACCATGCCTTTAGTACTGCGTGCTCAAAATATAATTGAAAAATTTGGACCAAGAGCCTGTGGCATAGTGACTGCTAGAAAGTGTTCATGGTAAATATGACAACATTTTGTTTTCTGCTGTAGTAGGAACCAAGTGTGTATTAAATATATGTTTAAAAAAGGAAAAATAATGCATACGAATAGAAAAATGATTTGTTAAACTGTGAATCACACACTAATTTCTCACATAACTGTTAATGTACATTCCTTTTCCTGTAAAAGTGTGACTTGCAGTTTCTCAACTGAAAGTCCAAGTATTTAATTTGATCAGTGCTGCTTTTTATTCTAACATTTTTCTTATCTGATTTGTTTTTACTAATTGTAGGTAGTTATTTATTCTGCAGATTCTAATACTTTGGGCCTACTGTGATGTGTGCACTAATAAAGGTTTGAATATTTGTTTTTGTTGGCAGTAAATCCAGTTTTTCATAAATTTGTAAGAAAATATGGGAATGATTTTCTGCCTTATTTCCTTTTAAAGAAAATGTAGGGGAAGATGGAATAAGATAATGATCATGCATTTTAGGAAATATGATTGAAAAAGCTTATGTTCAGCTCTGGTTTTTGGTCTCTGCCATTGATAAGGAAAAGGGAATCCTTTGATAAACAGCTTGGTAGAACTTCCATACTGTAAAGGGATGGGGGTAAACATATTCAGTGTTGTAAACAAAAAATGTAAAATGCTGCTGTTTTCAGATTGTGTTTTACAAACTTAGCTTTATTTCATTACAGTTGTATATATACTCATAAAAGAAACATACATTATCTCATGTAAAGTTACATCTCTTCATTTAAAGCTGGTAATTAAAAAATACAGACTGTTACCTAATTAATAGGTGACTACCAAAGAGAAGGATCATTAAAGATTTTTAACTCATTTTTGTTGCTGTTTGATATGATTCCATTTGGCTTTGTTACTTTTTATAATTGTCTTTAAGTGTGGCTAAAACAGGGGCAAGACTTCTTTGAAAACCAAAAGAGAGAAAGAAAGAACCTATAAAAATGGCACATAGCTGTTTTTTTAAGTAGAGCCATTGCAGTATGTGGTAGCACCCTTGTCCTCTTTTAACGTGAGGTCAGATAATTTTGTTTGTTTCTCTTGGGGAATAGTGCAGCCAACCTACTCAGTACTTTTAGCTGGAATTATCTTAAGCATTTAGAATTGAGTTTTACCATTTTTCATGCTGTTTTATTTAGTTCTCTTCCCCAGCCTACCCCACTCCCCTGTTCAGTCTTTCAAACAGTTTGTATTTAAAAGGTTTTAAAGTACCAAAATTGTAACTGAGTACCAATGGGTTGTTTTCTGGTATGACATTGTTAATAGTATACAATGAAATGTATAAAATCTTGTGTTCAATTTGATGATTGGCACATGTAACATAAATGTTTACAATAAACTATTACTGATCAAGATAATGGGATGATTTTCACTTAAATCTTTTCCATAAGTATAGAAATTATGTAGTATGGTGAAGTTTTAGTAAAACAATTGGGAATATAATGTTAATAAATCAAAATTGTAGAAATGTACATGTTGCTTAAATGTTTACTCTCTGAATAAGAAGCTAGTGAGGACGTTATTTCTCTAGTACTTATTCCTGTAAGTGAAGAACTCATGACAAACTGGTATACAAAGTATATAAATGCTGTTTTGGCATACATAACTGCAAATCTGAGTTGTAAAGTATCTAGAATCATTAGTTCTTTTGGACTCATTCTGTATATCGTATATTTATTTAAAATTTGTCAGACTTTTTTACTTTTATGGGACTTCATTCTTTGAAAGGATAACACATTTAGCTACTACACAATTACAAGATTAATCTTCCCAAACCAATGTTGATCACTTAATGATCAGCTTAATAAGTATTTGTTGCATTAGTATTATTCTTCCCACAGTCATACAGTAGTTCCTTACCGCCAACAGATCAGATCTCACCTCTTCAGGTTAGAATCCAAGAACCCCCACCCTGACAGACTAAATTTAGCTTTCTAGCTTTCTCTCCCATGCTCAGATCACCAAGTTTCTGAATGATCCAGGGCTGGGAGTTAAGCTAAGGACAATGCAGAAGATAATTGTTAGGGGCAAGGGAATGATTACAGAAGGTAAATAAGACTGCTATTCTGAATTGGCTGGGTGGTCATGGATAATAGAATGGGGAGAAGACAGAATTACTTTGTTAAGGAGAATGAGTTTCAGACTGGGAAAGGTAGAACAAAAATATTTATCAGGCATTTGGAACCTGAGATAAGTAAAGAAATAATAGCTTCTTTCAGGAGACCAAATTGTCAGGCCCAGATAAACCACATCCCAGAGTACTGAAAGAACCAAACTCATTTATTTGTTTCGCTCCCGTCATTGATCTTTGGAAAAACTGATCAAGAGATGGAGAGACCAAGGTGTGTTGTTCTCCTGGAGGAAAATGGGACAAAGATCACCAGCCTTAATGGCCTTCTCTAGCACCCATATCTTTTAACTGTTTGCCGAGGACTGGGGAGCATGAAGGAGGGAAGTTTTCCACAGCTTCATCACGATATCAGTCAGCTTTTCTGTTTCACAAAGCTGAGCCCTGAGAATATTTACCTAGCCAACAATGTGTGTATAAGATAAGACCTAAGAACTGCAATAGGGTTTTTACAATGTAGATCACATTTATACTGAGTCTTAGGGAAGATAGAAGAGAGTAGTTTGCAGAATAGTTCAGAGAATGTTCAAATAAGTCATTTCAGCCTAGGTTTGTTACCTTTGGTGCAGCATTGAATGAGAACTAAAGACAGAATAGCAGGCAGTAAGTAGAAAGAGCACCATGGTCAAAGATTAACTGAGGCACGGAAGGAGGAATAGAAAAGGTATAGCCATCCCTGCAGGGGAAAGGTTTACAAAAACCAACACTCCTTAGTTGATGGTGGACTTGTCTAAAAGGACTGGTTAGCAGAGCTGCATTAACTGCCTACGGGGGAGAAACTAACCACAGCATTTCTAATGAACATTGGATGGAGTAGTGTTGAGGACCACAGGCAAGTGGGACTCAAACCCTGAACAAGCCTTCTCAAGGTGTTTGGCCTGCTGATGGGCCTAGATTGGTTCCCCATTCCCCAGGAAAGACCACAAACACAGGTGTGAGGATCAGGTCCTGGAGATAAGCATGGCAAATATGCCCATGGCCTGGAAACAGAAGTGTAAAGTGTCTTCAGGGGAAAACAATTAGGGAGAAGGATTATGGCTCTATAAAGCTGTGCCTGGAACCATAAACACTGGCTCTCTACTTTCACCATTCCGAGAGTCCCTCTCTCTTTTATGCATTCACTAGCAACCTCTGGGTCAGTGACACTTTCTTGGCTCCCCACAGAGTTGTATGTGAATCTGAAGATAGCTGGATGATGAAAGCCAATTGGAAAGAAGCATGATGTCCAGTAGATGGCAGGTGAAACCAATGCCTCCTGGGGGCCAAAGTCCAGTAGAGATCATTACAGTGAAAGGACAGTCTTGGAGGTGTGAGTGGCTGTCCGTGTACATGCCCTGTTTTCATGTTCCCTTTCAGTGCTACACTTGTGATTCCTGTGCAAGGGGCACTTCCCATTAAATGTGTGTTTGTGGGATATTGAGTTCACGGTTTATTCTATTTTGTTAAATTCTTTTGCAAAGTAAATGTTTCATTTGACTGACTAATAGAAAGTAAACAGTGGGGAATTGTGAACTGTGGTTTAGAGATGGTTCTGATGCACAGAGTACCTAGATCTTGGGCTAGCCTTCTGGGACCCAGTTGATGAGGGAAGCTCTGACCCCCTCAATCTACATTATATAGATGCATGATGGGAGGGTTGCTTCAGTACTATGTGGGGCAACTAGGTGGCACAGTGGTTATAGTGCTGGGCCTAGAGTCAAGAAGACTAGTCTTCCTGTGTTCAAATCTGCCTCAGTATTCCTGAGACACTAGCTGTGTGACCCTGGGCAAGTCACTTAATCCTGTTTGCCTCAGTTTTCTTATCTGTAAAATAAGCTGGAAAAGGAAATGGCAAACCACTCCAGTATCTCTGCCAAGAAAATCCTAAATGGGGTCCCAAAGAGTTGGACAGGATTGAAAAAATGACAAAACAACAAAATGCGGGAAATGTCTTGGTGTTTAGAAAGGGGAGAGAATGGGACTTTGCTAACTATAAAACAGCTTGGCTGATTTTTAGCAAAATGCAGAATGTTAGCATTAAAAGGATGATTTATGAGCATTTAAAAAAAGGGAAGTAGCAATTACCAAGAGCCAGGCTTAAAGTCAAGAACGGATTGTATTAGACTAGCCTCATTTCCCATGTTGAATAGCTAATCAGGGACATAAATGATGTAGACAAAGTAGTCAATCAGTAAACATTAATTAAGCACCAGCTAAGTTCCAGACACTGTGCTAAATACTGGGGATACCAAAAGAGGCAAAAGTGCCTGTCCTCGGGGAGCCCATAATCTAACGAAGGAGACAGACAACAAGCAAACGAAAAATGTACAAACATGCTACATGCAAGACAAAGAGGAAAAGCTCCAACATTAAGAGGGCTTGGAAATGCTTCCTGTAGAAGAGGGGATTTTAGCTGGGATTTGAGGGAAGCAAGAGAAGCTAAGCAAGTGTAGATGTGGAATGAAAGCATTCCAGGCATAGGGGACAATGAGAGAAAATGCCCAGAGCCGAGAGATAGAGGGTCTTGAGGAACAGCCAAGAGGCTGGTGTCATTGCATCAAACAAACTGCATATGGTAGGAGATAAGATGTAAAAACTTGGAAAGGGGTGGGGGACCAGTATGAAGGGCTTTGAATATCAGAGGATTTTATATTTGATCCTGGTGGTGATAAGAAGTCAATGGAGTTTATTGAGTAGGCAAATTGATATGGTCAGACCTGCATTAAAATGGATTTGTTCTGTGGAGTTTGGAGTCAAAGGGCCACACTTGAGGACCTAGAGGGCCACATGTGGCTTTGAGGCTGCAGGTTCGACACCCCTGGCATAGATGGATGCTTGCCAATAGGGTTCTCAATATCATGAAGTTGGGAAGGATGCCTAACTTGTTGAATGATAGGACTTAAAGCAATCTAGATAGCCAACACAAGCACCATCATAAAAGAAATTTAATAGAGACAAATATAAAGTGCTATACTTCAGTAAAAAAGACTCCTGCTTTCTCTCTGGATCTAAAAACCCTCTGCTTCTAATTCCTGTGCCTAATTCTTCCCACTGTTCCTTGTAAATGAACCTAAGTGAACTAATGAAGAACAAGTCTGCTCACAGAGCTCATTTATGTTTTTGAAATGATAGTCTATATGGCGTGTCCAAGCATTGGTCAGTATCCCCTGATACGTACTCATGGACACAATGGGAAGATGCAGATAGAATGATGATAAAGTTATGTGAATTATCTAGTTAATGCCCAGGTGCCTCTTAGGCAAGTGCTGTCTCACACTTTTCTCTGCCCTTTTCTATTCCAAATTTTTACCAGTGACTTGATCCATTGCCCTATTCCTTTTACCCAATGATTTAGTGTTACTTTCAGTCAGTAAGTCAATAAACGTTAAGTTCCCACTATGTGCCATACACTGTGCTAAGGATATGGAAAGAAACAAAAGATAATCGTTGTCCCCAAGGAGCTGACAGTTTAATGAGGGAGGAATCAAAGCAACAGACATATACAAACAAATTATATACAGGGCAAATAGGAAATAAAAGAGGAAAGGCGTGAAAATTTAGAGTGGTTAAGGTGTAGAAGATGAGATGTAGAAAATGAGATTTTAGTTGGTACTTGAAGGAATCCAATGGACTTCTGGGCTCATTGGAAATAACTTAAAAGTGGATTGACGAGATTCTCCTGTCCATAATCCTTCTGACATTTAGTGATTTGCCTTTTAAATAGCTTTGATAACCACCACACTCAGGAAGGAGAGAAGCACATAGGTTATTGGTGTAGAATTTATAAGTCCCAATGAGATTAACTGAAAGATATTCTTTGCAGCCAGAAGAGGTCTCAAGAGGACTGTAAATGGAATATGAAATGTAGTTTCTATGGGATTCAAACTAAATCTTGGCCAGTTATTTGGGCATTGCAGAGACTTGCAATCTCAGATCCACTTGGAGTGTGGAAGAGGCAAGATGGCAGCACTGTGGTTGGTCAAAGAGGGTCTTCCATCAGTAACCAGGGAGCACAGAGACTTAGAGTGCAAGATCAGACAGCTAGAGATGGCAACTCCCAGATGGATTACGGAAGTTTTAGCACCAGATGGTGGCTCACCAAGTTTCCATATATATGGAACCAGAAAATTGAAATGTTAATGATATATCTTACATGCACATACATAAAGGCCTGTCTCCTACATGTATTTATAACATGTATATGTATACATGTATAAATGCATATGTATATACACATACACATATCCCCATATCTGCTACATGTCAATAATATGTCAGTTTTCTAGTTTCCAGGGATTCTAGGGTGTTTGGCCCAATGGAATGACAAAGCACAGAACGGAATGTCCCATCTTACCTTTTCTTAGAGTACATAAATTTGTTATGTAGCAAGTGGAGCACTATATATATGTGTGTGTATATATATAGATAGATAGATAGATAGATAGATAGATAGATAGATAGATAGATAGATATAGATATATAATTTAGCTTGAGAAAAACACTTAAAGTAATTTTGGAAAAAACATTCTGTCAATATAGGAGTATAAAGCAAAACAGTAAAACTGAAAAAACATTGCATGGAGACCAGGAAAATAGTGTCCCAAGGTGTTTGTATCTTTTAAATTACTTTTTCCATTGCCAAGGGAGATAGCCTTGAGGTCTACTCTTAGGTGGAGGAAAATAGAGCTTTTGCTCAGAAGACTTAACAACTTTCCCTTGAGCTTCTACTTATGAATAGTAACCTAGAGGGAGGGGAAAGGGCATGAGAAACCTCTGGACCTTAATATTAGGGAGAAAAGTCTAAACTTACCAATAAAGCTACATAAAGATCTATAATCAGACATACAGTGTCTACCCAGCAATGTGATTTCATTTACATTCACAGAGGAAAGATGGTATTTGTAGTTACAAAAATCCTAAGTGGTAAACATATCCTTATATATGCTGTAAAAAGGAGAATTGGAGTGACAGCCCAAATGTTATGAAATACTTTGTGTACTTTGCATAATGTTGACATCAATATACATGCTCCTCTATTTTCAAAAGACATTAAGGTAGGATGAATAGCTATTGATGACAGAATCTAGATTTAAAGGGATTTCAACAGATTTGGATGATGAAGCAACTCCAACAAAATGAAATTGAATAATATAAAGCCAGGCACTTGGGTACAAAAACAGGATGGGGGTAGTCATGCGAACCATGAGAAAGGTGATTGTGTGTGTGTGTGTGTGTGTGAATTGTGTGGTTATTATTAAATTTATAAATAATGTATGTTTATATGAAATACATAAAATGACTGCCAAAAAATTGATCTCAGGTTCTAATCAGAGTACATACAGAGGAAGAGTGTTTTGGTTTTGGTTAGAATGCATTTGGAGAATTACGTTCAGTTGTGAACCTCACATTCTAAAAGGGACATGATCAGGTAAGGGGACTCCAAACTTTGTTAGATGAAGATTATTGAAAATAGAAAGACCAGGGGTTGTTTCGCATGGGGAAGAGATTTAGAGAAGACATCATGAGTCTTCAATTAATAATGACGATGAGAAAGTGAGTTACTGTGTGCAAAAACCTTTATAGATGTTCCATCTCCTTGGAGCCTCACAACAACTCTTGGGGGAGGTAGGTGCTATTTTGTATCTCTGTTTTACAGAAGAGAAATGTAAGTAAGGTGGATTTTAGTGTGCGTAAAGTGAATTTTTGTTATTTCTTACTTATTTAGCTACTCCTTGTCGGTTTCTCAGGATCCATAACCATAGCCATCTCTTGTTCCCAGGTGTTAGATATGAGTTCTCATGATTATGATTCAAAACATCTCCACCACACTTGCACAGCATTATATAATGACAAATAATATAAACTTTGTGCTTAAATTGTAAAGATCCACTGCAACTGTTCAGCGAGATACAGAGATAATGTGATATGAACTTGTGAGACTATTGCCTGCAATATGCCTTCTTTGTCTGTTGCCCTATAAAGCAGATGGGCACTGGTCAAAGCATGGGGAAACTTTAGGGTTGAATGCACAAGCTAGAATGCCATGTGTGCCTTGACCAGCCCCCATCAAGGCTTGGGGGGGAATCTGTGTTTGCCTAAACTGACCATTGGGGGAATGCACAAGCTGGGCCTGTCTCAATTGACCCCATCAAGACATAGGAGTAGTTGCACCTCCTTCTTTCTGACTTCTGTAAGAAGGGTGATTAGGGAATGCTTGAGGAGTCATGCAGCCATTTTCAGCAGTCCTTGTGAGAAGATTAGATGAGAATAAAGTAAGATTATTGACCCCTTTGAAGCTGTCTTAATGTCTTTCCTGTATGACCAGATCAAGAGTGAACCTGTGGGGGTGGAGCCAAGGTGGTGGAGTAGAAACAGGGAAACTCCGTGAGCTCTCCCCATAACCACCTCAAATACCTATAAAATATGACTCTAAATAAACTTTAGAGCTACAGAACCCACAAAGTGACAGAGAGAAACAAATCTCCTGCTGAAGGCAGGCCAACAGGAAGGGTCCATTGCAGCATGCTGGGAGCTGAGCACAGCCCTGCATGAGCCCGTGGTTTTAGCCTCAGGGCAGCCCGAACCAGCAGCAGCTGGAGTGGACTTGGGGAGAGTGGATCACTAGCATCTGTGATGGTTTCCAGAATTATCAACCCATAAATGCCAAAGACAAAGTAAAAAGTCAATGTGGACTTTGTGGGATCAGGGGGACCTACAGCCTGGTCTGGCCTCTGCTCCTGGGAGAGAAGGTGAGAAGCAGCAAAGGTGCTGTGGCTGTGCAGCTGCCACTACATGGCTGCTTCAGAGCACCTGGCCTGCAGATTGTAGGGGGGCCAAGTGACCATTCAGAGGGGTAATTGCTCTTGTTTTAACCTGCTTGGATCTGGATTGCTGTCTTAGGTGGAGGCCCTGGGGTGTGTGACCAGGTGCCAGAGCTTGTGGAAGCTTCAGAGAGGGCACCCAGGCAATAGCTCTGGCAGCTGCAAAAACCCCAGCAATTTGGGACAAATCTCTCCTCTCTGGAAACAGAGTTTTGCTGTGGCAAAGCTCTCAAAAGTCAAGTAATTGACTGGCAACATGAGCAAGCAAAGGAAGCAAAGCAAACACAGTAGTCAAACCTTAGATTCCTTTTTTGGGGACAAAAAGGATCAGAGGAAGACAATGAAGTCAGAACTCCTACACCAAAAGCTTCCAAGAAAAATATGAACCAGTTACAGACCATAGAGGAGCTCAGCAAGGATTCTGAAAATCAAGTAAGAGAAGTGGAGGAAAAATTGGGAACAGAAATAAGAATGATGCAGGAAAACTATGAAAAGAAAGTCAACAACCTGACTGGACAAAATAGTACCTTAAAAAATAGACTAACTCAACTGGCAAAAGAGGTCCAAAAAGCCAATGAGGAGAAGAATGCCTTAAAAAGCCAAATTTGCCAGATGGAAAAAAACTTTCAAAAGCTCACTGAAGAGAATAATTGCTTCAGAATTAGATTGGAGCAAATGGAAGC
>CM053587.1:267192141-267207169 GCA_028646515.1 Pseudochirops corinnae
CTGTCCTTCACCATCTGGTGAATCTGGCAAAACAACATCAAAACAGACAGACAAAATACTGGCATCACAGCCATGCCTCCTTAGTCCTTGGCAGTTCCGGGTGGCAGTTCTCAAAAGTCCTGGGCAGTTCCAACGGGCTCTTAGCAGTCTTTCTTTCAGCAACTCAGGCTGCATGGTACTGGATACTGCTCTCCCAAAGTCCTTCTGGCCTTCTCTAGGCTTGGTCCTCTCTCCCAATTCATGGTCCCTCTCAGTTCAGCCCTCTCTCTTCACAGTCAACAAGTCCATCCCACAAGTGGGATTCACAAGCTCTGGGTTTTAACACTCAACCTAAAAACCAAGCCAATACAGGGGCATCTCCAAATTCCATTACCAATACACCTCCCTAATTAGCTGCTTCTCTATCAAATTCTCCACAAATGCTGTTCTAAATTTTCTCTTTTCTCCTCAAGTCTTCCAGGTACTTTCCCTCCTCCCTCTTTTCCATCTTCTCCTATGTCCTCACCCTCTCACTACCTAGAGGATTTCCCCTTTTCAGTCCATCATCCACAAAGCTGGTCAATTGGACATCCTCAAGTTCAGGTTTGCTCACATCAATCCCTTGCTCAAAAGATTCTGAGGGCTGCCTGTTTCTTGCTTCTAGTCCAGATGTCTTTAGGATTTTTGGTGTCATTGATCTTTTTGGCAGTCTAGTGAAGCCTATGGGTCCCTTCTCAGAATAATATTTTTAAATTCATAAATAAAAATACATAAGATTATAAAGGGAACCCAATCATTTTGAAATCATTATCAAATTACAGTTTTTTTAAGAGTTCACAGAACCCCTGTTCTAGCATGAGAAACTCCTCTATTTGAAACTGAATGCTCTTGTCTGGTCTGGTTCTAGCCCACCTTTCTGGACTTATTACCCATCACTCCCCTTCATGTGGTCTATAGTCAAGTCAGACTGTTGAAAGTTGACTATAGTTAGCTTTTTTTTGCTATTAATCTTACAAGATAGTCCATCTCCAATCTCTCTGTCTTTCCTGCATTCTTAGAGTACACCCCTTTAGCCTCTCAGGAGTCCTGTTATTATTCAGTCATATCAGTTGTGTCCAACTCTTCATGTCCCTGTTTGGGTGATAACGGTGGTGATGATGATGATAGTGATGATGTTGATGGTGATGATGGTGATGATGATGATTATATCTAGAGGGAGGGGGAAAGAGGCCTCCCACCTGCGATGTTTGTGTGCCTGAAAATTTCAGGATGATCACATTCTTGACATAAGTAAGGAGTTAAAAAAAGAGGTATTATCTAAAGTGGTTCATTTTGATGCTTCTTACTAACTTCAATGCAAGACCGCATAATATAGAAAAAACACTAGACTGAAGGCGAGGGGAGTCATCTTCTAACAGTTGACATTTAAAATGTTTTATGGCTTGTAAAGCCATATCATGTCTTATATTCACAACAACCCTGGGATAGATAGTACAATTTTTCTATTATTACTATTATTATCTACTATTAAAAATTAGTAAATAGAATGTCCGAACTGGAAAGGTCCCAAAACAGAGATTGTCAGAGCAGGGAGAGATCTTAGAACAAAGAACACCTGAGCTGGAAAGCATCCTGGAATAGAGAATGTCAGAGCAGGGAGAGATGTAAGAACAGAGAATGTCCAAACTGGAAAAGACCCAAAACAGAGATTGTCAGAGCAAGGAGAGATGTTAGAACAGAGAACACTTGATCTGGAAAGGACCCTAGAACAGATAATCTTAGCACAAGGAGAGATCTTTGAACTGAGAACATCAGAACTGGAAAGGATCCTAGAACACAGAATGTCAGAGCAGGTAGAGGTTTTAGCCCAGAGAACCTCTTAACTGGAAAGGATCCTAGAACAGAGAATGTCAGAGCAGGGAGAGATCTTTGAACAGAGAACACCTGAGCTGGAAGGCAAGCTGGAATAGAGAATTTCGGAGCAGGGACAGATCTTAGATCAGAGAACACCTCAGCTGGAAAGGATCCTAGAACCCAGAATGTCAGAGCACAGAGAGATCATAGAACAGAGAACATCTTAGCTAGAAAGGATCTAAAAACAGAGAATGTCAGTGCAGTGAGGGATCTCAGAACAGAGAACACCTGACCCTGAAAAAACCCTAGAACAGAGAATGTCAGAGTAGGGAGAAGTCTTAGCCCAGAGAAGTCCTGAGCTGGCAAGGATCCTAGAACAGTATGTCAGAGCAAGGAGAGATCTTAGAAATGAGAAAAAAAAAAAAGATTAGTAAACAGATGCTTGAGAAGGTGAAGTATTCATTTTCACAGCTAGTGATAGTGCTAGGATTTGAACCCAAGTCTTGTGATTCCAAATCTAATGTTATTCCTAGGATGTTAGTTCTGCTGTAAACTAGCTATGTGACTTTAGGCAAATTCCCTTCACTTATCTGGATTTGTTTCTTTCTTTGTTGAATGGTGTAGTTATTCTAGAAGACTCGAGATGAATTTTAAAGTCATTTCTAGTTCTGACATTCTAAGATTATAGATCTGGAATTGGAGGAGGCCTCAGAGGCCATCTTTTTCAGCCCCCTCATTTTGTAGATAAGAAAACGAAGCACAGGAAAAGGAAATGATTAGCCCAAGGTTACATGACTAATTGGTGTCAGAGGCAGGATTTAAACTCAGGTCCTTTAATTCCAGGGCTATCATACTTTCCTCTGTATGATGTTGTCTCCCATTAGCAGAAGGGGATGAGAAGGAATATAGTGCCAGACTCCAGAAGCAGGATGCTTCTGCCTTACCATGTGGCATTGGTGGTGATGGGTAAGTTTGCTTTTCATTCTCTGAGGAATGTCATCTTCTCAATAGTATGTGGGGATATTGATTACAGGTGTTGCTATTCACAAAGTCATTGATTTAAAATGGAAGGGACCTAAGAAGTCATTTAGGTCAATGATTTTATTGTAGAAGTGAGAAAATGTACTAGCTGTGTGTCCCTGGGCAAGTCACTTAACCCCAACTGACACACCAAAAAAAGAGGAATGAGGACACCAAGACAAAGAGAAGCCAAGTCAATCAGTCAACATTTATTAAGTACCTAATATGGGCCACACACTGTGATAAGTGTTGGGAAAATTAGTGGGGGAGCCTTGATATAAACTCAAGTAATTTGGCTCTGATTTGAGCCAAATTTACTGTTTTAAACTTCATTTTGACTAGTTTAAGGCCACATGGTGGAGATGCAAAAATACTTTGGGTAGATGAATGTTCCTGTTGATCTGTTTCCCACATTGTATTTCCACTAAAACACTCCCTCCTCTCTGATTTCTGACTTCCCTGGCTTCCTCTAAATTCCAACTAAAATCTACTTTTTAAAAATTGGAAGCCTTTCCTCACTCTTAATTCTAATGTCTTCCCCTCATTAATTATTTCCTTTTTACGCTGTATATAACTTGCCTTGTGTATATTTGTTTATATGTTGTCTCTTCATCAGATTATGAGTTCCTTGAGGGCAAGGACTGTCTTTTGCCTCTTTTTCTATCCCCAGCCCTTAGCACAATGCCTGGCACATAGTGGGTGCCGGGTAAATGTTTATTGATCGATTATTTCTAGGTTTGGTATAGGAACTTCAAGAAGAAAGACAAAAGGGATGGAGAGGATTGACCTGAGGCTGAAGGACCAAACTTTCATTATAATATGCTGTTTGCTTGTGATCATTTAACCAATGTTCAAATGCTGTGCTCTAGTTATTGTCTTTGGTAATGAGCAATGTAATTGAATTACAAAGACAAACCTTATTTGCTATACATTATAGCTTCTCTCTGACTCAGCCTTTTAACTAGAGCTAATAAAAAATTGCAAAATTGGTTTGAGTTTCAGTCACTTCAGTTTCTTCATAGATACACAAGGAGATGCCAATGGGTAGGATTAACAGTAGGGTGGCTCAAGGTGCTCCAGGGGCTCCCTATTGGTTTTAGGAGAAAACATCAAGTCTTCTTTTTGACTTTTAAAACCCACAATCTGGATTTGGCTTGCTTTTCCAGGCTTATTGAATAGTATACTCCTTAATACAACCCACATTCCATACAAATTGAGCTTTTTGCTATATAGATGAACCTAATATGACCTTCTGTCTCCTGTCACTGTTTCTTTGGATAGCCCATCTACCATGTTGGAATATATTCTTTCTTTATCTTTCCCTTATCACATCCCTGGATTCCTTCAAAATTCCTTCAAAGTTTACTTCAAGCATCATTTCTCTTTGGAAATTATATTGCATATAATTTAAAATGTATTTACATGTTGTTTCCTCCCAACATAATATGAGCTCTTTGAGGGTATGGATGATTTTGTTTGTATATTCCTAGGGCTTAACACAGTGTTTGAGATGAAGCAGGCACTCAATAGATGCCTATAGGCCTTCTGCCTTTTCTTGATGACCCCAATGAAGAAGAATATACTTTTGATGAGCACTAATTATTAGGAAGCTTTTATTTACATTAAACCTAAATCTCCCTCTTTGCACCTTCTGTCTCTTACTACTGCTTCTGCTCTCTAAGGTTAAATAATAACAATAGTAGCAGACATTTCCATGTGCCAGGCACTGTGCTAAGTACTTCACATTATCTCATTTTATCCTTATAACAACTCTGAGAGATAGGCATTATTATTATTTCTGTTTAACAGATGAGGAAACTGAGGCAAACAGGTTAAGTAAATTGCTCTATGTCACACAGCTAATAAGTGTTTGAGACTGGATCCAGTCTTCCTGATTCCAGGCCTGCTGTTCTATACACCACGCCATTTATCTGCCTCCAAACAAAAATTTAAACAGAATGGGTCTAATTCTTCTTCTATGTCACAAATATTTAAACATAGTTATCATCTTAATTTCTGCCTCCATTCTAGTTTTGTTCTTTTAGGTTAAATATTTAGTTTTTCTTAACTTATTCTTAGAGAATACAATTAAAGGCTTTTACCATTCTATTTTTATTTTTTAGATCCTCTCAAGTTTATCAATATCTTTCCTAAAATGAACTACAAAAATTATTTAATCATAAAATGGCATTGATAGATTCTCTTCTGGTCCTGTTAAACAAAAAAGAAGTTGGTCCTGGGAAATCCCATGCTCACCCTACTGGTGACCCACTTATTCTCAGAGCATAAGTGGCCTTCTATACCTCATAATGCTAGGGGCCAGTAATCCAACTTGTTGTCAAGGGCAACAAGGAAATTTGTGGATTAACCTAATAATGAATTAGCTCTGAGCCCCCACCTCCTATTCACATCCTACTTCTTTGAATTTGCCATATTTCCGTTAACTCTGGTTTTGAGACCATGGCAGAATGAGTTTGCTCTCCATATAACAACAGCAACAACAACAAAATAATAATAGTAATAAAAGCTAACATCTACACAGTGTCAGTCACTGTGCTAGGCATTTTACAGTTAATATCTTATTTGATCTTCACAACAACCCTGGGACATAGGTGCTATTATTATCCCCATTTTATAGATGAAGAAATTGTGGCAAACAGATTTTCCTAGTGTCACATAGCTGGTAAGTGAAACCAGATTTGAACTCAGGTTCTCTAACTCCAAGCCCAGCCCTATATCCATTACACCCCCAGTTGCTCCTTTCCTCCCACCCAAAAACAGACAAACATATCTAGATATTTCACAAAGATATATCAACACAGAATCCATAAGCATATAAATAGCTCATACTCACAAGAAAACAATGCATAAAAATAAAATATCTATCAAGTGACTGGTTTTTTTTTTCAATTCAATTAGCATTTATTAAGTGTTCACTATGTGTCAGATACTGTGCTAAAAACTGGGGATACAAAAAGAGGCAAAAGATAGTCCCTGCCCTCCCAGAGCTTACAATCTAATGGGGGAGATAACATGCAAACAAATATATGCCAAGTGAGCTATATATAGGATAAATAGGAAATAATTAACAGAGAGAAGTCACGGGAAGTGGGTTTGGGAAAGGCTTCCTGTAGGAAGTAGGATTTCAGTTGGGACTTGAAGGAAAGAGTTAACATGAGATATAATTATTTATAAGTTACAAAGTCATAGTCATGGGAAAATTCCATGTGAGGAAATAGATCATTTCAAAGAGACATGGAAAGACTTATATGAACTGATGCAGGATAAAATGAGCAGAGCCAGAACAATTTATTCTGTAACATCAATATTATAAAAATGAGCAATTTTGAAAATTTATATAAATTGAAGAATGAAATAAGCAGGACCAGAAGGACAATTTATATAATAACAGCACTGCAAAAAAACAAACAGCTTTAAAAGCTAGAATAATTCAAACCAATGCAATGACCCTCCGTGATTTCAGAGGACTAATGAAGAAACATGCTATCCATTTTCTGGAAGAGTGCTGATAGGACCTGGGTACAGAATAAAACATGTATCTTCGATATGGTCAATAAAGGAATTCGTTTAAATTCACTATGTATATTTATACAAGGGATTTGTTTTCCCTTTTCTGTTTTCTTTCTTTCTTTTTTTTTTGAATGACTTGTTTATTTACTTTTAGTTTACAAGATTCAGTTCCACAATCATAAAGTAACTGTTAATCTACTCTTCTCCAAGACTTCAGAAGTTTCAGATGAAAGGGTTGCAGCAAATCCAGGTTTTCTAGGAAATGCAATAATGCTGGGTACATTCCTCTTTTGAGTGGGCAAAGTAGAAATAACAACATGGCTTAATATTTGATTTTAAAGTTAGTCATCCAGTATTAGATACTGGGAAAAACATTCTAAATAAACATTGTATCTGGCATTCACAGTATAGGGAAGAGAGATGGGATATGGGTGGACTCAAGAGAAGACAAAAACTTTTCTCAATCTGGGATATTCTGTTCCTAGCTAGGTCCATCCACTTCTTTTGACTACATCTAATTCAATACTTATGGAACAAATTAGAGGATCTAATGACTGGTGAAGGTAACTAGAAACTGGCTACCATGTATTCTGATGTCTGTCTCTCTGGCATATGTATCCCACCTCTCTTGTGGCTCCAAAAAACTGTAGCATATGCAGTAACCATCCCTTGGTAAAAACACTCTTTGTAGATGGGCTACACCAGGTAAACTGGCCTCAAACTCATGAGCGAGTTAAGAGGATATCTACCCCAAGCATGTAAGACTTCCCCTGGCAGAAAGGGTGGATGAGAACAATTTGTTCCAAAGGCCACGAAGGACACTGAAACAGATACTGTGGAGGTTTTAGAGCTTGGTTAGACACCAGGGCCATTCACTGTGCCCTGGGACATCACCAGTCATCCTGACTTTTGTCCTGCCCCTGAACTTTGATGGTTCTGGAAGGGAGAGGGAGGCTGATGACTTAAATCCAATGCACACACAAGTCAAGACGTCACCCTGTGACATCACTGGTCCTCTTTGAAAATGAAAGACAAAGAACAACGACAACAACAACAAGCCCACCCCAACTCCGGAAGTTATGCCTCTCCTTGTTTCCTAATACCACTACCTAGTCAAGTGCCTACCACTCTGCAATAGCAGTATTTCTCTTGGGGTCTACAAACATATATCACATGATTTCCTCTAGTCTTTACAGCCACCTGGGTAAGAAGGCAAGGAAGTTATTAATTATTTTACAATTGAGGTAACTAATGCTCAAAGAGAAGTGAAATGATTTTCATTAGTTCACACTTTGAATACAATTCTATTTACTGTTAACCTTATATGCTGCCTCCCCAATGGGAATTTTGATTATTGAGTTGTAAATCCTCTTACTTTAAACTCTCAAAGAATATGACAATTATGGGGAGGTAGTATGGGAATAGGAGTCGATCGTCATCAAGATCCTCTATTATAGTTAATAGAGGAAAAGGAGAAAGGCAGACAGACATGCTGTGCAAGTAGGGTCTCATGGGAGGTCTCATGGCTGAATCTTTGTAGAACCATTATAATTCTTAGATTCTCAGCTTCAGAAACTTGCCTTTATCAGTTTACTCAAGGGGTGATTAGGCTCTGGGAAAATGATTCATGCTAACCAAGCTCCACAAATCACTGATAAACTTGCATGCCAATCCACTAATTACCAATGGCAGATACACTCAACCTGGGAGCCAGAGCCACTGGTTGCTATAGCAGTTTCCTCTTGGAAAAAGACTTTCTTATGTACACTGGGGGAGATACAAAATTTAAATAAAGTGACTTTGGGGCCCTCATGAAGCTCATAGCCTATTAATATTAAAGCAGAAAAGGATCCTAGAGATGATTTAATCCAACCACTTCATTTTACAAGTATGGAAACTGAGAGGTGACCTAAGTCAAGTCATTTCATCTCTATGGCCCCTGTTTCTTCCTTTTTAAAATGACACATTTGAACACCAAATCCTGTGGTTATAAGACCAGAGAAATTGAACAATTTTCTCATGGCAGTTAGATGCAGGTCCAAAATCAGAAGTCAGGTCTCTTGACACGTCTTTCCTCCATTGTATCCTTATGTATATGGCTTTTTAATTTTCTTGATAGAAAAATGTTTTAAAAATTAGTGAGAATTGGACTGGCCCAGAATTAAGGCACATTTCTATTCACTTTCCCTTCTGGGGCATGTGATAGGGTGTTCTGTTCACTGCCATGAAAAAGTAGCTGTGGAATCCAGAAGCCAGGTAGGTAGAGGAAGCTATGTTTCAAATACTGATATGGTGAAAGGAGAGTGTAGACAAAGGTCATTAGCTGGGAGGGAAACACCACAGTATGGGAGAGACTGCCAGGAACCTGCCTCTCTATAGTATCACGGACCTTGGAGGTTGCAGGCCAGCTGAACTTCTGCTAGGACAGTATTCTCTCAAATAACAGGGACGGTGCTTCTGCCCCTGCCTGCCTACTGTCCACAGAGGTGGTGAGTAAGAATGATTTCTAAATTGGTGAGGAGCTTGAGGTTCTTGGGTGATGGGTATTCTGTACATACAAGTATGATTTATTAATGGAATCCTAATCAATGGAGCCTCATCCCCCCTCTCCCTTTGACTATACCAGAGCTAAACTAGCACTGATTTTTTTTTGATCTAGTCTGGGAAGTGCTTTATTTAAATTTAGAATGGCCAAATCTCAAGTTGGATAGGCACATACAATGGCAAGAGCATTGAATTTTGGGCCGCTATGTGGTGCAGTGAATAGAGCACCAGCCCTGGAATCAGGAGGATCTGAGTTGAAATATGACCTAAGACACTTTATACTTACTAGCTGCATGACCTTGGGCAAGTCATTTAACCCCAATTGCCCCTCAAAAAAAGCAAAAAAACAAAGAGAATTGATTTTGGAGTCACAGAAACTGGCTTAAGATCTTGGCTCTATTATCTTCTATGTGTGAGACCCTGGGTAAGTAATTTAACTTTTCTGGGGTTCAGTTTTCTCAGCTGCAGAACCAAGTAGGTGGCATAGTTAGAATTTTTGTTGCTCAGTTGTTTCAGTTTTGCACGATTTTTTATTACCCCATTTGGGTGGGGTTTTCTTGGCAAAGACACTGGAGTGGTTTGCCATTTCCTTCTCCAGTGGATGACAGCAAAAAGAAGTTAAGTGACTTGTCCAGGGTAACATAACTGTCTAAGACTGAATTTGAACTCAGATCTTCTTGGCTCCAGGCCCAGTGCTCTACTTAAGAGGTTGGTACTATTGTTATCTCCATTTTGCAGATGAGAATGCTGAGGCTAAGAAAGGTTAAGTGACTTGCTTAGGGTCTTGCATATAGCAGTTGTCTGAGGAGGGATTTGAACCCAGATCTGCCTGATTCCAAGTCCAAGATAGACTCTATCTACTATGCCACACTACCTTATGCTTTTCTCATAAACAGCACACAACCAGAATTCAGGACACTTACCTTGCCTTTGTCACTCGTGCCTTGAGCAAAACCATTCAATCTTTCTGTGTCTTCTCCCTGTCTTCATGGGTCAAATGGGAATAAAGGTCCTTCTCTTCAAACTTCTAGTGCCTCCCCTAAAGATGACCATGTATTAATGTTGTAAGCATTTGCTATAGATTTACTTTCACATACTGTTCTGTGTGTACATTGTCTCCCCTTCTAGAATAGAAGCTGCTTGAAGGCAGGGACTGTTTCATTTAAGTCTTCGTATCCACAAGGCCTAGCACAGGGGTGGGGAACCTGACCCTCTAGGTCCTCAAGTGCAGCCCTTTGACTGAATCTAAATTTCACAGAACAAATCCCCTTAATAAAAAACGATTTGTTCTGTAAAACTTGAACTCAGTCAAAAGGGTGCACCCAAGGACCCAGAAGGTCACATGTTGCCTTGAAGCCACAGGTTCCCCACCTCTGATCCAAAGTATTGGGAAAGCTATTTGGAACATCAGAAACACTGTATTAATATGAGAGATTCTAAGTTGCTTCTTTGGGGATATTTACATGTGCTTTATTTTATGTAACAATCTTGCCACTTTAGAGATTTAAGGTTTAAAACAGTAAAAGTGATTTCTCCACAAGAGGCATTATACTTTTATAGGTACGATATCTATTCTTTGTCTACTTTAATTATGTGAATTGGGACATAATAAAGTTCTTGTTTCATTTGGGATATCACAGAGATGTGCTGATTAATATTTAACAACTAGCTTTCCAAAAAAATGGTACAAGACATTCTTTTAAGGTTAGTCTGTATTATTAATATTTCCCCCATGACTTCCTCAAGTCTAGAAAATCAATAAAACCAGATCTGATCTGTAGCATTTGTTGATTTCTGAGGCCTTCATACTCACACTGAAATTAAACATTTGATCTAGGGAGTTGGTAGGAGCTGGCTCCAAGCCTGCCCCTAGATGTGTATCACCCCTGTTGACACTGATAGAATGTTAAGAGCACAAGACTGGAAATCAGGTGTTGATTCTAGTCTAAGGCGCTGTCACTTACCAGCTTTGTGATGACATACGTTCTGTTTCCTCCCTTTGAGTCTCGATCTTTTGTTGTTTGGGTTTTTTTCTCTGCAAAATGAGGGGATTGTACTAGTACCTTCCAAAGCAACTCATGGACAGCTTTAATGGACTTGGGCATGTTTTCCCTAAAAGTTTTTGTTGTTGTTCATTTGTTGCAATCATGTCCAACTGTCCAGGACCCCATTTGGGGTTTTCTTGGCAGAGATATTGGCGTGATTTGCCATTTTCTTTTCAGCTCATTTTACAGATGAGGAAACTGAGGCAAACACAGTTAAGTGACTTGCCCAGGGTCACACAGCAAGGCCAGATTTGAACTCAGAAAGATGAGTGTTTCTGACTTCAAACCTGGTTCTCTATCCATTTCATCATCTAACTGCCCCTAAAGGACTTTGAACTTCTTACAAAAGGAAGCTTGTTCATCTATCAAGCTGAATTGCCCTAAAGAAATGGGGACTTCCTCTAAAACGAAGCTTGCCGTTCCCCCCAGAAGAAAGCTAGCTCCTCGTTACTTCTATCCATTGCTCCTAGGGCCAATCAGAGCAAGTAGAATGCCTCAAAAACTGTTTGGGGTGATCAATGAGATGGCAATAATCTACTTTCCTTGCAGAAAGGATAAAACTGCCAGTGATGGCTGGAGTCATTTAGAAACAAATAGAATGCAGTCTGAAAATGAACTGGCTAGAATGATGGAGGTAAGATCTTTATGGGCTATCCTCATGTATTGAACCTCTAAATCGGTGAGATGAGCTGTTCTATAAAGCTGCTACACAAATGCCTCCAGTCTAGTGCTAGATTAAACAGCCTTGATGGATGAGACTTCAATTTCATGTTCTCATTACAGAACCTGGAGGAAATCAGATCCCTTGGATTTCTGGTGGGGAAGATTGTGCTGGCAGCTTTTGTCTAGAGCTGATGCTACTGATGCCCTCCAGTGGTTTATAAAAAAATCAGTTAGAGCTGCTGCATCGTTCTATTTTAACTTCCAAATGATTTTAGAACTTCACTGGACTATGCTAATTAAAATTTTTTGTTTTGGAAATAATCACTATGGATTAAGCCCACATCGTCCCCACTCCTGTGCCCTTCCCCATTGTGCTATTAAGGAAATTTGACATTTAAAGAAGATAAGAATGCCTACAGTCAGATAGGTGGCACAGTAGATAGAATGCCTGGCCTGGGGTCGGGAAGACTCATCTTCTTAAGTTCAAATCTGACCTCAAATACTTACTAGTTCTGTGACTCTGGGAAAGTCACTTATCCCTGTTTGCCTCAGTTTCCTCCTCTGTAAAATGAACTGGAGAAGGAAATGTCAAACCACTCCAGGATCTTTGCCAAGAAAACCCTAAATAGGGTCACAAAGAATTGGACATGACTGAAAAACAACTTAACAACAATAAAAGAACTTCTGCAATCCACTTTAGAAATTCCACAATCAGAGTTAAATGCCAAATAGCCTTTGGTTTTGAATAGACTTGTACCTTCTTTGTATTCTTCATCTTCTCTAAATGCAGAATGAAATTTATTAGGAGGTGGTCTTTGCCACCTACTAACGTTTTATGGAATAAACAGCTATCTCCAAAGGCAAGTGTTCTTTATGGAGAAAATCAGAATTTCAATAAGCAGAGACTGTCTTACCTATAGCTGTTAGTGCCAGCTTCCCTAAGATCAACTTGTATCTGTTTTAGATTTCATATATATAGATATAGATATAGATATAGATATAGATATATATAGATATACATACACACACACACACACACATATATACATATTCACTTATGTCCATGTTATCTTTACCATCAGAATGAAAACTTGAAGGAAAGGAGTGTTTTGCCTGTGTTTTTGTATTTCCAGGCTCTAGCACTGTGTGTGGTACATAGTAGGTGCTTCATAAATGCTTATTGATTGACTGAACTGGATTCCAGGATTGTATCTTTTGGAGCCCTTGCTTCTCTGTCTTCCCCATTAAGGAGACTCTGTCACTGGACCCAGGCAGATGGTATGATCAGTCCTGAGTCAGAAGAGTTAGGTTTGCTTTTCTTTTTCTCCTTCTTTCTCTTATTTAAATAATTGGTGGTTATGATCTAGACAACCATCAACAAACATGAGCATTTTCATATGCAAAGGTCAGAGATAAGGCTTGCATGTGAAACTGTGACTTTACTTTGTCCTGATTTTTAAAATATCGACATCAAATAAAGCAAGGTAGTAACAGTGCTCTCCTTCTTGTCAGTGTCCCCTTTTGGAGGACATTCTTCTCTCTTCTGTACATTGGTATTAAATATAAATTAAATATCAAATTACATTTTTTTCTTTTTTTAAAAAAATCATTGTCACTATATGATTACTGCTAGCTTGCCTTTCTTCTTCTGAGAATCACCTGTTTATATCCATTTTCTTGTGGTTCAGTCATTTTTCAGTTGTGTCTGACTCTTTGTGACCCCATTTGGGGTTTTCTTGGCAGAGGTACTGGAGTGGTGCCATTTCCTACTCCAGCTCATTTTACGGAAAACTGAGGCAAACAAAGTGAAGTGACTTGCCCAGGGTCACAGAGTTAGTAAATGTCTGGGGCCAAATTCAAACTCAGGAAGATGAGTTTTCCTAACTCCAGGTCTGGCACTCTTATCCACTATGCCACCTAGCTGTTACTATATCCATTAATCACTTGTCTTTTGGAGAATAGTGCTTGTTTTTTTACAGTATTTATCTATAAATTTGCTGAATATCTTGGATATTAAACCTTTGTCAGAGAAATTATCTTTCCACATTAATACTTTCCTTTTTAATTCTGACTATTAATTTTGTTTGTATGAAAACTAAACTTTTGAATTTTATGTCATCAAAATTGTCTATTTTATCTCCTGTGATATTTTCTATCAATTGTTTGGTTAAAGACCTTTATCTTCTGTCCATAGTTGTGAAACTACAAAGAGCTCTCCTTGTCAATCTATTCTGTTTAGGATAAGATTTTTAATATCTGGGACAGGTCATACATCCATTTGGAGCTTATTGTCTGTAGTGTGAGATGTTAGTCTAAGGCTAATTGCTTGCAGTGTTTCCCACATTTATCCAACAGTTTTTATCAAATAATTAGTCATTTCTCACCAGCCTGGACTCTGTTCTTCCTTAACATGCCTCAGAAACCTCTTCCTTCTGGAATTCAAACTTTGGAACTATCCTCCATCCGTCCTGCCCCTGTGGATAGTCCCTCTGATCACATGGTCTTTTTCAGTGCCTCTATTTAAGGAGGGCAACATATCTTTATTTCCCCACTAGACTTCACACTTGATTTTTCTACCATGACTCCAATGGGTACCTTTAACTCCCTCCCTCATACCCCTTTTCAGTTTCTTTTGATGTGCTGGCTGCCTCCATTAAAATGTAAGCACCTTGAGGGGCAGAGAACATCTTTCTTTTTGCTTATACTTGTATTCCCATCACTTAGTACAATTCCTGGCACAGAGTAAGTGCTTAATAAATGCTTGTTGACTGACAGAGTCCTTATCCTGAGAGTTGATGTCCTTGCATTTATTAAGCACTATATTGTGTTCAATTGCTTCTGGATCTTGGGTATGACATTTGTTCAACAGTTTAACTTTTCTATTTTTAACCAGTACCAACTTATTTTGATGATTTCTGCTGTGTAGTATAGTTTTACATTTAGAAATACTCATTTCCCTTCTTTTTCCATTCTTTTTATTATTTCTCTTGAGATTCTTGCCAAATTTTGTTTTTATCTAGTTCTATTAATTAATTTTTTGGTTTGATTGGGTTTGACACCAGACACCTGTAAAATAATTTAGGTAATATTTTCGTTATATTGGCACAACCTAACCATGAGCAATTTATTCCTCTTCAATTTTTTTTGTCTTTATTTCTATAAGGAGGGTTTTGTTGTAGTATTTATATAATTGTTATCTGTGTCTTAGTAGCTGGACTCCAAGAAATTTTATGCATTTTGTGATTATTTTGAATGGGATTTCTTTTTCCATATCTTTCTGATGTGATTTGTTATAGTTTTTAGGGAAGTGGATATTATTTTATATGCTGCTACTTTACTGAAGTTATTAATTATTTCTATTTTTATTTGAATCTTTAGGATCTTCTAAGTAA